>CAXAMN010004435.1:200588-228408 GCA_963970005.1 Durusdinium trenchii
GGGACACTGTTGTAGGAAGCTCTTGTGGGACACTCTTGTAGGACACTCTTGTGGGAGACTGTTGCGGGACACTCTTGTGGGACACTCTTGTGGGACACTCTTGCTGGACACTCTTGTGGGACACTCCTGTGGGACACTCATTTGGGACACTCTTGTGGGACACTCTTGTGGGACACTCTTGTGGGACACTCTTGTGGGACACTCTTGTGGGACACTCTTGTGGGACACTCTTGTAGGAAACTCTTGCGGGACACTCTTGTAGGACACTCTTGTGGGACACTCTTGTAGGGCACTCTTGTGGGACACTCTTGTGAGACACTCCTGTGGGACACTCTTGCAGGACACTCTTGTGGGACACTCTTGTGGGACACTCTTCTAGGACACTCTTGTAGGAAACCCTTGTGGGATGCTCTTGTAGGACACTCTTGTGGGACTCTCTTGTAGGACACTCTTGTGGGACACTCTTGTAGGGCACTCTCGTGGGACACTCTTGTGGGACACTCTTATAGGACACTCTTGTGGGACACTCTTAAGGGACACTCTTGTGGGACATGGTTGCGGGACACTCTTGTGGGACACTCTTGTGAGACAGGGACACTCTTGTAGGACACTCTTGTGGGACACTCTTGTAGGACACTTTTGTGGGACACTCTTACGGGACACTCTTGTTGCACACTCTTGTAGGACACTCTTGTGGGTCACTCTTATGGAACACTCTTGTCGGACACTCTTGTGGGGCACACTTGTGGGACACTCTTGTGGGACACTCATACGGGACAGTCTTGTGGGACACTCTTGTAGGACACTCTTTTGGGACATGCGGGACACTCTTGTGGGACACTCTTGTGGGACACTCTCGTAGGAAACTCTTGTGGGATACTCTTGTACGACACTCTTGTGGGACACTCTTGTAGGACACTCTTGTGGGACACTCCTGTAGGGCACACTCTTTGTACGAGACTTCCTCCAAAAGTCACGCTGCGAGGCTGCAAGACGAGCGTTTCGTACGAGACTTCCTCCAAAAGTCACGCGTCAAGTTTCAAAAACGAGCGTTTCGTACGAGAGTCCCTCCAAAAGTCACACGTCAAGTCTCCAAAACGAGCAGTTTCGTACGAGACTTCCTCCAAAAGTCACATTTCAAGTCCCCAAAACGAGCGTTTCGTACGAGACTTCCTCAAAAACTCACATGTCAAAGTCTGCAAAACGAACGTTTCGCACGAGACTTCCTCCAAAAGTCCAGCGGAAACACCCGTCGGACACACACATCACGCAGCCCTGCCAAGCAGTTTCGCGATTCCAGCCCCTCCAAACGACACCCGCTCACACGCCAATCCCAATGTGACAGCGACATTCACCTCTACCACAACTCACAACCTCCCGATTCCCTGCGCCTGCCACGAATCTTTCCGCGTCCACACGTCTAAGGCGCACAAAGTACTGCGCCTGCCACGAAATGTCACCTCCGTCACACCTCGCAACCTCTCACGATTCCCTGCGCCTGCCACGAAAATCCCACTTCCACACCGCAAAAGCCACACAAAGTACTGCGCCTGCCACGAAAAGTGACAATATCATCTCATGTGAGCTTCAACAAAATTTGCACCACACCACACGTTTGCAATGATTTCGACCCGTTCTGAGCACACTCCCATCCACCAAAATCGGCATTTCAGCTGAGACTTATCACGAAAACAGCGCTTCGATGCCACACCCTGCAACGCAAATCCCAATGGCACGGCCACATCCAACACCCAAAAAACACGACTCTCCAAACGCTAATCCCAATGGAACTACGCAGCACTCTGCAGATCTCACAAAACGCTGCGCCTGCGCAGCGAAACGCATCACGTTTCTTGCGCCACATCTCATTTTCATGCAAATCACAATGGAATAGCGGCGCAAACTGACACGTGACACATCCATGAAAAGTCACTTGCAAAAGCTTCCCCCAATGGCAGCGCCTTAGCGTCCTACTGCGAACGGTTGCGGACGGTTGCGGACGGTTGCGAACGGTTGCGAACGGTTGCGAACATAGAAGCAACGGGTCGCGAACAAGGCTCTACCCCCAGACCCCCAAGAGTTAAACGAGAACCCTTCGCTACGCATTCGGGAAAACTGCTAATAGGGGCTCCTGGCCTTACTACTAGGAACAAGAAGCTACTAGGGGCTCCTGGCATCGCTACTATGAGCAAGGACGCTACGAACGGGGCTCCCATCGCTCCTAGCCTCGACAGGTGGCCGACGCCACCTCACCTCCCTGTCGACCGCTCTTCCGGTCGACCGCCTTGTCAACGAAGGACAGCGCTCGAAGGCGGTTCTCCACCGTCGAGCATAAACCTTTGAGCGAGTGTCGGTCGCGGTCTGTGCGGGTGGTCTCAGTAGTCTGTGTGAGGAATTCAATTCCTAGCCTGCCAGTACAGCTACTGTTGCATGCAAGAGTTACCGTAAATCATCGCAAACCTGATTAAGTATAGCATATCATAGCCATTCCCACCGATTCCCACCACTGTACTTCCATTTACCTGGAGTTTGGCTGTCCACCAAGCAGCGCGTTTGCTTGATGGTGTCCTGTCGGGCTTTGTCCACGCGCTGCTGCAATTCTGCGAGCTCCTGGCAGTGAACGAGGTCTCCCCTCGTGGCGATCGTCTGCCGTGCGGGACATCCGCTGCGTCCTGCATCATGGCACTGTTGTCCTGCCGAGGGAGGAGGAAAGCACTGTCTCCGTCCGAAGCAGCAAACAGAGATGGTCTCATGCAATGCACTCACCTACCCTGTACAGGGTCATGATGTATCCATGCGGTCCTTGGCTTCTGATTGGCGTTGGTTGAGTAGGTTTCTGGCATCTTTGATGGAAAAGTTGGCCACTCCTTCGGCCTCGAGAGTAATGACAAAACAAGAGGAGAGTAATGAGAGAAAGTCCCAAAATGTCTTTGCTACTTTCTTTGACCCTAAGCACTTAATCTGCCTCCATAATGACATCTTGCTTCACAACATGTTGCTGAGCAAGTGATGATTTCGGTGCCCCTCGGTCGCAGCCTTCATGGTCCCATCCGTCGCAGCTTGGATCTCATCATGGGTTAGTGTTGCCAATTTCTCATCCTCCAAGCTTGCAGCCGCATCTGTGACCTTCAAAACTTTCCAGGCAATTGGTAATAACACTTGTTGCAAAGACTCTGAGCCATCCGAACTCAACTTCTGCGCTATGCATGAATCATGGTCCCCTCATGTTCAAAAACAGGGTATGAGTACTGTAGACTGTAGACTCAGCAGACTAGTTGGTACAAGGATACCTGCTCCAACCAACTACAAGTACTTCCTCGTCCAACTGCAGACATCTTCAGATTCTCGTCTTGCCTGCTTTGCTGCATCCTCCGCCTTTTGCACCAGCTGTTGACACTCCTCCAACTCCAAATAAAACGTCCCCTCCCCGAGCACAAAGCGAGCAAAACACACAAAAAAAGAAAAAAACTGGGGGGACTGCATGGGGGACAAGTCGGACGGTCCTTCAAGACGACCATTTTCTTGCGTTCACCCGTTTTGGCTTTCAGCTCGTTGAGCTTTGTCATGATTTCCTTGTGGGCCCATGCGGTTCATCGACAAACAAGTCACAGGGGGCGCGATTTGTGACAGCAAGAAGTATATCAAGACCACAGAGCATGCTGAAAATCACGTTGCCGCCAAGATGCATCCATTTTGGTTTGACATTCCTTGATCTTTTGGGTGCCTTCCTGACTGAGTGCGGGGACAAACTTCTTCACCTCGGCACGATGGCTTGCAGGTTTAGCCCCAGCAAAGAAGCATGCGAAAAGCAGAAAGGAACCAACTGCGCCAACTGACTGAAACGGATCACTGGTTTGCACGTGTCTGCACTGGTTTCCACGCCTCCATGCCTTTAATCGTCAGGTAGACTTTGGCAATCGATGCCTTACGAACGCAATGAACTGGGATCCACAGAATCTGACAGCACACCGATTGAAAAGTAACTCCTACAGCATCAATGTTGGTGCACATCTTGCCAAGAAAAATGGCCCCACCCAACCATCAACCACTTGTTCCATGGAACATCGCCCATCAACCACGACCTAGGACGCTACTAGGAGCAAAGGGCATCGCTACTAGGAGCAAGGACGCTACTAGGGGCTCCTGGCCTCGCTACTAGGAACAAGAAGCTAGCAGAAACAATATATAGAATTTGATTAGAATTAAAAGTAATTAGAATCTAATTAAAATCAGTAGCAAAGAAGGCCATCAACCACCTGTTCCATGGAACATCGCCCATCAACCACGACCCCTTCAGTTCGTGCCCAGTGGCTGCGGTGCCCGAGGCCGTGATCGCTATTTCACAGTCCCGCACCGCCAGCAGTGCTCTCTCAAGCGGCAAATCCTCATGGACGGACCGTTCGGTTCGACGTTGAGGGTTGGACAACACTAACGACGTGTCCGTGTTCGCTAGTAGAAACAAGTGCATCGCTAGTAGTAACAGGTGCCTTACTAGTAGGAACAAGTGCCACGCTACTAGAAACAAGTGCTTCTTGTTCCGTTCGTAGCGATGCCAGGAGCCCCTAGTAGCGTCCTTGCTCCGTACCTTGTTACTAGTAGTAAGGCCAGGAGCCCCGTTCGAAGCGTCCTTGACAAGCATATGGTCCGTGGGTCAAAACCGGGATACCACCGACAAACTGGGAAGATCTGTACTCGTTTCATCTCATTTCCTTGCAAATATTTTGCGAGAGAAAAAGAGACCCGCCATCTCTCTCTCTCTCTCTCGCTACCTCCCTCTCTCCCTCTCCCTTCCTCCCTTCCTCCCTTTCTCCCTTCCTCCTTTCCTCCCTCCCTCCCTCCCTCCCTCCTCCTCTGCACACATGAGGAAGGGTCCCTCTGCATCTCGCGCCTCAACATGAAAGGTACATATATATATATATATTGCTGTCATTTGCTGTCTACAAGTGATTGATGAACCACTGGCGTGCATGAACCAACTGCCAAAACATGACAAAACAGCACATGTGGCCTTTGACACAAACTGTTCCAAAGCTTCTATTCTTTCTAGTGCTCCCTTCTGAATTGCCTGGCAGGTTGGTGACAATCAAGAAAGGAAATCTGAGTCATGAGTGATGCAAACGAGGCAGTTCATGTTCCTTTGATTTCCTTCGATTCTGCACAGAACCGCTGTCCTTCAGAGCTGTACGTTCGCCAGCCCGGATCGATTTCATCTTTTCATCCAAGGCTTTCAAGCGTTTCTCGGGCTCGGCCAATTCCTGGTGACGGCTGATTCATCCGAAAACACCTCCGGTGACGCCTCCTGATGTTTGAAATATGTTGAGTCCTGGTCAAACTGTCCTCTCTTACCTAGAGATTCCTTGTCGGAATGATTGCATGAACAGTTTGCACAAGTTTGTCGGTTGAAAGAAAACGAGATTCACAAAAGTCTGTCACACTTAGCAGAAACAGGGATGTAGATTGCTGTGCCTTGGCGACCATTGACCCACCACTCGCTTTTCTCCTCAGCACGGGGCTAACTAGTACAGGAAAAGCAGTGGGAAAAATGAGGCTGCGAGAGCGGTGCAAGGACTGCAAGGAAAGGTTTCGACAGTCCACGACCAAGTCTTTCTGCCCCGAGGCATGATGCAAAATGATGTTTTCCTTCATGGACGTCGGGCCAATTTGCAGGAGCTTCGAAAAGGGTTCGCGCCAGGCGTGAGGGATCGTGAGAGAGGTAAGAACTGGCCATGACCAATCAATCTTTGGCCTCTGTCCTTTTTTTGACTTTTGGACAGAAAAGCATGAGGGACTCGCGACTGCAATCAAGAGGGTACACAAACCGATCAAACTTGTGATTGCATCGATTCTCCTAGCAAGATTGCATCGATTTTCCTCGCAAGCGAAAATAGTTTTCTGGTGCGGTGACCCAGTTCATCCCAGTGTGTTTGTGTTTGCATGCGTTTGCTCTTTTATGGTGAGCTATGGTGAAGGTTGGTGCTTCTTTGCACCAGTCTGAGGCTATGATGAGATCTCAAGCATTCTTGCAGCGGTGTGGAGCCTAAGCACCTGCAACATCTTGAACCAAAATGGAGACCCTCCATCCTTACTCGCGTCGTGTGACTGAGTCTCATTCTTGTGTCCAAGCGATTCCAAACGCCTTGCTCTTGTGGGTTTTGATGCTCTGCAGCTGGCATCATGTTCTGGAGTTTCCAATCAATTCTTGATGTTCTACTGCCTCATTGAATTTGCAAGTGTGTATGTGTATGTGTGTGTGTTTGTGTCAGCTCATTTTGTTTGGCTTCAGTTCAGCACCAAAACACAATGTTCATTCTGTGAGAATGTCAGCCTCAACAAACACCCTCAACGACGGGACCTCGGCCCCAAAAACCTCAACAGATCGGTTCAAACCTCCGAACCGCTCGTTCCTTCTGCTCTTGGACTCGTGCGTGTGTGTTGGTGGAAAAGTCACTGAGCACTGCACAAGGTGCAAAGTTTGATCAGGCTCTGCAACTGCTCGGCCGATCGTTCAAGAGAAGAAGCCTCGATGGGAATCTCCTGCGTGCGTGCGCGGTGAAGGCATGATACTGCCGCAAGCATGTTATGAAGTAGCGAAGCAGACAGGCCCCCGTGCAAATTGGACATGTTCACCCTAGCTACTTCAAAGATCCGAAGGGAAAAAAAGAAAACGTAAAAACCTGTAAGCGCTGGATTCATGTTTGATCAAACTCAGCTGCTACTAAATGGAAAACGGCATAATGATCCAATGATGTCGTGTCCGACTTAAGAAACAATCTACTTGGCACAACCATCAAACATAAGTTACTAGTAACAAGGTGCGCAAGGACGCTACTACTAGCTCCTGGCACCCCTACTTACTAGTAACAAGAAGCTATATACTTTCTATGTTTTTCTTATCCGAGACCTCATCTTCAACCGAGAATGAGACACGAGCTCCCCTCGCTTGCGCTTTCACAGCATTGAGCTGGTTCCGCTAGCGCTCTGCTTAGGTCCTCCTTGAGGTTCTTCTCCGCCTCTGACAGGACCTGCTCAATGGGGCTCAGCTTCTCCCCGATTTCCTTCATGGCCCTCAGTCTGGCGTTCATTTGCATGTGTGTCACAGAAGAAGCACATCCTTTCAACAATGGAAAATGACCAAGAGGATGACAAGAAAGGCACCCAAGCACAACAAGCAAAACTTGAATTTGATCATTAACCTCGGCACAGAAGGGGGTCCAACACGTTCCAAAATCCAATGTCACCCATGTGACCCAATGTCAAGAAAGTGTTTTTGATCCTGAACTACCCGCTACCTCTACCAGCCTCGTTTTGGGAAATGGCCCTGACTGGGGCCGCTAGGGGGGCTAGGCCTTTGCCATGAGAACGCGTGCTGATCGTTTCACGCTTCATCCGACTTCATCCTTCCGAAAGAAACCTGGCTTCAAAACCCTTGGCTTCAAGGCTCAGCTGTACTGTCTTGCGCTGCTGAAAGTCATTCCGGGCATTTTTCAGCGGCAGCAGCTTGCTTTGCACCTCAACAGGACAATGGCAGCAGAGTCACACAGACTGAAACTGACAGAAGTGCCGAGTGCTTGAGACAGTATGGACTGAGAATGGGACCGTCTGGAGTTTGGTCATCATTTTGGTGAGTTCTTGGCTGGCGTTCTCTCGGATCTTTTGCGATTCGAAGCGCTTGGCGATGCTCATCTTACCCTCAGCCAGCCAAACGAAGTATATAAGACTAAGACTAAGACATTAGTATGTTCATATAATATATATATAATATATAATCTTTCGGCAATGCCCTCAAAGGTATCACAATTGACCTCGCCCTGAGCAAATGTCAATGAGACAGAGCAAGAATCAGTTGCATGTCATGCTTCCTTCAGAAATTGAAATGCTTCAAAGTTGCTGTCAGCATCACTCTGGCCTGTCCAGCAAGCCATGATGTCGCACTTATCTTACTGCTGTCCGCATTCAGTTGTTCGATTGAAAAATGCCAAAAGAGATTAGAAAAGTTTAAACAGAATCCCAGAGTAACAAAGGTAAGCACAGTGACAGTTGTAAAATCAACTGCTTCAAGGAGAATGACCGTCAGCTGGGATTCTACGAGTGGCAGCTTGCAAGGATTCCGCTTGGTTCGAGGCGTTCCGCTCCAGAAGCCTCGCCGATTTTCTTCTCCGCCTCCCTCACAGCTTCTTCTGTTTCCTGTACTGCCTTCTCTGCCTGCGGCTCACAGGTGCGATGACACGGTACCTGAGCGGAGAGACCTCATGACCGGTCGTCCCGAGCGAGGTATCAAGGTCGTCGTCCGATCTTCTGGCCTGCACTAGATCGTCTCCAGCTCCGGCAATAGCTTCGTGGGTTGCAACCGCCTGCGGCGGAAGGAGTCTCAAGTCTCAAATGGATCAACGTCACCCTTCGTTTAGAGAACCACTACCTCGGATTGTTTCAAAACATGGCTGGATTGGAACTACCAGTAAAACCTCACACATTCATGGAGCAGGTGTTTTTTGACTTTTTTGCCATGTGGCGACTTCAGAAAGGAGCAAGGGATACCAAGGGCCCAGGTGATTGAAATCAGGGAAAGGCTCCTGTGCTTGAGTTGGATGGGCATACAGAATCGCTACCGTTGACTGTTGACCTATCTTGTGGGTTGCTAAAGGCCACCTTTCCGAAGACAACCAGGCCAGTTCCCTCCACAACCACCCACCTTCTCCATGGCTTCCTCAGCTCCAGTGCATTTTTGAGTCACCTGTGGAAGCATGTCCTGCCAGAAGCAGGAAAACACCACATCTCGACTGCATGTGAGACACCATGATGGTTGCAAATCTTGGACGTAGAACAGACATGCAAAAGACATCGCGTGAGGGAAGTTGGGCACGCTGTGGATCATTCAATGCCATATTGTGCTGTAATGCGAGACAAAACACAAGACCCACACAAGTTCCACCAGAGGTGTCGCGTTGTCTTTCAATAGTTGCCAGTCCTGTTTCATTGTGATTCATGTTCCCTTTGTGCATGTATGCAGCTGTTTAACATGTGGGCCATGTGTACCATCTCCACTTGAGCACTTTCGATCACTCATGTCATTCCTCACACATCATTTGCGATTCCGGAGAATCACAGAATAGTTAAGTGGTCGATCACCTCTGCCCGGACCGTCCTCAAAGGACTTGGTCTCGCGGAGTTCCGCCTCGGCGGTCCTGACCTGCTGCTCAGCCTGGTGACAGATTCGATTCAACCATAGCTCAATGTTGACGATGGGCGAACATCTCCAAATCTTCGTCTTGTTTATCAGATTCTATCAACAGCCGACCTCTATGACTCTACATGACTTCTTCTTGTGAGCCCAACACAAAAAATGTTTCAGTAGCTCGCCACTGGGGTCAGAAGATTCAAACGATTCCCCAAGATTCCCCTCAGTTTGCTCATCGGCTTCGACACGTGTTCTGCTCGCCTGCGATCGGGCGCCCCGGTACTTGGTGATGGTCTGTGTCAGATTCTGCTGTGTCATCCTTGCAAGAACGAACACCCCCCCAGCATCCTTCAAGGATGCACGCAAAGATAAAACAAGAAAGAAAACAACGATGTCTTGAACCTGACGTTGCAGATTCAGTGTAGGGCATGTTTCCAAAATGGTCAATGGATTCCTTTCCTCAAAGTGTCAGGTTGACAAATTCAACGAGTCCCACAATCCCTAGGACCACCATGTGAGCCTTCTCATCTCACTTCTCAAAACATGTGTGCTGCTCATTTGTCTTGCTTCCAGTTTACAGAGACATCACGTTCTAGGATCCTTTAGTCTCCAGTGCTGCTGCTTTAAAAGCATTACAAACTCACCAGGCCAACGTATCTTTTCTCTAGAAGGGTGCGTTTCAAAACTGTTTAGCGTCAAAAGATCTGTCATATGGTAAGGCCAGAATCCTTGATTTAAAAAAGTCGAAAAAAGTCGAAAAACGAGTCAAATGGAAAAGTCAAAGTCAAAAAAAGTAAATTTAAAACGAAAAAAAAGTAAAAAAAACAAATGTCGAAAAAAAAAAAAAGTAAAAAAAAAAAAATTAAAAAAAAAAAAAGAGTCGGAGAAAAAAAAAGGTTTAAAAAAAATATAATAATAATAATAATTAATAAATAAAACAAACAAACAAACGTCGGACAAAAAAAAAACAAAATTAGAAAATCAAAAGTAAAGAAAAAGTCGGATCTCTGATTTGACTTTTTTTGACTTTGACTTTTGGGACTGACTTTTTTGCCTTTTAAAAATTGTGCAAACAGGCTCTCTCCAATGAAGATTTTTATAAGTTTGGCGACCCCCCAAAGCCGCCAAAGGGATGCCCCAACTCATCTTGAAAAAATCCGCTGTTGAAAACTCTGGATGATAATATCACCGTCGCTTCAAAACCAGTGCGGTACAAGGAGAACTTGCTTCAGAATCAGATCCCTCTTCAACGGTTTTTGATGTGCATCCGACCGGGCTTTCCGGTGTCGCATCGTTTCTTTTCTCCCCACGACCGGGCTTTCCGGTGACGGGTCCTTAGCTGATTTGCCAGCTGGACAAAGCTCCTTCCCATTTCTCCGCTGGTGCCCCGCTGCCCCTCCGCCAACTTCTTCTGCACCTTGCCAGGCGGTTTGGGGGGCACCGCCCACCGCGATCGCATCCGAGCTGTGGGCCACCCCCAAACTTTGTGGGGTCCGTGTTGAGGGATCGCATGATAGGTGACATTGACATAGTTTGATAGCCAAAACCAACACTATATGATGTACCCAGAATCCAGCGGATTCAAGGCTTTGTACCAAGGGCAGGAACTCAAACTTTTGGGATTGATGTCTTTATTGGGAACTTGTTTGGGTGGAGGGTTCCTCAAGGAGAAGAAAAGAAGACTAACAAGAAAAAGAATAGAATCAACACAAAAAAGACTGGTGCAAGGGTGTCAGATTTCGTGATCAAAGATATTTGGCAGATTTCGTGGGCCGGCCAACAGAAGCCACCAAGATCCATTCAAGTTATGCAAGCCATCAAAAGCCGGCAAAATGCCGACAGAAGCCAGGAGAGAAGACACCAAAGCCGACAAAACGCAAAGAACCCACCACTCACCAGAAGCCACGACCCAAAAGATGAAGCTTCTTTGCCTCAATCAAAAAATAAATCCGCCAAAACTCCAAAACGAAGCTCAGGCTGCCTCAATCATGGCGCTGGAGTGCGGTGTGAGGATCTGCTCTGCTTGAAGGAGTGTCTGGGTGTTGGCCATGTTGCCAGCCAAAGTTGTGGCCTGTGCCGAAGTCACTAAACACATTCACAAGGCCCGCAGGCAGGGCATTAGATTCCTTTTGCTTCTAGGGCCATTGCTATTAGGATGGAGGCCATCGCTTCTAGGTTGGAGGCCATCGCTCCTGGGTTGGAGGCCATTCGGCCATTCCTATTACATTCCTTTTGCTGCTACATTGGAAACAGTAAGTCTGGCCTGCTGGAGTGCCTGCTTGGCCTCGGCATCCACTTTGGCCACATCTGCGCTGATGGTTTTCAGCTTCTCCTCAGCCTCCTGTACTAGTCGACATGTCTCATGTCTTGAATTCGAGGCACCAGTGGCTTCCAGAACAGTATGGCAACCCCCGAAAGCTCTTTCTTCAAGTTTGAGGATGGAGTAAAGAATGGGAGCATTGATAAAGCCGAGAACCAAAAGCAAATATGCCAAAAAAATGCAAAGCAGCAAAGCCGATGGTGAGAAGAGCAACTAGACATGATTCAAATGGCCAGTGCCTGTCGGTGCATCTCCTCCTTTGGCCCAAGTTGAAGGGTTGACCGCACCTGAACATCAAGAAAAGGTGGGGGACATAAGCGATTATGACAAGAAACCTCTATGCTTTTGTATATTTAGGTGTTCTTTATGTTGCCGTCTTTAATAAACTCTGTTGAGACTCCTTGGACACCCTGTCAAGAATCTCTGTGCCCCGCACTTGGCCATCCCAAGGGATCTTCCATCCAACGGATGGTGGGATCAGGCCCTTGTCAGCAACATGTGACCAAACCTCACAAGGTGCAGGGAGATGGGTGAACTGCGTGAACGGCTGCCTCAAATGGATGCATTTTGTTTGCAATCAGTGTGACTTTAAGCCATGAAAACTTGAATCATCATAAAAGATTACTGAATAGTTTAATATATTTAAGTGAGAGTCTTACTGGAAAAGTGCCCTTCCCACCTGTGTCCCTCCAAGTTTGTTGCCAAACCACCAACCTTTCAGCTCGTGGCATCAGCCATGTCATACACAGAATCTGCGAAGCTCGTCAAATCTGGCCTTCAAAGCTTGCACCATCTCGGTTGTCCCAATAGTAGAGAAAGACTTCCACGTAGTCTGGTCCCCTGGCGGAAAAGTTCCAGCATGGAACAGAACACCACAAGAAGAAGGCGTGATCTTCTCAACCAAAGTGAGAAAAGCCACACGAGCCGGCTGCACGCATTCTTGGCTGGCACCTTCTGAAAGTATTTACGGCCATGGTTCACACCCTTTTCAACATAGTCTCCGAGCAATGTCCTGATAAATGAAAGAATGTTCCTCTCTCCAAAGAGCATTTTGACTCCAATTGTCTTGGGTTGTCCCGAGACGATTGAATGGTCCCCTGTGTCGGAGCCTTTTGATCTACTCGCTGCAAAGAATCCTGATGACGACTTCAGTGTGGTCGTTGCCCTTGGAGATCACGGTGTAGGTTGATGCTCCGGGCAAAGGCCCTGCCTCCAAATGAATGCTGAAGGAAACAAGGCAACAACATGAACATCAAAAGCATTCAAAGGCAAAAACTCTTGTGCCTGTCCCTGCTGTTGCCTCAGCAACAGCATTCTCGGAAAAGGTCTACGCAAAATGGACGAGCAAGCCACAATAGCTCGGACTGCTACCTTTGCTGGCCTTCCTTCACCAGCTGGAACCAAACTCAGACCTCCCCTGGGCCTCTTTGCCCTTCCAAGACCTTCTGCCAGGGCTATGCCTCCAAGCTGAGAACCTCCTTCAGAACCTGTTCCGGATCTGCCCCAGCACCTATCCCATACCCATCAATACCCCCTGCTTCCGGACCCTCCCTCCGATCGCCCAAATATAGCAAAAAGAACCAAGTTCTCGCTGTTGGAGGGCAAGGACTGTCACACGCTCTTGCTCAGATGCGCACGATGCTGAAGGTGTGCCTTTTCCGCCTGCCGCCTGCAAGCAAAATATGACTTGACTGGCATCGTTTTCCGCATCTGACTAGCACATTGGACATAAAATAGAACTCTTCTCAGAAGTGAGGGATGGACCCGTGGCGGAACTGGCTGCTGCGAAATCATCTTTTGCTGCATCATCTGGCTCGCTGGTTGGCCCATGGATCCCATCGAAGGCTGCTGGTGCTGAGGCTGCTGCTGCTGCTGCATGGAGGTCTGCTGTTGTTGCATTGAAGGCTGCTGCTGCTGCTGCAGCTGCATTTGCCTAAAAAAGCTGCAAGCACATCCAATCCATGCTAGACTCTAAACGCCAAACCACAATGTAAAGAAGCCCTTCCCAAAGAAAGATGAATCACACACTCCTGCCAAGGGGCAGCTGCTGTTGCAATTGCTGCTGTTGGTGCATTTGAGACATCTGCTGTGGCTGGAATTGCTGCCTCGGCTTGCATGTAACATGACAGCGCACTCCCGTCTCCAACAAATCTCGAAACATGAGTTTCTCAACATCGGGCAAAGCTATGAAACTATACCCAACGTTTAAACAGCAATCTCGATTGAGCTCATCCGATGCGTAGCCCCTATCTTGGTGACTGGGGGAAGAAGGAGCAGCATGCCACATGGCGTGCCACATGTCTTTTTGGTGTTTGTGGGGATGCTGCAGCTCCACCCACCTGCTTATGCAATTGCACAAATGTAAGACCCTGGCTGGTTTTGCACCGGCATCATTTGCTGTTGGCCCAGCTGATTCTGAAGTTGTTGCCTCAGCTCTATGCCGAGGCAGGGCTTGCAGGGGTCAAAAGTCCGAAAGGAGGGATGCTAGGTGTTCAGCCTGTGAGAAGAGGAAGGTGCTTGATTCAATTGTGCTTACAAGCATTTGAGCCCTTCAGTTCCAAATCCATGGAACAAGTCACCCTTGTCACCTCTTTGCCTTGCTTCTCATCCAAGTTGCTGTAAAAGCTGCTGCTGATTCACTTGGGGCTGCATCATCTGCTGCCTTGGCTTGATCAGAAGCACCAGTGTCACCACCTCTCGGATGGGCAGCTGCGAATATTGCAGCTACGATGAAGTCAAACACACTTTTTGGCCTTGACTAGATTCACCAAGTAGCTGCATCTGCTGTTGCTGCTGTTGCATCATCTGCTGCTGTTGCATCATCTGCTGCTGTTGCATCATTTGCTGCTGCATCTGCTGCTGCTGCAGCTGCTGTTGCATGCCAAAGCCCATTTGCGCCATCTGAGCCATTGTGCCCTCTCCAAGCGAAATCCAAAAAGCAGACCCTGCGAGTCTTGAGATGGGCCGACGTATGGAACTGTTCATGGATAGCATGCCGACGTAGGGTAGGGAAAGCACGAGAAAAATCAAAAAATCACACCTGTGTGTCTAAGAGAATACCTTCTTGCGATGTTGTAGGGGGTAAGGCAATCCAAACCTAATGCCTCGCAAATCGCATCTAGTTAGTTGCGGCCTCCTGCTGTTGTGTTTATGGCCAAGCTATCCTGGAGCCAAAATATATGCGCGTCAGTTTCATCCAGTCTAACAACCGGTTGCCGTTGCTGATTCCACGTCCCATGATCATTCAAAGCTCGAACATGCTCGAACTAATCTCTCCAGATTTGGCAATTATTTGCCAATTCTAGAATTAAGACTGAACCAATATGGTCTGAAGCATTCTATCTCGTGAACAGGCACTCGTGAACTGGCATGACAATCAATCCTGACACCCTTAAGTTGCTCAGGGTGGTGATCCCTGAGTCCTCATGGCCCGAAGACTGCTGCAAACTGCGCCCTATCACGAGCTCTTTGCTCCCTCTAACTCGCGCGTCACGTGGTCACGCCATGTGGAGATCGCGTTGATAGCAAGGCTCTTAAGATTGCATGGAAAAGGTCGCTTTGCATCCAAAGAATCTGACAACAAAAACGAAGTGAATGTTATTTATATATATTTCTACATATGTGAGTCAGTGATATTGTTTTGGGGGAACTTGTTGCGAGGTTGGGGTGCGGGATGACCTGGGTGACCGGAGGGCCTGGTTGCTAGGGCTGCTAGGGTCCTGGTTGCATGTGCACCTTCGGCTGGCTCAGGCAGCTTCTGTAGTTGCATTGGCCCAGGGAAGGCTCACCGCCTACCTTGATCTCAGGCCTTCTTCTCCGCCTGCCTTAGACAGCCCAAGGGAGGTTTTTTGGTGAACAAACGGTGAATCCTTCAATTCTTTGGAATCCAAGATCCTTTTTTGGCCCACTCCTACTCCATTCAGTAGACGCCTACTTAATTAAGTCAGGAGGTCGGTCGGACGGACGCAGGATAGCTCGCGCCTCTAATCATGTGGTTCCTAGATGAGGCCCAAGGATTTGTCTTAATCTTTGTGAACAAACAGTGATTCAGTGAGGTGTCATGGTCTTTGGAATCCGCTCCTGCGGCTTTGAATGGAATCAAGAGAGTTGGAATATTGATGCACCTCGTAATCAGTTGAATCGTGTGAACCAGGCATCCCCGCTTCGCCATCCGGCGCTGGTTGCAACAGCACAGATTACGAGCCCAAGCGCTGAAAAGCCTGCTGTGAAAGGCCAAACGACGTTGCCAACGACGATGTACATCATTGTACATCCAAGTCAGGATTCGAACGGCGTCAAATCCAAAGTGGTGGTTGATATAGGGATTGGCCCAAAACAGCCTTGGGGATTTGAGCCGTTCGAGTTCCTATCAGGGGGGTACGTGGATTGTTGAACTTTGGAACACACCCAGAATTTAGTCGAACACTTGTTGTGCCTGGTCGACCACTTGGAGGTCCAAAGTGTGGCTGGAATCGCATCCACTTATGTTTGAACAGACCCTGACTCTAGGTGAAAAACGAATGAGTCCCTCTTCAGGGTCCCAACCAGCAACTTCCACTATCCACTTGACTCACATGACTGAAGTGTGAGCCTAAAGATGTCGACCTATGGCGGTCCACTTCTCGGATGTCCAACCTCAGGTGCGACAGACCCGGACAAACAAAGTGCCGTGCATGACGCAAAGGCGCGACAAGCAAAGCAAGCGACACGAGAGAAATCCATGGAAACAAGAACAGTAAGAAAAAACATGAAAGAACCCGTTTCATTGAGCGTCATCGATCCATCTGTTGACCTGTTCATGTTTGTCCCATCTTTTTCCCCATTGCAGTCACTCGCAAGAGTCGACTCCCCTGCCCCAGCGAGCTTGCATCTTTCACTCATCTGCAGGTTGCCACTTCAATATCCTTCAGGGAGGAGGACATCAAATAAAGTAGTACAGTAGACATTTTGTGTGCCTATACTACTTTTTCAGAAACACAACACTTGAAACAAAACAGAACAGGTCAAAACAAAGTTGTTCGGGGAATCTTCAAACAAAGAAACCTCCGACAGGAGATGACGGGAGCAAAGACCACTTCAAAGTCGTTGCTACTGCTACTAGTATAGGGGATAGCAAACCTCAAGTTACGTGAATTCTCAAAAAAGTCCCGCCTAGGCAGCCAGTGCAGACAGCAAGGCTCGAACGAATTTCTGATCTGCTTGTGGAGTTGTCGTAAAGCTCAGCTTCTTAGATGCTTTCCATGCGCTGGGGAAGCTCATCGTCAAATGGTCACACATGATGGCCTCAGCAACGGCACTGGCAGGGTGGTCGTCTACCGGCAGCTTCAATGAAAGCATCACTCTAGTCCACTAGTTGGCAGCCTGCAACTTTTCTAGTAAGTACATTGCGCACACAAAAAGTTGGTTAACATGGATCACAGATCCCTAAGGGCCCCTCTTAAGAGCGGAGTTAAAGATTGCAAGTTCCATGAACATCCAACGGCGCAACGCGACTGTTTTCTGCTCATAGGGGCCTTGAGCTAAAGGTCGTCAACACAGTGTATAAGCTATACATATACTATGGCCTGTCACTGCACTTCCATTGACACCCCCCATGTATCCGATGCTATCAGTTTCAGATACACAGAGCCAAAACTCAAGGGTGAGTGTTTTCAAGCAGTGGGCTGCGAATTGGTGCCACGAGGCCGAAACGGACTCTGTACTAACCAGCACCATTGAAATTAAGCGGACTTTACACATAAAATGTGTGTGAGTAGACCTAATGGCTGTCCCAGTGAGTTGTAAAAGGATAGTTGTTAGCCACTCTCAGAGTTCTGTCAGTAGATCTTCGTCATGAGGTGGTCCAAGTCCCAATGTGACTTTCAACTGTAAAAGATGCCTCTTATGACTGACAGAGGTTCATACCAACTTGTCTTGGCGTCCGGTATCTTCTTCACTTCTTTCTTCTTCATCCCAAAAGTCATCCCAACCTCGGTTGTTCTCCCTGCAGTGTGGGTCAGTCCATCCTGCATCAAAGAACGTAGGATCATATGTGCTCCAACTTCGGTAATTCCAATTGATCCTTTGCCAAGTGGGCTCTTGACCTTTGGAACTCTTGCCACCCTTGCGCTTTCCGTTTCCCTTCCCTTTGGGATTCTGTCGTTGATCTTCTTGTCGTGTTTGGTGGCTAGAAGACGCTGCCTCTGATGGCGCCGGTCTCTCAATCTCTGGAGCGACACTTGGCTGTGGCTGCTTCTTCGTAGTCGAAGGTCTGGAAACATTTCCACCGTAGTCAAATTTATCAATGAGTCTTTTGACCTGCTCCGGCTCCAACATACAGTTCCAACGCCGCAGCTTGTCTGGGAGGCTCTGTGTACTGCGCCTGCCACACGAAAGCCACGCGCGGCCCAGCGGCGCAGCTTGTCCCGGAGGCTCTGTGTACTGCGCCTGCCACGCGTAAGCCACGCGCGGCCCAGCGGCGGCCACGCGCGCCGCAGCTTGTCTCGGAGGCTCTGTGAACCTGGCTGGCCATTCGATCACTTAGAATGCGAGCAATCTGCTCTCGACCCTATTTTGTAATTTGATGCCATTGCCCGTTTTCACGGCCATTTGGTTTTATTCACAGCTTCAACTCCGTTCGCGTTTTTCACACCTTTTCGCGGCCAAGAGCCATTTTTCACGTCCGAATGCACACTTTTTCATGGCCTTACCGGCTTTCTCACGGCCAATTCACGGCCATTCCGTTTTTTCGTGCTTCGACCTTGTTTTTGGCGATCAAATTGGCCCAGCGACGGCCACCGCAGCTTGTCCGGGAGGCTCTGTGTACTGCGCCTGCCACGCGTAAGCCACGCGCGGCCCAGCGGCGGCCACACGTGCCGCAGCTTGTCCGGGAGGCTCTGTGTACTGCGCCTGCCACACGAAAGCCACGCGCAGCCCAGCGGCAGCCACGCGCTCCACAGCTTGTCCGGGAGGCTCTGCGCACTGCGCCTGCCACGCGAAATGCACTGTGTGATGAGTGGTGTGTGATGAGTGGTGTGTGATGAGTTGAAGGTGAGTGGTGTGCGCTAAGTGGTTGAAGATGAGTGGGATGTGATGAGTGGTGTGTGATGAGTTGTGTGCGATGAGTTGTGTGAGATGAGTGGGATATGATGAGTGGTGTGTGATAAGTTGTGTAAGATGAGTTGCGTAAGGATGATGGGATGTGATGAGTTGTGTGAGACGAGTTGTGTAAGATGAGTGGTGTGTGATGAGTGGTGTGTGATGAGTTGTGTGAGATGAGTTGCGTAAGAGGAGGTGGGCGGAGGCGGGCAGAGGCGGGACGGACCGGCCGGATCGGCGGGCGCAGAGCGAAAAACAAGAACCCCGCACAGTGACGTGGGGAAAAAACAAAACAGTCAATTGCTCTTCATGAAAGAAAAACACCCAACGTGGCATCTGGAATGCCAGGTCACATACCGCCGTGTTTCCATGGGCGGCCTGTCGATGAGCCGCGCTTCTTTCATGCCCGTGATGAGCTGCAGCTGCGCACTACGTCCGGTCATCAGCATTTCCTGGACGGGGCGTGTGCCCTTGGCAGATCCAACCTCTGCAGTTTCATCCTCATCACACCAGAGATAATCGGCGAGTAGTCCTCCGAAGTCTGGCACTGCCTGCAAAGCTCAAAAGGACATGTTCGCATTTTCACTGCACAGTTCGTTGCTTGCAATCACAGGTTGTTCGGTAGTCTCGTCTTGGGTTGATTCGTCTTGGTTGTTGGTAGCACCCTGCCACGAAGACCCGGAAACATTGTGCGACTCTTGCGCTAACAATCGCTAACACAACGACAAAAGCAAAGCCGCCTGCTGCACATCCAGCAACGACAAACACTCTGCCAAAGGCTCAGCACGTCGAGATAGCTTTTGCGGCGTTTCAAATTGATCCTGTTCGATCAGCCAAGGCAGAAAACAGAAGCCGTGAGGCTGACTCAAAAAGGGAATCTGGAAGATATCTGAAGCAGGTCCCAACTGTTCAGGCCTCTGTTTGATCTGCCTTGCGCTTTGCCATAGCAAAGCAGCCGTCGCAGCCAAAAAAAACTGTTTTTGGGTTCCCAACTACCCGTGCAGCTTCTTTTGTGGATAAAAACGAATATTGAAAATCCTGAACATTTTTGCATTTTCAAGTATTGGATCTGCCATGTCTTATTCACTTCATCATGGATCCGTCACTCAAAGCTGCAGTTGACGTCAGAATGCAAAAAGGTGTGTGGTTTCCTACCACCTGTGCAACGCGTGTTTATGCTGAAGGCCAACTAAAAATATACACTCTGACTTACCGGTATAGACGATACCTCTCTAAACTGTAAACTAACTACGTACAATTTTAGGTTGAGTCATCGTACAATCTCCTCGTTACCTCGATCATCTCTACTGCATCCACAACCAGTCTTCGTGCCAGACATTGTGTGGTAGACTGGTAGACGGCACTCCGCCAGCCTCAAAATTGGTCAAGAACACAGGAACACAGGTAAGAAGATGTTGCACAAGAACGGGATATTATCATGGAACCACATCACAGAAACCTAGATGTTTGTCCGTCATCTTCTTCTTCAAATTGTTCCCTTCTTTTTTTTCTTCTCCTTCTTCACAACACTGCACGTCCAGCGGAGCCTCTCAAGCTCCGTCACCGCATTGGCTACAGTCAGAAATTTCAATTGTCCACCTGTGCAAACTGCAATTGACAAAACAAGACAGAAGTTGACAATTTACCGGCAAAGCTGCCAACTGCGCAGGGATTGGAGGGGTCCGACATGCCGCGCTCGCATTGTCCGACGTAGCTTGCCAACTCTCGACCAATAATTCCATGAAAATCTCAGAAAATGTGTCCATCAGGCGAAGGGCTCTTCATTAAAGCCCGAGGGCAGGAAAAACTAAGCTTCCCACTACTTCCCCACTGCTGTAAAAAAGCGATGCGAAGTGTGATGGCAAAGTGTGGAGGGAGGAGAGGAGGAGAAAGAGTCGGGACGCTGACAGTCAAAACATTGTGGGGATCCCTCAATACTTGAAGTCGTAAGTACATTGAATGTCTCAGTGTTTCAGCTCAAAAGCTGTTGTGTTCTAACAAATCATTTGTGTCACCGACATACCCCCCTCTTAAGAGCACCACTTTGGCAAACATAGTGATGTAAAAAATGATGAAAAAAAGTGAGCTTCATGAAACATCAAGACCGAAAACCAACGCAAAGCAGCAAAAGCGTCAGCGCTCCCTTTTGCAGTTTGGTTAGTTTTTCCTTCCATGGTGTTGGTCTATTTCACCAGATGTCAGACTGGGATGGCACCCAAAACCGCCACCGATCCCAGCTGACTCACAAAGGAGCCATGGAGGAAAGCAAACACCGGGCACCCTGAGGAAGCGGGTCCATGGGTGTCGCTGGAATGAAAGCTGGAGAAGTGTAAAAAAAACTATCCAGCCCACCATCCTGTGCTGAAAGGGATATCAGGGCCCATGGCGCCTGTCCCCAATCACACCTATGACTGTGGGGTGGCCGGGTAGAGAGAGGACCAGTTGCATCAGAACCGTAGCCGTTGGCATCTTCCGGGTCGAGTGGTTCAGCAACATTGCCCTGGCTGTCCGAAATAAGAGATATCCGGAACTGGAGTCGATTGCGCACACCCTCCTCCATCAGGAAAGAGGCGAGTAACAGGGAGCCCAGCATCTCCAGCGAGGGGAGGTTGGCCCCCGGGTTGGACTTCAGGAAGGCCCATGCACCCGTAGGGGGAGTCACATGGAGCTGAGCCATGGCTGCATCCATCTCCTGCATCTTTGCCCGCACAGC
This sequence comes from Durusdinium trenchii, assembly GCA_963970005.1. Taxonomy (NCBI): domain Eukaryota; class Dinophyceae; order Suessiales; family Symbiodiniaceae; genus Durusdinium; species Durusdinium trenchii. Next base: position 221,874 of record CAXAMN010004435.1, read on the forward strand.
TTCCTGGGTAAGAAGTTCACACTTGACATAGTGCGTCTCATCCTGGATATCTGGGCTGGCAGGATCAGGCAAAGAGCCGGCCAGGGCACCGGCGGCACCTTCCAAAAGCGTCTCTTCAAAATGGCCAACTTCTTGCTCCCGTTCTGCAACCTCAGTAGGGTTCCAACAATTCCCAATCGAAAAATGCCGGAGCCAGTGGCGGAGATGGCAACAAGGAATGACGAAAAGGATCACGGGAGTGTACGTTCACTTTTGGGAGTACTCAGTCTTGAGCCAAAATGGCAATGCATTTTGGCTAGTGAAATGTATGCATGAAACATAACTTGCTTTGCACAGGTTCCAAGCACGTAATGTTGATAATGATGACTCTTGATAAATCAACCCCCTCCCCCCCTCAACAACCAAGGCCTCCAAAATAGTATACTGTACTAGAAAACCAATCAATCTATAAATAAATAATCCTTACTTAGCTACCTCTGGAGCTACTCTGGCAATACTAAAATGAAAGGAATCAAGATTGAAGACATCTGCAATAATAGAATGAAAGGATCAAAACCTAAGATTGAAGACATTTGCTATTAAAAATCAAAGGAAACAATTCTTTGGCAGACTGAAATATTAAAGAGATAATGACAAGTAAAGGACTGGATCAAAATGAAGAGTAAACACAAAGATTGAAGATCAGTTTCAGGAAAGCTGCCAATCTCTAGACATTATTTTAGGGGCCCCAAAAAAATAATGACAGAAACGTGCTTGCTGGACTACCCCCTTTGCTGGAATGTTTTTTTGTGTTCTTCAATGTGTTTGAATAAGGATTATTTTAAAGAAAGTGCGCACATACGTTTTAAGAAATTTTGGAAGACTTAAAGATTAAAGAGATAATCAAAGTAAAGGACTTGATCAAACGGAAAAGTAAACACACAGATTGAAGATCAGTTTCAGGAAAGCTGCAATCCAAGAAGCCCCAAATCTTTAGACATTATTTTAGGGGCCCCCTCAAAATAATGACAGAAACTTGCTTGCTGGACTACCCCCTTTGCTGGAATGATTTGGTTGTTGTTTCAATGCTTTTGAATAAGGATTTGTGTAAAGAAAGTGCGCATGTACTTTTGGTATTTTTTGGAAGCCGTAAAGATTAAAGAGATAATGACAAGTAAAGGACTTGATCAAAAGAAAAAGCCTTCAAAGTCACCAAAGCTCAATGGAGATCTCCAATTATTGATGGACATGTGCATCCAAAGATCTTCAAAATCATTAAACCAGAGAGTAAAAAAAACAATTAAAACAATAGAAAAGTATGTCACCAAAAATATTACTCCAAAAAACAAAACACTATATTCTGGTGGTCTTTATTAATCAGTGCAGGGAAGTTGCTGACATTATTCTGGGGGCGTTTATTAATCAGAGGACCACATTACTAGTTTTCAAAAGTATACTGAATGAATCATTTGAACGACCCTCGCGAACAAACCAAGTACCCCATAATTCTTCAAGGAACTCGGAGGCCGTGTCAACTTTGGTAGTCCCCTGCTTTCTAGACTGGGAATTCTACGGATGCCCGCTCAGACTGCCTCAATCATGGTGTTGGAGTGCAGCCTCAAGATCTGTTCTGAACACCAGCTGCTGTCTGGGTGTTGGCCATGTTGCCAGCCAAAGTTGTGGCCTGGTATGCCGCAACACCAAAAACACCCGCAGCCTCCTGCTGTGGTGTTTAGGGCAAAGCTATGCTGGAGCCAAAATATATGCGCGTCAGTTTCATCCAGTCTAACAACCAGTTGCCATTGCTGATTCCACGTCTCATGATCATTCAAAGCTCGAACATGCTCGAACTAATCTCTCCAGATTTGGCAATTCTTTGCCAATTCTAGAATTAAGACTGAACCAATATGGTCTGAAGCATTCTATCTCGTGAACAGGCACTCGTGAACTGGCATGACAATCAATCCTGACACCCTTAAGTTTCTTGGTGATCCCTGAGTCCTCACGGCCCGAAGACTGCTGCAAACTGCGCCCTATCACGAGCTCTTTGCTCCCTCTAACTCCGCGCGTCACGTGGTCACGCCATGTGGAGATCGCGTTGATAGCAAGGCTCTTAAGATTGCATGAAAAAGGTCGCTTTGCATCCAAAGAATCTGACAACAAAAACGAAGTGAATGTTATTTATATATATTTCTACATATGTGAGTCAGTGATATTGTTTTGGGGGACTTGTTGCGAGGTTGGGGTGCGGGATGACCTGGGTGACCGGAGGGCCTGGTTGCTAGGGCTGCTAGGGTCCTGGTTGCATGTGCACCTTCGGCTGGCTCAGGCAGCTTCTGTAGTTGCATTGGCCCAGGGAAGGCTCACCGCCTACCTTGATCTCAGGCCTTCTTCTCCGCCTGCCTTAGACAGCCCAAGGGATGTTTTTTGGTGAACAAACTGAACAAATGGCGAATCCTTCAATTCTTTGGAATCCAAGATCTTGTTTTCTCTTGGCTCAGCAATACAGTTGAAAGGATTGATTCGCCCCGGTTCTGGCATTTTTGAAAGGAGTCTAAAAGGAAGTCAGTCGTGATTCATCTGTCGCTTCAGCTGTCTGGGCATCCCGCTTTGCTGCGGACTTCGCAGCAGGCTTTTTCTCCGCATCATCCAGCACTGGTTGCAACAGCACAGTGCCCTTGGCAAAAGCTCAGTAGCCAAGATTGCCAGCCCAAGCACTCACAAGACTGCCGTGAAAGGCCTTTAGCCTTCTAGCCTTCCTCAGCGTTGCCTTGCTTGGTATTGGTCCCCCAATCAATCTCGGGCGCCCAACTTGATTCCCCCGAACCGTCGCAAACCCAATGAGGTTATCCTGACAAGGCTTTGGCATTACACCATGAAAACAAACAGGTGCACAACGAGCTATATGCCCAGAGTAGGCCTTAGCTGCCCTTTCGCAACCTTTAGACACCGTGCCAGCTTCAGTCTCACTAAGGGACATCATCTTTATCTGGCCTTTGGGGACCGTAGTCGTAGTCGAAGAAGTCCTGCAGCAGCTTTAACAAGAAATATGGCTCTTCTCTCAATCTTGAATCTTGATCCAAACTTTGGCATTTCCCTCCAATCTGCAACTTGATATGATTCATCATGTTTCAGAGATTCATTGCTCCTGCCGACTTCTCAAAGATCGGAGTGTCAACCGCTTCAACTATCTCGCCGGGCTCCTTGGTGCGTTGAACGTTGCCAGGTGCTCTGCTGGTTCAGAAGGCAGCAAAGCACTGCTCTTCAATCACTCTCCAGTCTTAACCACTAGGAAAAACTGGTCCACCCTGTGCATTCCTCAAGAACATTACTACATTGAGATTCCTTGCAATCAGCATGAAGAAATTCAAAACCAACAAACCTCGCAAAGCTCGCAAACTCACTCAGTTCTCTCGCTTGCTCTCTGTACTTCTCCGTTTCATGCGCACCTCCAACCTGAGAGCCCAACCAGTTTGCGAAGCGCCTTGGCCTCTTTGATCTCTGCGCCATCGTTGAGGACGGTGCTGGAGCAGCCATCTACTTCATCGAGTTTTGGATAACTTTTTGGGTCGTCTCAAACGGAGAGACCAAATTCCCAGAGAGTTGGTTCAAACCATGGTGCACTTTGTGTGCACAAAAAATCAGGGCAGTGAGACTCATTCGTCTTTGTTGGAGTTTTGGATATGCTTACGCTGGGCCTCGAGATGCATTTGTAGGTCGGCGACCACGGCACAAAGGACTTCGTCGTCACAGTGAACCACCTGGCATGTGTCACTTGGAGATAAGCGCAAAGGATCTATATACAGGATTCTTGTCAATCTCCAAAAATCCAAAGTGGCCTCAAGTCTTTGGTACGCGCAATGTAACTAAAATATGTATACAATGTGCGGTTAGAGGAATTACCAAGCAGGATGATACAGTAGCAACTAAATCACTGCCAGGGTGTCCCCTCAGTGCCATCTGCCAACATCCTCCCTCTGCATCTCTCCAAGCCATCCTGCGCAGGGTCCAATTGCATGAAGCATTCTTCAGGACAAGGTCATTCTTCAGGACAAGTGATCTTCTTCTGAAACGTTCCGAAAGGGAATCGTTCACTGAAAAACAATTCAAATCTGTGCGAAATGCTGCAAGTAATGCAAACCTCACAAATCAAACCACGGCCTTCTTCTCTGGCTTGGCTTCTTCTAAAGCCTGGCAAAACCCGTCTCAACAGGAAAGATTTTTTGCCGCATGACTGCTTCCTAAAGTCACAGTGTCTCGGCCCAAGTCAAGTCCTGTGAAGGCAAAACGAAACTATACTAGACTTTTCTTCCTTTTCATTTTTCTTTGTTTCTAATAGCACTGGCTTCCAACCTACTAGCAGCTAGCAGTGGCCTCCAACCTAATAGCAATGGCCTCCTTTGAAGGATTCAAAACGATGGATTGAGATTGAGATGCAGCAGCTCATGGAGGGAAGGTCATACACTTGGAGTTGGCAAATCCTGACACCACAAACACTCTTCTAAATTGTCTTTTTTCACAGCAACAGAAACACGAATGAAGCTGTTTCAGCGACCTCGTCAAGCGATCAGAAACATCATACATCCCTCAAAATGAGCTATGCCTGCCCTTCCAGTTCAGGCACCGCTATACAGCTTGGTGCCATCAGAAGGGAGTGCAAGGACATTGATACGACCACCAGGATAGAATCATGGAGGGTTGTCCTTGCAAACAAGTTGGCAACCTACTTCAAACAACTTTGAGTCTTGGAGCGATTCGTCAACTAGTGCCGCGGGGAGGGCCCTCCGAACCAAGTCAGAAACACGCGGCTTCATTGTATAGTCTGTGCTCTCACAAACCCTCTCCTTGACAGTCTCTCCTCCAACACCGAGGAGGCATATACTGCCGTGACTGGTTCCCAAGGCATAATTCTCGTGGCGTTGCAAGGCATGCGCCACGGTGGCCTGGCTGATAACCTACTACCAATGGCCTCCAATCTGGCGATGGCCTCCAACCTAATAGCACTAGCGATGTTGCTGCCAGCACTGGACCCTCTCTGTTGGATGTCAGTGGGCCTCTCACCTTGCCAATGTGACTAAGGTGGACGAAGTGGGACTTCAGTGAGGCATACAGTGAAATGTGGCAAATAGGGCTTGGTTTTGGAGATTCCATGATCGTTTGTATCTCTCAAACTGCAACACCTTCCGAGATCGTCATTCTGTGAAAACAATCATTTTGTACTGAGTGCTGAGTACTGCAAACTACAAACCAACTTCACCAGTGATCACCCAAGCAAAATTCGGCACCCAAGGGCCTGATATAAAGGGGGCAACGCCAAAGACTCAACCTCGATGCTTGTAGCGCGAGCCGTCGCAGAGTTGTTCCGAGTTTCAAGCACCGCGACTTTTGTACCTCAGTCCCGGATTTGTTCCAAGTTGCAAGAATTGCCAAGAAATACAAAGGCTGATCCACGCCACCCACACCAGCAATCTTCTCCAAGCTGCGACAGCCACAAATCAATTTGCTCCCACCGTCCAAGATTTCAAAGCTCAACAGGTCACCTTGCCATGGGCGAGAAACAAGGCGGAAATTCTGCAAGAAGTCCTTGGGATGGATAGCCCGCATCCCGCAGCTCGCCATCCCAGCAACAATTGGACACCAGGTAGACTCCCTCCAGCGCTGTTGAAGCAAGCTTGAAGCCTGGAGGTGCTGCAGTTGCTGGAATTGAATTGAAGAAACAAAAACACCTGCCTGAGCTGCTGAAGCCCTAGAAAGCCTTTTCCTGAGACTCCGAAATGCCCCTTTTCCAAACACGATCACGGAGAAGCCATGTTTAAGGCCAGTTTGAAGCCTTGAGACGGTTGGAGATCTTCGGCCCGAGACCTTTGCTCCGTTTCTTGTTACTAGCTTCTTGGATGTCTCTTTGGATCATCGACTCGGCAGACAAAGCCCTCGACATCATCGACTCAGCAGACCTCACCTCGCTGGATTTTCACGTCCCATGGGATGTTCCACAGCTCGATGCGTGAATCATCAATGTCATCCTCGATTGTTTGGCAGCGTTGAGCAAGCTGAACAAACTGAGACAGATCCATCGTCGTTGTTTCCATGTCCCATGTGGCTGCCTTCAAAAAACATCCCTGCTGAACGAAACCAAGTTGCACTGGTTCCTTCGGCGCCTGCCACACAATAGAATTTGAAAGCTTTTGTCGCCTTGTCTTTCAAGCTGATCTACAGCTGTACGCCGAAACACGCTCCGCGTCTCCCTCATCGCCTAGCTTCACGAAGCCAATGAGCACACGCCGCACACCCAAGGCCCGCGCGCAGCAATATAGTAGCCACCCAGCGGCCTGTCTTCAGCGTGACCCGATAGAGCTTCCCCACAAAGGATTGGCTGAGGATGGGATCACGTGAGACATGCGACTAGAGAGACTCATGTCTTTGCAGCGTCTCATGAGAGATTGGAAAATGGTCCGCGACTCTCTGCAGCTCAAACATGCTCAAGATGTCTACTCTGTTCGACAGATACAAAGTGTTTCAGCCATTCTGTGGTTTATCTGCGCCAAACGCATTACAA
>CAXAMN010004435.1:228418-238418 GCA_963970005.1 Durusdinium trenchii
AAGTGTTTCAGCCATTCTGTGGTTTATCTGCGCCAAACGCATTACAAACATGCCAAAACGCACATCGTGAAGAGCGCTTGATCAGCAAAGGGCTGCGCTTCCCATAGCCGCTAGCCTCAGCTTTGATTGCTTGGTCCTCTCCAAATCAGCTGTGAGCCTTAGCATTTCGCTAATGTTAGCTTAGTACCATCTGACCGTCCCTCAAAAGTTTGGTGGTAGCAAGTGCTCCATCCTCCACAATTCAGGGTACTCAAGGCCGAGACAAACCTTGCGAAGGGACATGTAATTTCCGCTGGGCGACAAGAGGAGGTCTCCTTGGCATCAGATCCGCTCTGAAGGGCGGTGACCATGGAAAACACCGAGCCAGCTGAAGCGGTTGAGGGGGAGATCACTGACATGTACTGAAATGCCAACCAAAACCGCAAAAAGTTTGAGGCGGTCTTGATTCTTCACACCTACCATTTTGGGAGCGATGAAACTCAACCCTTGTGCACTTTCGTCACTCCCTGATCTCCCTGATGCGCACAGCATCCGATCCCATTGATGCTCTCTGCAAAGGTGAAGCTGGCGTGAGGCGCGCGCAAGTTGACAGGCCAAGCGATCACCTCTTGAAAGGCAGCCTCGCAGCCTGGCAAGTCAATCGAACGCCACTCGGAACTTACTCGTTTCAGATCATTTCAGTATTGCAGCAATTTGGAACTTGGAGGAAGCGCTTTCTCGTCTTGCTTAACACTAAGAGTCTGTAGGCAAAACAAGTACGTGAGCCAGTGAGGGCGCTCACCCAGTGGAAAGTTGGCATCTCTCCTTGCTTTATAGTCTCTCAAATCCCGCCACCCGCAAGCAGCATGTTTGTATTATTAGATCAACTACAGCGGTACCCGCCCTTTTTTGAAAGCCCCAAGGCTCCAGCCTCTACGAGACCCCCTTCGCGCCTCCACTCATCAATAGAAAGCCAGCGTCAGCGTCCGCAGAAAGGGCAACAGGGCCTCCACCTCAATGTTTATCCACGTCTGGCAGCTATATTCGCAATCCGACCACCAATCTCACGCTTCTCACGTACTGGCAAAGCTCTTGAAGCCAACATGTCAAGCGCACTGCGATTCAACAGTTTTGAGGGTGGAGTGTATCACGTTGAAAGCATCATGGCCCGCAATGGATGTTCACCAATAAAACCATGTGAAAGCCCAAGGGCCTTATGGCTCCAATGAAACCCAAGAGAGAAACAAAGGTCCTACAAACAGACCTACGAAGTCACTTTTTCAGTGGTAGCGGAGCAGTGGTCGAGCTCCAGATCCTAGCTGGGCTGGACAAATGACTGCGACGAGCCTGGTACAGATATTGCTTGTGAACCACAAACGCTTGCCAATAGGCATGTGAGGAGAGAACCAGCAAAAGTGCTACGACAACCTACTGTAAGTGACAAGAAAGGTGCCTCCAGCATACGACCGAAAACAGTCACGGTTTTCTTATGAGGACGCCATAAACGATTACGATTGGTGTGGCATCACAGAGTTAGAGAAAGAGACAAGAGGGCCTGCATTGAGAAACCGGATAGAAGGAGAAGCAGCCGCACACAACCGTGTTCTGGATCGAGCAATGTTGAAGGCAAATCATCCTCCAGGTGGAGTGTAGTACTTCAAGAGCATGTTACGGCCATACTTCATGAAAGGTGCGACCAACGTGTTCATGTATAGGTTCATGCAGTTCATGAAGTTCAATAGAGGTTCTGCAGGTATGATGAAGTGGATGACCAGATTCCAGATCCTGTTCCAAAGGCTGATGAGCAGTTGGACGGAGTAGTTGCGGCCGAGACAGCCACCCTGAAGATCGTTTTTCTCGCGCCTGCTCAGATGCACTTCAGTGCAGTGCGGATATAGTATCAGTTTCTGTGAGCAGTATGTTGCATACTCCCCGGACAATGAAGTCTCACAGCTTGAAAGCTCAAGCACTCCTACGTCTCCGAAAAGACGCTCGGCTAGAGAACTCTACCTTCAGCAGGCGAAGATAAAATTAATCGGCCCTCTTCACTCCTACGCCATACGACTTCAAAAGTTGAATTCAAGAGGTCAGGATATTTTCTCCTCTGCGCTGCGGCCTCGCGCAAGCACAAAGGAAAAAGAATAGCGATACGACGCTCTGTGTATGGAGTGTGTTATGAACTTGTTCCTAGCCGCTAGCCTATCGTCTAGCTTTTGTAATGAATCTACCGATTAGGTAGATGCCTTCAAACACCAGCGTTTGTCTTCTGCTGGTTTGGCCCATACAAATCAGGCACAGAACAGCAGGTTCTTGAGGGCCTGGCTGTCAAGCTGCCTTGACGCGGCGACATAAACTGAACGCAGCTCATTGGTTGCAGGCCACACCGTCGCATGGCCATAGCCATCTCCTTTGGCATCAAAATAGCAAGTGGAATGCAGTCAAAGCCAGCAAGCAAGCAAGCAAGCAAGCAAAAGCATGACAGCTTAAAACTGCCAACGAATAAGTGCAATGTGTCAGGAATCGTGCTTGGAAGTCAGCCATGCAAAGAGTAAGAAAACTTCTTCGGGGCCACGAGCACTTGGCATAGTCAAGTAGCCTCCTTGATGTACCACTGGCTCCAGCCTTTCACCAATGAGTAGAGTAGAGCTACTCAGCTACTCCAAGCCATACAACTGCCAAGGCTCCACCCAGAAGACAGTTCCCATCCGGAGAGAAGCGCAGCGTTCAAACCGGCCAGCTTGCCCTAGTCCTGTCAGACGCGTTTTTCTCCAGAGACCCGAATAATCTTGGTAGGCAGGCATCAACAACATAACCTGAAACAGCGTGATTAGCTTAGTTGATTTATGGGGAAACTGATCAGAAATGGCAGGGAAATTGCGCGATTGAAACGCGTGGAGTTGTTCATAGGTCTTCAGTAGGACAGGTCTTCTCCCTCTCCCCAAGCTTTGTGTCGTCAAAACGGAACCCAAACTGCCACAAGCGTCTTCGAATGGGTGAAGTTTAGCGCCCAATGTCTTCGCTTCAAGTCGGCTTCTCCTTTTGAGAGCTTGGCCGTCCCTTAGCAAAAAACATAAAAAGGGAGATCGATATGTGGCCGGGAACCAGTCAGCACCAGTTCGATCCCGAGATCTCGTGGCAGTGGTCGACTGCTCGCCTTCGTTGGATCGACGACTCCATGGCTTCGACGCGCCGCCAAGATCAGACCATCCCTGACCCCTGACTCCCCACTTTTGTAGCCAGCTAGGCAGTCTGGTCAAACATAGCTGTGGTTGAGCTGAGAAAGTTGACAAGCTACTTTCCATGCGCTTACCTCAACATCAAACATCCTAGAGAGCAAATGAAAACATGTTGTCCCCAAGAAGCACAAGGGCCAGGTTTTGCTCACAATGTGTGACAAATGTTGTCATCAATAGTTCACGCTCATGCCTCTTTCACTGCGAGCTGCTCAGTTCCCGTCGCAAGCCAAGTCTGTGATGGAGAAAACTCAATGGATAGAACGCCTCCAGACGAAGGGAAAGGACAACAGCGCAGGGCGTGATCTTCTGACAGTTCTAGAAATCCTTCGTTGCCATAGCACGCCGGCCCCTCTCTCCATCATGGCTCATGGCTGCGTCAAGGAGCGCGAGATCGCTGAGTAGAAGCGCGCGACGGTCCGAGGTCTCCTCGAAGCACTCAAAAGCGACTGCCAGCGGTTCCATATCAACATGTTTCTTCTCTTTCTAAGAGAAAAGAAGAGGAAAAGGCATGAAGATGCAGGTCCCTCACCTTCATCGATAAATTGAAGCTGCGCAAAGGCTTCTCCTGCTTCAGGTGACGCATACAGTCATACAGCGAACAGAAGACACCCTGCGCTGGCAACCTGAGATAAATGTGCTCAAGAAAATCATAGGCTCACAGACTGGTTCCAAACTGCAGATAGAGAAACCATCCAAACAGGAAGTACGGATCGAAGGCCAGTAAGCCAAAGCTGTTGCCAAATCTGCATGTCTTTTTTCTGAATGATCAATGAATCAAGCTGCCGCCAGCAAGTTCGGGCAAATCACAGCAAATGGGGTCTCTGTAGCCTATAGCTGAGCTTCCAATGTCTGCCTCTGCAAGTGCCGGCAGGAGCCCAAAGCATACATAGCTGAGCAAAGCCATCTGCCAAGTATTCATAGACACTTAAAGTCAGCCAAGTAAGGTTGGACTGACTTTCGCTTCATGCTACTACAAAAGCAAATGGAGCCGACTCCCCACCACGGAATCTGACATGCCACTTCCTCATACTGCAAGTATTTACGCATAGCGCAAACCGCATACAGCTGCATGCCGCTCTGTAGTACAATGTACAACTCCCCATGCGCAGTGGGGAGACGTGTGGTTTCAGATCTAGTAAACGTCTTAGTTAACATATGTTATATAAATTGTAAAACGTTGTAACGTTGTTGCTCTGGGATTCCCGTCCTGGCTCCATCAACGGCCTCATCGACGCGTTGACAAAGAATCCCAGCTTTGCGCCATGAAGCGCGATGAATCCGCTGCTCAGCGAAGCGGTGAGGACCCCCAAGTGGATCAACTTGGGCTCTAGGACGCTACTAGGAGCAAAGGGCATCACTACTAGGAGCAAGAACGTTACTAGGGGCTCCTGGCCTTACTACTAGGAGCAAGGATGCTACTAGGAGCTTGTGTTGTGCGGCTCTCAGACATTTCTTGGCTTCGCTGGCTTCGCCAAAGACGTCCCTAGTTCTTGTCACATGCACTTCTTCGAGTTCCATCTTTGAGCAAAAGCAAAAGCTTCAGGCCGGCACTCTAGAAGATACTACCATCAGTGCGTTGGAATACATGGTTTCCAGGGCACAAATGCGCCAATCATACAGATCTATATATATTATATATATGTGATGATATTATATATTCATACATGTATGATATATGATATTATATATTCATACATGTATGACTATATATTCTTAAAAAGTCTATTGACTCGATGGCTCTGCGCACGACGCATGTCAACGACAAATGCAAATGATTGAATCGCCTCAAAGGCCTCTCCTTCCTCTATCCTTCGAACTTCTTGGCTGCCCTGGAGGCGTTCACCGATGCTCTGCATGTCCCCAATGCTTCCAAAAATCTGGTTTCTCTGTGAACACCAGGCAGCCACGCGGAGGCAAACTTGCTTTCAAGCAGGACGCTTTCAGTGCAAACGTAGTGCCTTGGGCCAAGAGTGTGAACAATCAGCTCATAGCTCCCGTCTGCCATTAAGGACCCATTCTGCTTTCTGGTTTCGCCGTGTGACCTATCCGACTCCTCAGTGTAAGAAGTTCCTTGATTTCCTCAGCGCTCTTCGGATGCACCACAGCGGCGTAGCGAACCCACGCAGCACATGGCCAATGCATGGCTAACGCAGCACATGTGAGCAACAAACCCTCTTAGTCTCCTAAATCCTGAGGTGATAATCTGCTGACCAGCTTCCTTTGACGGTTACCCAGCCTTCCTTCCCGTCTCTCTTGGCCTAGGTCATGGGTGTGCTCTTTGATCGAAAGTCCACCAGGTCTGCCAATCCCTAAGAGCCCAGCCATTACTTTGACGCGGCTGAGACTTCTGGCGGAGTCCTCATTGGGGCCCTCCAAGATGTCTAGTGCCTCTCCAACCTCAGAATAGCTTGACACTCACACGTGGTACACGCGTTCATCAAGAAGCTGAGACCCAAACATCAAGCTTTCGTAAAGCCTTTCGTGAGCAATTAAAAGAAACGTCCCTCTGATCAGTTTCACGGTGTCTTTTTCGTCGTCTGACTTTGGTTGGATTCGTGTTGGATTCCGACGACTGGCCGTGCCTTCCCGTTGGCAATGTCAAAGGTGGTCGTCAGGGCGATGCTCTGTTTACACACCAGAAGTTTCACGAGCTTGAAGCATTCCTGTTTTCGGCAAATCGAACGAGCGAAAGAACAAATACCGATGAGTGAGACTAAGACTTCCTTCCTTCTGACCGATTCTAACCCGTCTTTTTGCTCTTGTCTTGGCCTGTAAGATACCTGCCACTGGAAAAATCAATGCTTGCAATCGTATTTTGCAGTACTGGACATACAGTACATCTGCAAATCTGATTTTACATGTCTATAAAACATATAAAAATTTATATAGATATGATTATACTATATTCATATATGCCTGTGGTAAGGAACAAAAACCAAGTGTATAACTTCCGATAATCTCATGTGACTTGGCTTCGCTGGCACGAAACCTCCAAGGGTGCCCCAAACCACCAGCTGGCCCGTCCTTGCCGGAGGAATCTTTGAAGGTCACCCAGCCTCATGCAAGGACCCAAACGCTGCTGGATGCACCGGGTCGTGTCATCCACTGTGGCATTGGACCACTTTCAGCCATGGCCCTGATCTGTGTTCGGAGCAGAAAGCCTTCAGCCCCTCAATTTTAGGATCCCTCATGCCCATACTGAGGCCCTGTCCAGACTTGCCATCCTGCAACTAGGTGCAACGAGGTGCGCAAAAACACAAACCATAGTTCAACAAACAATGTGTTGGGACTTAGGAAGTCCAGGTGTTGTTCATCACTCCATCTGCACGTGATTTCCAGGGAGCAAATTCTGCACAACAAACACGTACAATGATCGAAACAGCAGGCCTTGCTTGCCTTGCCGCGCATCCGCATGACTTCCGGAGGCTCCTCCTGTAGTCCCACTCTCCCCCTCCCCTCTCTCGTTGTTACCCCAAAAAAGAAGGCAAATGGTTCCAATCCAACCATCTTGGTACCCATTCATCTTTGCCAATGCCTCTGCTCACCAAACATTCATTCTACGCCATGCTGCGCATCACTCAGGCCTTCCGAGGTCCCTCCAATAACTCTAAGACTTCGCCCGGCTGCAGCGACTTCAGGGTGTCGCTGTCGGAGTCGAAAGCGCTTTGCAATGGAGACCTGAGGGGCGTCTTTTCGGCAGGAAAACCAAACGAAAACAAGAATCCAAGCGAACCTTTTCAGGGGCCGAAACCGAACGGCCTTCCACCATGAAATTCAGAACCAAGTTGCTCATCTTCACAGCAGTAGTAGGGTTTTCGACAGCGTTCCAGAAAGTTGCTGCCGGCATTGCCCTGTGACGTGACCCAGCCCTCCTGGGCAAATCTTGCAGCAGACTAGATCTCCAATGCTAAGTGCGCAAAGAATAAACTTCACCAGATTGCACATGCTCCGGTTTGCTTCAATGGTGGGAAAGTTTCGACCAAAGAACTGAAGCACCCTCACAGCACCCTCCATGCTCCCCACTCAGTCACATGGTGCCATTCAGTCTTCCATATCTTACAAGCTATGCCCAAAAGAATCGAGTAGGTTGGAGGCCATTGCTATTAGGTTCCTTTTCCAAAAGAATCGACCGATTTCCCTTGAGGACTATCACTCCTTGAGGTCCACGGTAGCTCTGCACCGCAAGCGTGACAGGCCAGTGGAAGAATCAACACGGCCCACTTCGAGCACCTCAAGGACCTGAGAAGCCGTTCGGAACATGGGGCATAACGGCTTAGGTGGAGAAATAGTTATACCGTTATGACTAGGAAACATGGGCATAAGTGGGGTATGAAACCAAGGAACATGGGCATAAGTTTTGAAAAATAAAGAGACTACATACATAGAGCCCTTCCTGGAAGGAGCATTTATAACTTCAACTGTTGGCGGCCACAATGAACAACTCAACCCTGAAAGGCGATTTAGCAAACACTTTCAGAATTGAGGGTGATAGCTGGACTAGAATTGGGATGGAGAAGGGGATCAACTACGATAAGTAAAGAGGACCTGCGCCACCGGCACCGTTTGCCATGGGCCAGAATGCATCGCAGTCACATCACATCACATCACATCACATCCTACCAGTACCACCGCAACGCTCCTGTCAAACAACACCATCGGCCTCCCAAAGTCGCCAAACAGAGCTGTTGATGGACCAAAGCCCAGTTTAGCGTACAAATCTATTGGTCAAACCCTCATGTCACACGCCAGGCCTCGCCCTTCAGCAGCTTTCGGACGGTTTTGCCGTCTTTGACTTCAAGCGCTGAAGTGAGTGCCACCCTCGGCGAGGAAACCATGGATTGATTCCATGATATGCCAAAAATTTAGCATTGCTTACAGACAAGACAATCTAGACTACAGGTAGTGGAGGATTTGCCACTCCATTGCGGCTTTTGTAGAAATCGGTGCGACCAAGTTTCTCTTTCACACACTTCTGAAACTCCTCCCAGTGCATATGATGCTCAAAAACTTACAGTAAAAGCACACTGCACACCATTGACTTTCCAGACTTGGAAGCTGCGAAAGGGGTTTGCCCAAAATAGCTTTGCTCATTGTTCTTTCATGAAACAGTCACCTCGCTTTCCTGCTTTGCTCTCGTTCTGAGGCCCACGTCTCCTGCGCCAGCTCCAAGACGGCTAGCTTCGACAGCCCGGAGGCAAAGCGGTCCAGGGCCACATCCAGCTGGCTTGCCTGGGTACTCAAGAAAAGACCCAGCGACCGTTTCGCCAACACGGCATGACATGACGACATGACACCACAAATGCCTTGAGCGGCGAGTCAGGAATTCGTTCCACAAATTCTTTCCTTGGTGAAGGACGTGGAAAGAAGACGTGCCTGTTTGCTCTCCACACAATCGTTGCTGGGATGTCAAACACAAGCGTAAAGGCGTAAAGAGGACACTTGCTATTTGGTGCAAAAAAACCTTGGCTTTGTTGGATATGTGGGAGTCAAAGCCCTTTGAAGATCGAGTATCAACGCGGGCTGTTTGATCTCTTCCTCTCCTTTGCTCAGCTGCTTGAAGAGCTCATCAGCCTTCAAGCCCTGCAGTCAATGATGACAGGTCACTGGTGATTGGTCTGATCCAGCAGGTCGAAACAGCGGTTGCTTTACTGTCGCCATTTTGAATGTGTGCTCATGAGTTCAAGGAATCAAGAGACGGATCTCCTGCCTGCTGTCTGACATGAGTTCTCAATGCGCTCAAGAGCGCATCTTCCTTGCTGTGAAGTTCTCAAGCACACTGAACTTGCAGTGCGAAATACAACAAAATCATCCAGAATGGAAGAAGTACGCCAAGGGTGGGTCTGCTTTCACTGACATCTCTTCCCGGGCACTCTTGAGACCCTGCAGAAGTTTTTTGCATTTGTTCTCCATGGCTCCGACCTGGCGACAGCGGCGACAGCGGCGACAGCGGTCGGCGACAGCGGTGCGAAGGATCGAACATCCTACGGTCTTCAGCGCCGCAAAGGATCGCGCACCGAGAAGACCAAGCGCGATTTCAACCCATCAGCAAGAGAAAATCAACTTCGGCAAAACAAGAAATCACCGCAAAGGGCCAGAATATTGCCATCAGGAGTCGTTTCACAGGCCAGTTGGCGACTTACCTGTTGAAACAGCCGTCAAGTCGGGTGGCAATGCCTTGACTTTCAGCTTGACCAGGCTATTCTTTGCCTCGCTCATAGGTCCTTTGGCCATTTGGCCTTGGCAAATGGAAAGGCAGCTAAGCTGCTTGGTGCCAAAGCACCAAGAAGATCAACGAAGAATCGAAGGTGGCAGATGATGGGAAGGTGGCAAAAGCAGGATGGGCCGAAAGCAACCCACCCAATGCACATGTCTTTTGCTCATCTCTGATATATGCAGTCCATCAGCGCATCAAGATCTGGGTGATTGAAATGTACATATGTTTGGCGATGTTCTAAATATGTCCCAACACCAAGCAGTCTTGGGCGCCAACCCTTCATCGTCTCCATCTT
The DNA here is from genome assembly GCA_963970005.1 of Durusdinium trenchii. Taxonomy (NCBI): domain Eukaryota; class Dinophyceae; order Suessiales; family Symbiodiniaceae; genus Durusdinium; species Durusdinium trenchii. The sequence continues at coordinate 238,143 of CAXAMN010004435.1, forward strand.
TTCTCTGATCTTTGTAGTGGTGACACTCAAAGACTCCTCTGCGAGTTGCCATGGAATTGCGCTTGAATTACTCCAGTCATGCTCGCGAACGTGATCAATATTGCGACTGGAATCCATTACAAGGCGTCATGTCAATACCACCAACATCATGCAACGAAGGAGCCTTCGTCGTGCCTAAGTTTGTTTGCCAAGATCTCAAACACTGTCCTGCGCAGATATTAAGTCCTTTGAGCAACTGTCGATGTCTGCAATGGAATTCTCCGTGTCACCTCGAAT
>CAXAMN010004435.1:243418-247980 GCA_963970005.1 Durusdinium trenchii
ACAAACATACCCAATTCGGCCTCCACCGACTTCAGCTTTGTGAGGAATGTGGCCTCGTCTAGATGCTCTTTGCCACCGCTGAGGTCTGCATAAAGCTCCTTGCTCGTTGCGCTGCTGCAGATAGTCTGAAGTAGCCAGCAACTTATTGAACATGAGGTTGGAATCAAACTCAAGATGATTTGTTCTATTTCAGAGTGGAAGGAAGTAGGAATTCGGACACGCACAATTGTGCTACAGTGCTAAAGTGAGATTGCTAGACAACTTCATGTCTGCACTTCGAAGAAATACTTGTCCAATTCCTTGGGAGTCTTTTCAGACTTCTGCATCAGCAGCTTCCTCGGCACTCTCAAGGTCATGTCATGAAACTATGCTCCAAAACAAGCTATATGCACTTCACACTCATCAATCTGGCCAAATGGCAAGCTGTCAACAGCATGCGACAAAAAGACTACGCTCGTCATTCCGCCGTCCTGCAGCACCAGGTCTGTTTGACTTTGAAGCATGGCAATAAATCAAGTCAAAGCCTACTTCACCAACCTGGGTTGTAAATGGTCTGTGAATTGTGTGTGTGTGCCACACAATGGCCCATTCTTTTGCATGTGAAGAACCTTTCATACCGCGCCACCTTAAACTCAGGGAGGGCCGCACGCATGTCACTTGAGCAGTGGCAACCGCTTGGCCATGAGAGAGGAGAAAAGAAGCCGCCGTGCTGACACAGCACAAATCAAGAAGTGAAACAAAACCTAGAGAGCTTGGGAACATGAAAGAACTCACCTTTCATCCTCCTACCTTGATTGTAGTCACAGCATGTCCAGTTTGGGGGCCTTTTCCATACAATATTATATATATATATGAATTGTATGTCTGGTCGTTGGAAGCTATCAGAAACTATTCAAGTCCTCGGTCATTTCAGCTGCCCTTTGGGAGGTGTTGTTGAGCATCTTCTCCAGTTTTGCGATCCTTAATCAACATCACAACCAAAAGACCCCGTTCTGTCACTAGATGGGAAAGTGGAGGAACATGGAAGACCCAGTGAAATCGTGTAATTAAGGCATATTCCTGAAAATGATTGACCAGTCAAATGCTACACTGCACAAGATACGTCTCTTCTTCGTTGTCAATTGTGCTCACCCTCTCTTATGGCCAACCTCCGAAGGGTAAAACAGGTGTCCAACTACCCGAAGAAGTTTTCCAAAGCGACTGATGAAACTTCAAGAAAGAACGGGGAAGAACCAAAGGACAACGTGATCCACATGCGTTGGCAAAAAAGAAAACAAAAAAATGCATCAAAAAAAACAGCGCATGATCCACATGCGATGCCCGTAGGCCATCGTAGGCATCGCCAACGAACAAATCGTAGGCCGGGATGCTGGTCAGATGCATCTTTCAGCAAGCGTTGAGCCACAAATTTGTGCTCCTGCATGAGGCCGAATCAATGACGTGGAGTACACCCGTTCAAAAGCCTAGATAAGTCTCAAAACGGAGACTTGTGTTCTAATCGAAAAGAACCTCACCAGTGGTGCTTTTGCATCATGGAGTGCCATGAACTTTTCAAAAGTTCAGTATCCTGCTCTTTGATGGCACCCCTCTGTTTGTCCAAAGTTGCGAGCATCTTCGCCAGCTGCTCGAGCTGTTTGTTGATCTCCTCACAAGCGACCACATCCAATTGGATCTGAAAGGCTCCGGTCAGCGATGGCCTCCAACCTAAGAGCGATGGCCTCCAACCTAAGATCTATGGCCACCAACCTACTAGCAAAAGGAAACTAGTAGTGAACCTAGTAGCCCAGTTCTCTGTTTGTCCAACGCAACTTAAAGGTATCATGTCGTGGCTCTACCTCTTCCCATTCATTCGTGGACGTCCTCCAACACAGATGGAGGTCCACTTCCATTTTTCACATCGCGTTGCCTGCGCAATGCAAGTGTCCGGCTGCCGTCTCTACTCCACTGGTTGCATGGGTTGCTTCTTTAGAGTTCTCGAAGGAGTGTGACATAAACATTTGCTGGCTCACTCACCCGTCGCCACCATCATACAAAAATCTGATCAATCTGAGTAACCCTTCACCCAGTAGAACAGCATAATTAATATAAAGTGTGTACCAACATAAAGAAAAGGCCAACAAGAACAAGCAAGAGTGCCAAAGATTCTCTATCCAAAGTCTGCTTTGAAGTCGGTCCGTTCACTTCGCCTGGAGAGCAGCAGCTTCTGAGCCGACGTGACAATATTCCTGGCTTCAGTCTGGGCTTCACCAGCCTCAGCATCGACAAGCATCAGTCATTGTGTCCATCAAAAACGTTGCAGTACTGAAACAAAACACCAAGCAACCACTTTGATGAACCAAAACGTCACAAGCCAAGGTGAAAAATGAGCAGGTACCCAAATGAGGTCTTGAGTCGAAACAGGGTGTCTCATCTTCTTTTCAGTCGAAACACGCGGTTTCCCACTGAGACTCTCAAGTGCTGACGAATCATCAGGTCCGATTCCAGCGTCCATGTTAGTTTTGTAAAAATGGGATCATGTCCGATCTCTCACAACACCTCCACCACTGCCCAGTTCCTCAAAATCAGTAAAAAGCACTACCAAAACCAGTGTTCACTCCATCTGGGGGATTTCGTGATTCCGACCACCCGGTCTGGTCTTCGCTCCACCGAAGAAGCTCGGCGTTTTACCGAAGGTCCGGCCCACACGGAGCGGAGCAGAGTGACGGCGACGGAACTCGCCTTCTCGCACGAGGACTTCATGAAATCGGCGCCGAGGGAGTCTCCTTTTTCGGCCAAGGAAACGAAAAAAACAAAACATTGCGACGAGGCCAGCTCGTAAAATCTGATATATGGGCCAAGGATGAAAGCTATTGGACTTACAAGATCAAAAACAAAAAAACATTCAAAAATTTATTCAGCTTATTGAACCATATTGAACCTGGGTCTGGCACCAACCCGACTCAGACAAATGGCTCCGTCCTTCTGGCTTGGTCTCCTCTGCCTCTGCAGACCTTAAGACGTAGGCTGAACAAGACAAGCCTGTGTCCAAAACCAAACAACAGCGAGAACTGGAGCACTGAGCAGCATGCTGGCCGTTTTGACTGAGGTTTTCCAGATTTGCAATGGCCTCTTCGGCGGCTTTCACCTTTTTCTCTGCCTGGGAATTGGGGAGCTCATGGGAGCAGATGTGAGCAAAATGGAGAACGGTGAACAAAGGCGTCTGCCCAACCATGGTAAAGAGCACGGCGGAGAGGAGACAAGAGAAGGTACCGACCCGGTGGCTTCTGTCCTCCATGACTTTTCCCTCCACTTCTTTCTTCACCAGGTCCTTGCTACGAATCACCCACCAAGTCGAGCAGCAGTGTAACAAGTTATATAGAGTGAGTCAAAAGGCATGGCCTGCTTCCGCTCGTTCATGGCTCTCCTTGGTTGCTGCCAATCTGTTGGCTGGAAGAAAGTGAGAAGGATCATGCAACGTGGCACATCAATGCCTTCTTTGCCAATCTACCAGGACACACAACAGTAGCAACTACTGTATATATATATATATACCTGAGTCAAAGCGTCTTGCTGTCCGACAGTGCCTTTGTCATCTCGTCCAGGCGTGTAACAACTCCACTGAGCTGTTCCTCGCGTGCAGTCCAACTCCACGGGACGGGCGAATCACGAAGGACGCGGCGGAGTCGGAGTCGCGGAGTTCTCCTAAGCCTTTTCACCTTCCAGGAAGAGACTCGTCGATTGAATTCTTTCAGTTGGAAAGTACATCCAACATGGAAATGACACTGCAGAAAGGCATCGAAAATCCGTGAGCCCGGTGGGGCCCCCGGTGGGGCCCCGGTCGGGCCCGTGGGTCCTCTGCAGCCTTCTTGGAGCCTTCGCCCAAGCGCCGCGCTGCCAGTTTCTTGACCTCAAAGTGTTCCCGTTTGACACTTTGCCGTAGCTCATGGGATTGGCCGATGAAATATCGTGAAAGCAGACAGTAAACTGCCTTGCTGAATCCTGTTGAGCTTTGGTGGTTTTGGTGATTTATCTGTACAGTTCCGGGGGGGCCCGCAACAGGAATTACTGCAAAGTGAAATCCAACGGGCCATTCCAAAGCAGCTCATCTCTTGAGCCACCCCACGCCCACGAAGGTCTTCGCACCACTCAGCGTCTGGGTGGCAGCTTGAGCTGCAGCATCCAAAGCAGACAAGGCGTCTGAGACCTGTTCTCGGCTGTCTTGGAGAGTTGCCCAAGAGGCAAGGACATGGGAGCTTGTCCCCACACGAACAGGGAAAAGCTCTCTATGAGTCTATGTCAAGGAGCATCATTCCGACCAATTCTTAGCTTTGATTGTGGAATGGATGTCCATGACCACACGTCAGTCCCACACTTGCCAGTATCACACATCAGAAGGTCCGGTCGGGGCGTGCGGACCCTGCCCTGTCGATCCACCATTCGCCCCCAAACAACTGATCCAACCCGTGCCCGGCGGCAGAACTCGAATTATTGTGGCTAGGCCGCCGAGCTGAATCAAGCCGAATTCTATATATTATATATATGCATCCCGGTCGCATCTTTTCACTCAAGGCCAGTGCACATCT
>CAXAMN010004435.1:284017-320935 GCA_963970005.1 Durusdinium trenchii
TGTTGTTCTTTACCTCCTTAGAGGTATTGTCTGATTGACAGACTAGTTTGCACTGTCTGAGCTCTACTTCGCTTCCCAGCTCATGCAAGGTGAAGCTCAGCAGGTCATTGCACCACGAACTGTCCTTCGGGACCATGGGATCGCTCAAGTAGACTCCAAGGCTGTGGCCGTGGGTGATGATGGCATGAACGTCCAGTGATGGACGGTGGAACTGACCAAATTCCTTTGCCCCCATGCTTAAAGCACGGGGGAAAAGGAACTTGCTTTTGTCCATGCCATCAATCACAACTTGTATCGTGCGAGTGCCATTCGAGGTCAGATTCAGTCGTGATTCACTTCTGCATTCCCAGTAAACGCATCGATCCTTGTACTGGGCAGCTATGTGCTGCCCATACCATTCGCTCTGACGCTGATGAGCGATCCTGTCGCCCTTGAGACCCTTCAGAATGAGCTTGTGTTTCACACAGACAGAGCAGGTGCTGTGGTGTGACTTTTCCCTGATGCTCAATTTGGATCGGAACGATTCAGCCCAAACCTGGATTCTCCATGACATGAAAAAGTAGAAACAATCAGGGCCAGGGCTTACCACTGAACAGACACAAAAATACAGAAACAAACATCTTCACAGAACATTCAGCTACACAACATGCAGAAACTGCTGTTAGGCACTGTAATGTTCGAGGCCAAGGAACGGATGTGAAGAGTTTGAGTGAAATGCGTCGTTCAGGAAAACGGTTCTTGAGCATTCCAAGGTAGTCCGAATACTTCCCAGGGGGCAAGACCCTCATATTAGGCATGTCACCATCATCCTCTGGAAGGCCAGCTGGCACTGGCATGTGCTTCGCTCTCTTAGGTTTCTTTCCGGCGCTGCGTCTAAATTTCAATGATTTCACACAGCGAACCTTCCCCTTCACTTCTGGCATGGGTTCTGACAGGACATGATACAGCTCCGTCAAAAATTCTACAACCAGCGTCCTGTTCTGAGATCGCTCCGAATGTGCGTGAGCATTCTTTCGTGGCAAAGACCTACCATCCATTGGCGCTTCAACACCTTCCTTTGCACAAGCAAGAAGCCGTCTCCAGCGCTGAGATCCAAAACCTAGCAACCTCCGAAGAGCTTGCCGGCACATAGCATATCCGTAAAGCGATGCATGTTTGCCAGTCTCGGGTGCATCTGAATCTGCAGAACCTTGAAGGCACTCGCGAATGAAAAGGATGGCCTGCCGGTCATGGCTGACAGAGATGATATCCCATTCATTGACTGTTGAAAGTCGGGAAAAAACAAAGTTACTGCCAACAATTGTTGATTGCTTGGTTTCAAGTGCCCCTACCTTGTTGTCAGCATCCTGCTTGTGGAGCTTGCTCCACTCAAAGCGCAAGGAGACTAGACTCTGAACAGCGGCTGAACTGGTTCGAAACGGCAGGAAGCAACTCCAACCCCGTGCGCGGCGAGAACGCTGCTTTGCACAGTCACACAGGCAGGTAATTACTCGGAGCAGCTTTTGCTCGATGGAAGCTTTGGTCTCAGTCTTGCAAAAAGTGCTAAGTCGGGCCCGTTTCCCAAGCAGCTTTCTAGGAGGAGGGCTTGGCCGAGGACAAACCGGCTGCGGGCAAGCTGGTTCATCATCACTCAATTCGACGATGGGGGCCAGCACTGAGCACGAGGCTGCATCTCCATCCATTGCTGCATCACAAGAGCAGTCTGTAAGACAAAGGGAGAATACAACAAATCTTAGGTGAAGCCGAAGCAACAAAAAATGCCGTCGTAAATCCAAACAATATGGGTTGGACACTGAAGAAACTTTCCTGTGGATTGCTGACACATCCCTTTCGTCATGCTGCCTGCGAAATGAAGGAGGATGGAATGCATAGCAGTAGTTCTGAAGCATAGCAACGCCACATGACTGGTGACGGGCTGGCCTTCATCTCTGACAGGTGGAACCACCAGTCGACACCTCAAAACAGACAAGGCTCCATTTTTGGAACATTCGCGATACGGATACGCAACAATCTGGGGTATTGACCAGCCAACGATCAGGTTCAACAGCAGGACCCAGAAGTACCTGCTCAACAACAATTCACAGACTTAAGAATGAAGTTCAAGGTCTAAAGTGTCATCGACATGTTTTGGTAAAAGTAAAGCTACTGACTTGATCCAGTGATTCAACAAAGACTGGTACTCATCTCATCTTTTGTCGTAGGACGCCATGCGTACTGATTGCGCCATCCTGTTTGTCTCACAGTTCCATCTCCGACAACAAGTGGCACACATCATAGAGAACGGACGTCACTGCCGGAGATTTGGACAATTGTGGCAATGATTTTTGCATCTTCTGCAAGCCCACCACCAAATGGTCCTTGTTAGAAAGCCTGCGCAAATCCATGACTGCTGTGTGCCCCCTACCACTGCCAGGGGCAATGCTCTTGACGGTAACATCTCCAAAGAAGGACAGCGGCTCACCACTTTCCCGAGACATACTGGCCAGGCCGAATGAAAGGACAAGATCCTTCCACGAGTTCCAGTCAATCCGCACCGCGGGCGCCAGGAGCTCAAGAACCATGCGGCACGTCTCCTTGGCGTTTTCTACATCATCATCAGAGAGCCGCGGGGATTCGCAAATCTCACGCGCGAACGCCATCAAACCTAATATGACCAGTGCTTTTTGGGCCACAAAATCTAATTGCAAACAAATCTAATTGGTAGGCGTGAAAGCAGGGCTTTGAGACTGAAGAAGGTTTTGCAGAGACTGTTACTGTTGACAATGGGGCAATCCACAACATAAGATGTTCAATCCGTCTCACCCATTCCCATTTCAGAAGGAATCATGCTCAGCCTTTTGCACGCCTTCCCCAGCAGCGTGTCTTCAGATGACTTCTAACTATTGAATCTAATCAGCCCCACAAGCAGCAGCAGCTCCAGCGTTTCCCCATGGCCAGGGAAAGTTGATTGGGCCTGGCCCCGTACGAAGTATGATGGGGTGCCCAACTTCCATTGCCTTCTGTACCATCAATGATTTCTCGCCAGGTGTAAAAACCACAGGCCAAGGAGGTAGCTCCACAAGAGTACTGGCTTCCCAAATCTCTGGATTGAAGCACTCGCAGTCCTCTGGTTGAATGTGCTTTGACATTCTGCGAAGTTTTGGCCGCTCATGCAACCTCTTCTTGCGTCTTCTCAAAAACAGCTTGTGCTTTTCAAGCCAGGTCCGGGCCATGATCCAATGAAGAAGTTGCGCGCAATAAAAAGTTGTGGTTCTGATTTCAATCTAGAGCCAAAAAGTTATGGTATACGCAATAAGCACCCTGGATTCCTGGATAGTTTGCATCAAATGCCCAGTTCGCTTAATGTGACAATCTCTGCTGAACACTGCTGCGATGTAAAAGTCTCTCCTGCTTAGAAAATGGACCATTGGCGCACTTGGACCATTGCATCTGGGTTGAGGCCACCTGGCCACCAGATTCGTAAGCTTGAGGCTTCAATGAATGAAAGAAACTAAGACGGGCACCACATTGCCACGAAGTGCGCCGAAGTTCCACAGCCGCTAGCCTGCAAAGGCTCTGATGGAGAACCTAAAGTTCTGAACCTGTTCTACGTGATATAAAGCTCACTTTCCCTAAACATTGCCTGGCCTTTGACTAGTCATGTGGGAACTTCTTGAAATACGCTGGTTGAAACTGGCTGCAAGTGAAAATCAAAGGTGCTAGGCGGTGACTAAACAAACTTTCAAGCATCCGAGCAGTTAGGTTCAAGCGTGAGAACTTGTAGCCTCGCACCTTTCCATTGCCTGAAAGTCAATGGCGTGACAAGTACAAGCGCCCTTGGTCAAATTACGCCATCATTAATTTGGCTGCGCATCCACTGGAAGCTTATGGAAAGCTTTGAATTGCGGCTCAGAAGTTGAAAGCCTGTCTCCAAAAGCAACAAAAATTATGCGGCTACTATCATCAACTGACTCAGAGCCTAGCTAAGCGTGAGAGACTTTACTAAGCCAAAAGCCCTTCCAGATGGTGGCCGATCAGGGTCACCGCTAAATGGGCGCACTGAGGAATAACGCAATTCCCCAAAGCCTTTAGGCGTTCGAACTCATTGGGCCGAACTTCAGAATCCTGTAGCAACCACCGGTGAATCGGAACTCGTGCCCGGCGATTCCAAGGTGAGTTTGCACGACGGTGCATTTCATCGATGCTCATGAGAGGAAGGGCCTGCAAACGTAAGAGAAAACCAAAAAATTGCAAGAGATAAACAAATCCAAAAAATGCTCAAAAAATTGAAAAAAAGAGGGCCTCACATCCATGTTCAAAAAACAAACAAAGATCAAAGAAAAACCTTTCATTGAGCATGACTGCAAGCGCAAGCCTGCAGAGGATCATCGAAGCCAACCTTTGAGGCCACAAAGAAAGTCCGCTGCCGCCAGATCTTAGTCAAGTTAGCCATGTGTTGCAATACTTCTGAATGTGTTGTTAGCCATGTGTGGCCATAAAGACAAACAACACCTATTATTAGAAGTCTCAGGAAAACACGTGAACGCCGACATTCTTCCCTGTGACGGTTGCCCACTGCACAATGAAATGTCTCCGAGAAAATTCCTGCAAGAAGCACAATGAAAACCCTACGAGGAAAGACCTCGAAGAAGTAAGTACATATAGCCTCATAATTGTTCTTCCAAAGTTTGTTGTTGAACCTACTGATGTCCTCCAGCAGGAAGGTCATCACCTCCCTCATGTCCGTCGCTAGAATGTTGGTCACATTCTCCAAAAAGCAGGTGTTCCTGGCACGGTGCAAGAAGGAATGACTCCAGCTGCTCCAACCTGTCAAGCAAGCTCAGGACGCTACACTGATGGCGCTTCATCAATGATTCGAAATACTTCCTTCAGTAGACCACTGCGCTCGGTGTCGCCCAATCCTTCCTTCTTGCCACTCTTGGAAATGCCCTAGGGCCAACAACAAGTAACTCTATCTTTAGTGGTTTTCAATTTGCTGCTTTCAAACGACAAGTAACAGTGCAGGGAAAGCCGGCAATGAGGGACTTGGGCGTCTCATCTAGCTCTGCAGGATGAAAAGAACATACATCGTCATAAATGCGACATCGTGGGATTAAGCCATCCTCCTGGCGAGCACGAACCACCGCTTGGCAATATGGGTTCTTCTCGACCTAAGTTCAAAACTGAAACAACACCGCTGGTTCATCCCTAAGGAACAAACCTCATCCTAAGTTTTTCACTATGGCCACAGGACGAGTGAGCCTAGTGGCAAACAAATTGCAAGGCTCTCCAATAATGATGCATTGTTGGGTTGACAAGCTCAGTTCAAGACTCCGATAGCCCCAAATCCAGACCGCAAATTCCACTGAAGAGTGAAATGCTGGGGCTGGTTCCGCCCTGAGCCACACAACAAGTGAGAACGCGTTTGGGCAACATGTTCAATCGAATCCACAAGTGGGAGGCTGCAGACATGGTACTATGCCGTGACTGGGGAAGAGCTCTTTGAAATGCGCAGGATTCACCGCACCAACCTCGTCAGAGGTCCAGCCTGATGGGAAACCTCAGCCCACAAGATTCTGGCACCATGTGCACAGTTCGTTCGGTGTTACAGTTGCATTGAAACGGTCACGAAACTCACTGCTGAAACATGAAGGAGGAACCCATCATCCACTCACCCACCTCTGCCTTCAACACATGTCCTCGACGAACACCGTGCTCCCTGCAAAACTTCTTGTAAGCGTCCCAGTAGTAAACTTGGGAGGCCAGGTCCTCCAAATCATCCAAGAACAATCACTGAACGACTGCCCATGATCTAAAAAAAACTAAAATTACAATTGAAAAAAATCAAACGCCTTTGAATATCTTTGAATGATGCGAAGTTCTGTCCTGCTTTGATCGAACGCTCAAATGGCTCTGGGTTGCCCGAACTGTTGAGCCGAAGACACCTGAATGGAAGACTCGCACAGTTTGATTTTTTCTTTTGTGTTTCTGACTAAGAGCGGTTACATAGTGAGTATTATACCTTTAAGCCAGGCGCGTATGGTGCCGAAGGTGTTTGTAATCATAGGCCCTTGAAGCATGTTCACACCCTTGGATATTGCCTTCTTGGCACCGTGGCTTTTGCGTTTGATTTCTGGAACCTGAGCAACGCCGAAGGCTACCCAAAGAAACAACATAAAAAAGGAAACGCAACTGAAAAACAAGTAGAATAGAATGAGCAACAAGTGGATACAAGGAACCACTCTCAAATTCAATGGCCCTACGTCTGGTTCATTGTCCCTGTAGATTGGTTTCCAACTGCTCACTCCCACCAGCCCATCACCGCCACGTGCGGCTGAAGCAAATTTTGGAAGGCGTTCCCCATCTGGCCATGGGTTGTAGGCCTGAAGAGACATCATTGGGGCCTGAAGACTTGATGTTTAAACATCCTTTGAGGCTAGGGCGGGCAACGGCTTATGATGATTGCGGTCATAGTCAGCAGCATCACTCCGGCCTAGTAGTAATCTAGTAGGAGCAAAACACAGAAGCGCTGGAACCAGTTGTTCAAAGGGCTTAGCAACCAACGAGCACTCATCGTCAGTGCCAAACGCCGCCCTTTGAGCTCGAAGCAGCTTCGCCGGCCCGGCACTTCTGCTCTCTCTGAAAATAGGCTCACGAGAACGTGAGCCAAAAGTTGCTTTGTAATCTCCCCGCCCCCCCAAAAAAGGGAGTGGGAATATAGTCTGGGCAATGTAACATCAGCCTTCAAAAGTGCTATATATACTATTTGAAAGTATGTTTTCTTTGAGCCATCTTCTTTTCATTTGCATTTCCTGTAGCTTTCCATTCTTGAGCATGGTCTGAGCCAAGCAAAAAACTTACAGGCAAAACAGTCACAGAATGAATTGAGTGATCCAAGCAGAGAGCAGAGTACTTAGCAGAAGGATCGGATCGATCCAAGCAAAACACATGCAGGACCAGTTGTGTTTCCAATGCCCGGTTGCAAGGAAAATTTCCTAAAGGTGGGACTCAGGTCCTTCGACCTGTCTCGCTTTCAGGGCGTGCCATGTCTTGTCGTCAAGTGAACCGTGACGCATTTGGTCGAGTATGGTGGCGAGGAGGCCCGAGGTGCGCATGTTGAAATCGAGCTGAACGACTCGACGGATTTGCCGCCACAGGTCATGTCCTTGTTGGCTCTCAAGGTCTAAGTTGACGTAAGCATCCGGCGGGGCGGCCAGGGACGGTGTCCCAATGGGTGGCAGCTGTAGGAAATCGCCCAGGAGGAGCGTGAATTTGCCGCCGAACGGGAGAGTCGCGTCGGTAACGCTGCGCGTTCTTTGGTCGACGTGGTACAAAGTTTGCGCTCCCGTCATGGAGATCTCGTCGAGCGCATGGCCAATCTTGGATTCCCACATGCGGCGGTGGCGCGCGCGCACCGGGGCCGTCAAGCGGCCACGGTGAGCTAAGGTGTGGCGCGGAAGTCTGTGCACCGCGTGGAGGGTGTCGCCGTGAAGTAGACGCGCTGCCGTATTTGTCGGAGCTGCTTTGAGCATGCAGCCCGAGCCGAGGAAGTGCTCGTAGAGCTTTTCGATGACCAGCAGGACGGTGGTCTTGCCCGAGCCGGCTCCCCCGGTGATCAGGATCACGTGATCAACGGCAGACGCGTCGCCGCGCGGAGGGATGCCGTGGATGTGGTCGAGTCGAGTCTGCAACCATGTTGCTGCCAACAACAGGGCTCGCGCTTGTTTGACATTGGTTTGGTTGAGGTGCTTAATATAGAAGACGTTCTGCTGGATAAGCCAGATGGCTGCATCGATGGCCTGCCAGGACCTATAGGGTACGCGCGGATGCGCGATCCGCATGGTTGCAATAGCACCGGACAGATGTCCGGGGAGGCGATCGGTGTCCGAGGCCAGATCGGGCGCCAGAGTGGACGAGGCGGCGCCAGGGCCGACTCCAGCGCTGTCAAGATCCGCGAAGAAAGTTGCCTGGGGTTTGACCGCAGAACAAGACTCCGCGCAGGGCCAAGGATGGCGGTAGTGGTCTTCGCAGACAGTTGGTACAGAACCTATGCCTTGCGTATCTGGCGTCAAGTCCATTTTGTGGAGCTGGTCCCAGAGACCGACAGCGTAGAGGCGTTCGGACTTGGTCAACTCTTGCAAGGGTGTGGAACAGTAACTCCAATGGCTTGAAGCAGTCGGGCATATGTCACCGCAGGCGATAGGCCCTTCGGCGGGCGTGGTTGCATGTGGAGGATCGGACGGTTCATCGGTGTTTGGTGTGCCGGGTTCGGACTGTGTCGCGTTGCTGTTGGAGTCGGAAGCGGAGAGACTCTCGGTGTCAAGACTAGCTGGGGCGGTAGGAGCATGTGCTTCGACTTCGTACGGTGCGCCTGTAGGATCGAGAGGGACCTTGTACACACCGGCATGTTTGCGTTTGGCGACTAGTTCGAAGTTGCGCACTTTGTGGTAGGTCAAGATGTCCCAGAATAGCTGTGAGGCAGGAGCTACGTTGGCGCCACGTTGTTCGAGCCAGGTTGCCTGCAGATGGCCACGCCAATGCATATAGCTCGTGTATAGAGCCTCCCAGATGACGCAGGGCGACGTCAGCCGTGACTGCTCTAGAGTGGGACTGACCCAACGTACGAGGGCTAGGGCTGGATTGCGCCATGGGCGGAACAAGAGCATGGTGAAAAGAGCAAAGCGTCCCTTGTCTTCGACAGGGCTAGTTTCAGCGGGAGCAGGCGGCATATATCCGAACAGTTCAGGAATGCGCCACGGGCGAGTGGTCTCTAGTTCGCGGTAGTGGTCGGCGGTCCGCAAGGGCTCACCACTGTGAGGATCGAAGAGCGGTGTCCAAGTACCAGATACGCGGCCGATTTTCTGAAAACGTGGGTCGCAGCGTCGGCGCTCAATACAGGGGTGTGTGGCCCGGTTCCCGTGTCCATCGAGCAGACGAGGCCAAGTCCATCCGTGGTCGGGCACACGCGTAACGATGTTGGTGCCGGCCGTGAAGAAATACAGGGACATGCAATCGAGGTGTTCATCGCGCCAAGCGTAGTCGTACGCTGTGTACGTGGGCGCCTTGCCAGCTGGCGGTGGGTCTTTTGGTACTGGATCAGAAGGTAAAAAGGCCTCAGCGGTGGGTGACAGACGTCTGAGGTGCGAATCGGTTTCTGCGTTGAGTACCAGCTGTTCGACCCGTGAGAAGAATGCAGTACTGGCAGAGAGCGGAACAAAGGAGTGTGAGCAGTAGAAAAAGGGTTTGCCAATCAAGTACGCATACACAGACTGAAACCCCCAGCAGAAGCGTTGATTAGTTGCGAAGATGAGGCGAGAAAATAGGCGGCGTGCCTGGTCGACGTTCTGCGCCTCGTCGGGCGTCGTGTTCTCTTCGGCCATTCTGCGGTCGTACTGTAGTTTGGCGGCGTGGAGAACACTGAGGAGACCGTGCGCGGCATCTTGGTCTTTGGCCAAATATCCTGCGGCGTAGTACTCGTGGTCGGTGATCGTTTCCGCCATGTTTTCGACGGCGGCGGCTACGCCGTGGGCACCGGCGCTCGGAAAACGAAAGAGGAGCCCCAAGTCATGGTTGACGGACGGGCCCAAGGAGATTGCCGGCGTGAACTTGCAATGAAAAGGGTGGGTGCGTTCGAGGGCGGGCATGTTTTCGTGAGGCAAGAAGGGATTGAGCGGCGCATCCCCGCTGCCAGACCACTGCGGGAAAAGTGGACAGCCGTGGTGTCGTCGTGCGACAACTTTGCCCGTCGGGCGAGTATGTAGTCTCCAATGCCAGAAGAACATGCGACAATACTCACGCCGTTGCTTTTTTTTGCGGCAGGTCGCTGGACGACACACGTGATTCCCGAACGTTTGGTTTGCGCGCAGGGTTTGCGTCGTGGCTTTCTCTGCCCAGAGGGCAGCGGGCACAGAGGGATCGCCGTGGTACGGCTGCGGCCAAGGTAAGTGTGGGATAGGTGATGCTTCGGGCAGCGAAGTGTCGCAGGACAGTCCGCGAGCGCGCAGTTGTGCCAACGGCACGGCGGCCGCGTCTTCTCCAAGTTGTTCGCTTTGTTTTGCAGTAAGGTGCATGAGTGGAAGGTTCGAGAGTGCGTGTAGCCCAGCGCTTGGATGGGTGTAGCGGGCAAAGGCTTCGTCACTGTGAAATATGATAGAGGCGATATACTGCCAGATGGTTTGGAATGTCGATGTCGCGGTTTCGCTCAGTAGATCCTCGGGATGTTCGAAGTTAATTATACGCAGCATCATGTGAAGGTGCTCTCGCATACTTTTAGTGGTCTCGACAACTCCATAGTATGCGGCGATATGGCCAAGGACACCCGGCACTGTGTCCGCAGCAAAGAGATCGGCCTTGAGGGCTGTCGCGTCTACTTGGAGCGGTTGGTCTTTGTGCAGAGAGCAATTGAAGAGCGTGTCTAGCGTTCGCTCGAAGGTGAAGCGAATCGCGCGCATGGCAGCCAGGGGGTGGCGGTTGGCAAGACGTCGAAATATGGTAGGATCCGCAGCCACGTGTTCACCGAAGAAGCGACGCAAGAGGTCGTGACTGGGCGGTGTGGGGAGGTGAGGCCCGGAGATCGAGTGTCCATTCAAAAAACCCATAGTCAAAGGGTTTCGATGATCCGCGGGATTCAAAGTGAAGAAGAGGAACGCGCAGCCGAACCATGTGCGCAGAGCGCGCATGCGATGTACGGTTTGGGCGCGTTGGCTGTCGCTGCCGTCGACGTGGCGTAGGACCACCAACATCTCTCGAAACAAGCTGCGCAGTGGCCCGGGTAGATCTTTCGTGGCGGCCGCCGCCTGCTTCAGCGATGGTATGTCCTGTCCATGGGCATAGAATGCCATGTGAAAGTCCTGGGCCGTCAGTTCAGCAAGGGCACCGCGGATGCGTCGACCGCCGTGTTCGAGACGGATCCAACTGTTGATTGCGTCCATCTGATCTCGTCGGAGGAGGATATTGGCGGCCACGGCGGCGAACTCTTTGCTCTGTGACCAGCCAGTAAAATCGACGCGGTGAAAGAGCGTCTTCAGCCAGCGTCGGCTATGTCGGAGAAGGGGACGGCCAGTGCCCGGGTAGAACTCCCGACAGTCGTCACGGTAGAAGAGGTCACAGAACGACCGTGCCCAAATAGTGCAATCGAAGGTGTCCAACAACTCGTTCTCCTTTGGTAGAGTCAGAATGAGGGAAGTGGCATCCTGACATCTTTGCCATGCGTCTAGTTGGGCGGCCGTCTCGTCGGGCGCGAGCAACCGCAAGGCATGAATAGCTTCTTGTAGGATCGCTGCAACGTCGGCGCTGGGGTCGTCCTTGGCGTTTTGGAGTGCATCGTATTTTCGCATGGCCAGTGCCCAGAGTCCAACCGGTGTTTGGTCTTCGATGTCTGGGTCGAGGACAGCTGCAGACGGGGGAGGTTCTGTGTCGGTGGAGGATAGAGGAGCAGCGCCGGACGCCGTGGCAGTTCGTAAGAGTTCGCAGGGCACCCCCACGTTGCTAGGAGCGATGGAGTCACGGTACATTTGCAACAGAGTTTCGAGTGTGGCACCTAGGTGCGCAGTGGATGGGTCAATGTCTTCGTGCGCCGTGGCAAGGAGCCACTGCCAGTTATGCGTAAGGTACCAGCGGAGAGCGGCGCGCAAGTCAGGCAAAGAAACCCTGAGGCTTGGATCGGATGTGAGGCTAGTTGGACCGTCGGCTTCATAGCGAAGGGCGACGTCGCAGACCAGATCCGCGGGGAGGAGACCGAGCGCGCGGGCGACAGCGCCGCCGCGCTGCGGAAAGACGAGGACGTTGCCAATAAGATATTGAGAGGATTCAGCGTCGTATGGTGCGTTTGTGTGCGCGCCGACGGTTTTGATGGAGACGACGGGGCGCGCCAACTGTAAGATACGGCGTCCAAGCCAGGAGAGGCGTCGCAACTCAGGGGGTTCAGGGCCGCCCCATTGGCCGCGCGCGCGGCACACTACGCTATGAGTTGGACGTGGCTTGTTATCGGACGAGAGCGCGCGGAGTGCGATGCTGCATTTGCGACACAAGTAGCACTCAATTGTAGTATCGGTCTGCGCGAGGATCGCGCTTGGGAGCAAGAGCCAGCGTGTGCCCAGAGGCGAAGCAACGCTGTCGTGGTAAAGGTCATGTAAAATGTTCTCAGCCCAAGTTTCGACTCGAGCGTGCCACGTCGCTGCTCGAGGCGAGTCCGGTGCAGCAGCTGCTGCTTGAGCTCTTCTGTTGGGACCGTCGAAATATTTGGACCAATATTCGTCTATGCTAAAGAGGCGGTCCAGAGCTTGAAGCCAAGCGTCCGAGTGTAGTTCCCAAACCCCGGGTGGCCAGGACAGCCACTCTGGCGCGACAGGAGTGCGCGCGGACGTAGCAAAGACGGCGTGTTGCGCACTCGAGCGTGGGCGAGCACGAGCGCACGACGCACACACCACGGTGTCAAGTTTCCGCTCCATGACTGCGTGGTACGCATCGAGGCGGGAGCGCAACACTTGCGGAGACACGATGTTCGGACCCTGGTGAATTGCATGTCCAAGCACGAGGGCACGGTACTGCGTTGAACTCATTTCATGCGCCTCCGCCAGGTGTCGGGATAGGCCATCGAGTTGTACATCGGCGAAGCACAAGCGGCAGTGCTCACGCGGCAGTGGAGTTGCAATGCTATCGTACGGTGGTACAGTATCCCGAGGAGTAGAAGGGTACAGCCCAAGCAGGTGTTGCAAACTGACACATGTGGTAAGGTCGATTGACGACGTTTCACGCAGGACTGCCTCGGCTTCGGCGCGCGCGGCGGCAGTTGTCGCTCTAGTTCGCAGACACGTAGAACAGTAGGGATGGCCTGGATGTCGGGCACTACGAGGCTGCCGGCAAGTCCAGCAAGTGTGGCTGGCGTTGGCAGAAGTAGCGGCATAGTAGCACGTGACGCAGATCCAGCGCTGTCCGTTGTGGAAGCAAGGCTCACACATACTAGCAGTGCTTGGACAAGCAGAGCATCGAGGTGGAGCGGCGCAAAGGACGTCGCCGCAGAAGTGACAGATGTTCTTCCGCAGCGTCGCGTAGCAGTGATTGCAGCAGAGCAGAGGGTCAATTCCCTGTGGCCGGTAGGTGTTGCCGCACAGGACACAAGACATGCCACGCGTTGACCGAATGTGGCACTGTGGGCAAGGGGGAGAGTTGACCTTGACGCGGCAAGACGCGCACACGCAAACAGTCGAAGCGCAAGGCGCAGCTTTGCAGAGTGTGGTCTGCAAGACAGCTGCGTCGGTGTCCCCACAGAGGGCACAACAAGGTGTACGCGAGAGGAAACGCACAACTTTGGCGCATTTCCTACAGTACCTTGCTTTGGTGGTAGCATCTGTGATCTGGGCTGTAGAGGTTAAGCACGCAGCACAGCTGCGAGGAGTCTGCTGGGATGTCTTGGTCTTGGCTTCGGATGGATGGAAATGATTGAAATGCGCCCAACACATATTGTCCCAATCCTTGCCCCGAGAAAGCTTCTGGCAACGGTGGATACGGCACGGTCGGTTTTTCCCCATAGTAGTCACGCTGCGGAGGCGGAGTGGGCCGGTAGGCGCTCCGTCTGACAGGCAGACTCACGGAGTGGGCCGATCAGCGCTCCGCGGGTGGGAGTGGGCTGGATCGGCGCTCCGTGGGTGTGGCTGTGGCAGCGGTAGAGAGGCAGCAGTGGATAGGTAGCTTCACAGACTGGGCCGCTCAGCGCTCCGCAGATGGGAGTTGGCCGAAGCGGTGGGGTGTGGCACTGCCGCAGCAGTGGACAGGCAACCACGGAGTGGGCCGATCAGCGCTCCCTTGTTGGGAGTTGGCCGGACCGGCGCTCCGTGGGTGTGGCACTTTTGGAGACGCAGCAGTGGAGATGCACCCGCGCGGAGTGGGCCGATCAGCGCTCCGCCGGAGGGAGTTGGCCGGATCGGCGCTCCGGGGGTGTGGCACTGGCGGAGACGCAGGCAGTGATGGACGAAGGGCGAAAAGTGTGGCGATGTGCGCACGCGCGTGCGCGCGCGTGTCTGTGTGTGCGGGTGTGTGTGTGTGTGTGTGTAATCCAAGTATGTCTGCCGTGGCTCACAATACGGTACATGGTTCATGGAGGTGGAAGGTGGTGTCATGATACGTACAGGGTTATAGGATCGAGGCTCGCAACCTTTGCCGGTGCGCAGCTCCGAGCCAAACGATGGGCTCAAGCAGTTTCAGCTGTCCCCACATATGGGTCTGCAGGATTCAGGTTCGTGGATTCTATCTTTTTTTGCGCGGTGGTCTTAGAAAAGCTCACATAGAAAAGCTCACAGCCAAAACAGGACTGCTCAAACTAGTTCGTTCCGCAGACGGCGGTGTTTCCTCTTCAGGAGCTTCTCGAATTAACTGGCCAGATCCGGTCACAAACGAAACGACAACGGCATGTCAAGACAGGATGCACAAAAATGATATATGAATTGTAAGCATGGCCCTGTTACAACGTAGCGTCGTCGACTCACGGTTTGTCGATTGTTGCGGAAACGGCCACGTGGCTTCGCTCAAGGTGGTATTCAGGCTGAACTGATAGGAAATCTATCACCCCAACGAAAGGCTATATGTCCAGCGTGTGGAGAGCATTAAACCTTGGCCTGAGTCTCTGCCTGAATGTTTCTCCGCTCACTGTGCAAAACATGCGGCGCCATTTCCTTGGCGCGCGTGGCCCGGATGGCCCGTAAACCGAAGTATCCTGCCATGAGTTCTCCTGGACTGAACGTAAAGGTACAGTATGTAAATATATACATATACCTTAGATTCGATAACAGTAAATTATATGCTGCTGTGGTGTATATAGTCTACCCTTCGTGGCCTTTACGGTAACTGTCTTGTACATGATTGTAGTGCATATTCCAGCCCCACTACACATGCAGACTCTCACAACTGATTCTAAATCAAATGACTGACTATAGTTGACTATTCTCTACATTGCTGCGCCAGCGAGTGTTTGCGTTTGGTGTGCCACCCAAGCGGCACTTCATACCTTCCTCCAAAACATTCAGCGCCTGATCCAAAAGCTCCAGCGCGGAGAGGGGCGTGGAGCCCCAACCGCCTTCCTGCGAGCATCCGTCTTGGACGTCGTGAGTCGTGAGATGTTACGAAACGCGATGCGAGGAGGATTCGAAGAGGGGGAGAATTTTCGGACCTTCCGCAACTGAAAACACGTGTGGAGCACATCCCTCCGCCCTTTTTCGGTCCCAGCGGCCAGAGGTGGTCTTCAGGAAGGTCTGGAAAATTATCAATACCTGAGAGCCGTCTACGGCCGGTCTGATCGGAGGTGGTTGGCGCTGCATTCGGGGGTCGTAGGCACACCATGCATTGAGGCGTCGTGCCATGAGATCTCCTGGACTGAACGTAAAAGTAGAGTACGTAAACATTTACATATATTTAAGATTAGATGACAGTAAACTTTATGGTGCTATGGTGTAGATTACCCTTCGTAGCCTTTGCGGAAACGGTCTTGTACATAATTGTAGTGCATATTCCTGGTAGGTTAACAAGCCCCATGAAAAAAGAAACACACATCCAGATTCTCACTAGTGATCCGAAAACAAATAACTGTCTAGAAAGTGTGGGTAACGGTAGCATGCTGATGTGTAGTACTAGTGGACTATTATCTACGAATGACTACCTAGTGGTGTGCGTGTTTAGGGAATAAAGTTCATTGCTGCACATTGCTGCACCAGTGCGTGTTTTTGCGTTTCGTCTGCCACCCAGCGGCTCTTCATACCTTCCACCAAAACCTTCAGCGCCGGATCCAAAAGCTCCAGCGCGGAGGGGGGGCGTGGAGCCCCAACCGCCTTTCCGCAACGGAAAACATCTGGCAATGGAGAGCATCCCTCTGCCCTTTTTCAGTCCCAGCGGCCAAAGGTGGTCTTCAAGAAGGCTTGGCAAATCGTCAATACCTGAGAGCCGTCCAGTGGTTGGCACTGCGTTCAGGGGTCGTATGCATGCCATGCATTCAGGGGTCATGCAAATAGATACAGACAGCTAAGATCAGATGATAGTAAATGTTATGTTCCTATGGTGTATATTGTCTACCCTTCGTAGCCTTTACGGAAACCGTCTTGTACATGATTGTAGTGCATATTCCTGGTAGGTTAACGAGCCCCATGAAAAAAAGAAAAGACACAACCTGGAAGGTGGGTTAGGTGACACTCTTGTTAGTTAGGTCCAGTCTTAGCGCCCGACGTCAGGGATCGATGACGTCGGCCAGGCTCCGGAAGAACGTACCCATGGATGGATGCGGGCGGCTCTTCGGTCGCGTCGTGCCTGATGGGTGGCCGGGCGCGTGACAAACAAGTCGGGCGGGCGCGGAGATAGCACCGGTCCGCAGAGTTCGATGGATTTCGACGGACGTCGACGGAGTTCGACGGTTTTCGTTTGCGTTTCTGCAGCGTCACTTTTTGTGGTTTCCGCTCACGGGCATCAATCAGGCCTACGAGTGGGTACATGCATATAGAGAACCGTGGACGAAAAGAAGGAGAGCAAAGGTTAAGCCGAGCGGCTCGCACGGAGGTCCACCATGCGCTCGCCAAATCCACGGTGCGGTTCCTGCGGTATCTGTACTGGTGGACTATATGTATTAAATTTCACACAGACATAGGACAGACAGAGTGCACGAATGTGGACGGTGAGGAAACTCATGCCGAGGAGCCCTGGAGTCTCGTGAGCACCGTGAGCGTTCACGATCGCGATAGTCGGCCTCGTCGTCGCGATGCAGCGCCTGAGCGGTCTGAGATCAGGCTTGACAGAGCCAATGACTGCACCACACAGCAGCTAACCTAAACATGACAGGAGGTTGTCACTACGCACTCACCAGATCTGCAGTCCCTGTGGTATTTACTGGTAGACTGTACGTATGAAACTCGATGGATACCTAGGACAAACAGAGTGCACGAACCCCGACGGCGGAGAAACTCGCGCCAAGGAGCTCTGGAGTTTCGTGAACGCTCCCGACCGCGATAGTCGCGGTAGTCGCGAGAGTCAGTCAATGGAACATCGTCATCTCGGCGCTGCACCTGAGCGCAATGCCACTATGGCGCAGCTTCTGTGGCATCTTTACTGGTAGACTGCACAGTTAAGAATGACTTCACATGGAGGCCCGCTACATAGTTTTTACTTTTGGCACACACAGCTAATGAAAGAAACATGAACCAAACAAGTAGCGGTGCCAAAGTGTAAGAGGCGTCACAAGCGCTGCACCGTTTTCGATCGAGCTCCGAGTTTCGAGCCGCCATGCGTGCTACAAAAGACATGTAGCAAGTCAGCCTTGGATAGGGTCTACGTTGGAATCTGTCGATGTTTGCTTGCGCGGATCTAGCGCAGGGCCAGCGCGCGGCCAGCGCATTTTTCAGCCGGCCACTTTTCGAACACCTGACGACAATCTGAACATTTCCTAAGGCAAACATTAGCCCAAATCTACCGCAAACCTAGCGCCCAGCTGCAGAATAGGTGTGTTTAGCCGGGGGCCCGCTCGACAATACCATGGAAAAAACAACATCACAAGCTACCTTCGACCCCTCTGTTTTTTATTGTAGACTTTTGGCCGAAGTCCACATAGAGTGTGCGAACCTCGCGGTGAAGAAACTCAGGCCAGGGAGCTCCGGGTCGCGAACGGTCGCGATCGCGATCGTCAACCAATGGAAGGTCATCATCTCGGCGCTGCGCCTGACCGGTCTGATACTAGGTTTTGCGGAGCTTGACCGCATAACACAGCAGCTAACTCGAACAGGACACGTCAATAGAAAAACAAGACGAAGCCCACGAGCCCGAACACAAGCACGTTCTCGTTGAAGGTTCACTGTTTTTCGTTTGCGCATGTAGTGTTACCATGTAGTGTTACAAGGGACCAGAGATGGCCAAACTTCGAATACCGTCCACGTCCCTCCCCACCGCTCGACTTGCAGCGAGCAACAGTAGCCTTGTCTTCGTCAAACCGCGCATCTCGCTCCTGGGCGATTGGGTCGAGCATCCTCTGCCCCACTCCAAAAGCATAACCACATGGATGCCCAAATCAATGGAGGTAAAGTCGCTCAACCGAGATGAAACAGTGGGAGTGTTGTGATATACCATGGGTTCACCTGTCAGAAACGTGTTCTGTCCGGGGAGTCATTGCATTGCGAGCGACTGCGCGCTCCTCGGCCGGCGAGTGGTCACGGTCATCTCCATGACGCGCCTGAACAAGTGGGTATCAGAAACCACCAAAAAGGTACCAAGCTTTCGATCTCAATCTTTTGTCGAGCCCCTTGCCGAGAACGAGCCGACGAGGCGCGCACACACGGCCATGATCCGACAATGTGCGTGCATCATGATCCGCCTCACGCCCCTCCTTCTCACGTTGCTCGACTTCCATCATGTCTTCCAGGGCGTCCAGGAGGTCATCCTGCGACGTGGCCGGCGTACGCGGCGTATATGACAAGGCCACAATCGAGGTTCTCAACTCTTTCTGGGCTGATGCATGTCTGGATGGCGCAAAGTGTCCAGCGAGCCATATACCACCCCGAAGGTACATGGATGGAAGGTGCAAGAATATGCTTGGAAGGAACGCATGGCTTGCTATGGTAACGTTTGGATGACATTGAACAAAACATAAAGTCAAGAAGGACACGTCCAAAAGGAAACGAACGATCCACAAAGCACGACAAATGGCCGCCGCGGTCGTGCGGCCTTCTTCGGACGCTTCGCACGGCAGTGCTGGTAGAGCGGCCATACGCCAGCAGCGCCGCGCCGTCGGCAGCAAGGGCACGTGCCATGATCGACGAAGTGCCACAGCGACGTCATAGTCAGCCGAAACGCCGCTTTGAATGGGAGCGAGCAAGGTTCTTCTCTGGGAGCAATGCACGTCAGGCGCAACTTAAGATGCTGGAATTTGCGGCTTGCAAATCTCCCACAAACAAAGGAGTGCTGACCAGACCGCTTTCGGGAGGCTTCGACCAACAAGCCAAAAAGCAAGACCAGCAGTATTATTAACCCTGAAAGGCACCACCTCAGTGTGGGTCGCTGGATCTGAGAGCTTGGTGTCAAATCTTAAGCTGATTTGCTTTGTTTCTGTCTACTTGCCAACCAGTAGCCTGTGCTTTCTAAAGCGTCTTGACTCAACTTCCCCTTTTCGACCCAATGCAAATAAAGTTTTGCAGCATGCATTCTCTGAACTTGGGGTATGCACTGTGGCTTGCTGGTGGAGCTATCATTTACCTGTCCAATGTGCACCATCTCTGGGGGGGAGATGTCCGGGATGAAGCCGAACGTTTGCTTGATGCGTGGACTGACTTCAATACATGGACAAAACAAACGAAAACTCAGTCCTTTGATTGCACCTTTTGGGAATCATTCGTTTGACATCACAAATGCTTCTATCGCTTACCACCTCAGCTCCTTGGGGAGGGTGAAAGTTCGAGATTGTGATTTGCAAACTTTTAGGGTGTCTTGAGGCAGGCTCGAAGGTGCAAAATACTGTAATTTACAATAAAAAGTTGCTTTGGGTGGGTTCTTCTGTGCTCTGTCTGTCTTCTAGTGGGCCTCGGTGTCAAAAATCTTAAGTTGATTAGCTTTGTTTCTGTCTCTTCTGTGCTCTTTCCGTCTTCTTGTGGGCCTTGGTGTCAGAAAACTCTCATCTTAAGTTGATTTGCTTTGTTTCTGTCTCTTCTGTGCTCTTTCTGTCTTCTCGTGGGCCTTGGTGTCAAAAACTCTCATCTTAAGTTGATTTGCTTTGTTTTTGTCTCTTCTGTGCTCTTTCTGTCTTCTTGTGGGCCTTGGTGTCAAAAACTCTCATCTTAAGTAGCTTTGCTTTGTTTCTGTCTCTTCTGTGCTCTTTCTGTCTTCTTGTGGGCCTTGGTGTTAAAAACTCGCATCTTAAGTTGATTTGCTTTGTGTCTGTCTCTTCTGTGCTCTTTCTGTCTTCTTGTGGGCCTTGGTGTCAAAAACTCTCATCTTAAGTAGCTTTGCTTTGTTTCTGTCTCTTCTGTGCCCTGTATGTCTTCTTGTGGGCCTTGGTGTCAAGAAGCCTCTCATCTTAAGTTGATTTGCTTTGTTTCTGTCTCTTCTGTGCTCTTTCTGTCTTCTAGTGGGCCTCGGTGTCAAAAATCTTAAGTTGATTAGCTTTGTTTCTGTCTCTTCTGTGCTCTTTCTATCTTCTTGTGGGCCTTGGTGTCAAAAAAACTCTCATCTTAAGTTGATTTGCTTTAAGTTGATTTGCTTTGTTTTTGTCTCGTCTGTGCTCTTTCTGTCTTCTTGTGGGCCTTGGTGACAAAAAAATATCATCTTAAGTTGATTTGCTTTGTTTCCGTCTCTTCTGTTATCTTTGCGCCTCCCATGCACCTCGTAGTGATGCAAGTGGTGCTGTGGAACGCCCCCGACTTTTTTAGCATTTTCTCTGTCATTTTTGTATCCGATGACCTTGTGGAAAGTCGGGGCCCAGTTTGTCAAAAAATTGTCAAAAAACAGTGCATTAATGATCCAAAAAAGTCTTATTTTTTGCTGTGTTTTCCAATGTTTTATGCACATTGCATTTCAAAGCCTTCGAATGCGAGATAACAAGATAAACCTCAAAAATTGCCTCTCGTGCAGGTAAAATGCAACTTTTTGAAGGTAAATAAGCTCAACACAAACCCACCCAAAGCAACTTTTTACTGTAAATTACAGTGTTTTTTGCACCTTCGAACCTGCCTCAAGACACCCCAAAAGTCTGCAAATCAAAACCTCGAACTTTCCCCCCCCCCCCCCCCGGAACTACCTCCCGGCCAACAACTCAAAGCGATATTCATCGCTTTCCGTCATCAGCTTGGCCCCCCCCCCCCCCCCCCTTCCCTTTCAGTAATACTTCCAAGCGCTACAGCGCTTTCCGTCATCCGAAGGGGTGCCGGGTATCTCCTTGACCCTGCCGGAGACACCAAACACCAGGACAGGACATGTATCCTGAGGACCTCTGGTGGTTTGAGTCGTGTTCTTTCCTTCAAAGTCAGTGTGAGTGGACCACTAAGTCACTACCACCCGTCAATGGGTCCCTGCCAACCTGGAGCTCTGGCACGTCTCTATGTATATTGAGTAGGTTTGCACAAATGCATGTAGCAAGACCCTGCATGCATCAGAAACAAATACATTTCTGCTAGCTGCTAGCGGAATGTCAATCTCTGTGTGCAGGCCTTAAACATTGATGCATTGGCATCCGTTACCTATGGATTTCCACCCCACTCATCACATACTTAATTCTTCTACCAGGAGTGAGTTCTGGATGCCTGCCTGCGGCTGCCTGTGCCCCTATAGGCCCTACAGCATCTCTGAAATCGGAATTGGTGTCATCTGTCCTGGCTCGCTCTTCCATTTTTCCCAGCTCTTCCTTTGCCAGACCTTCCGGAAGTAGGGTCTGCAATCATCAACAAATCCTTCGGTTGCTCCGGCATATAAGACTTCCCCAATCGAGATTACCTTCCCTGTGGGTGTGTGGGTGTGTGTGTGTGTGTGCTTCGGTCCGGGAAACTGGTATCAAACCGAAAATCCGAAACGCCTAGCCTACTGCGTTCTTCTTCTTCGTCTCAATGAACCGCACAACAGCGTTCACATGCTCACCGGCCTGCAATCAAAAAATAACATTGCAAAACAAGCAGCTGGACTCGACCAAACGAACAAAGCACAAAGAAACGTTGTCCCTTGTTTTCTCTAATCGTTGTTCTCAGTAAAAAACATACCGATGTTTGTCATTTCCAAGTGAGTATCAATGGTCAATAACTGATCTCCATCAAGCAATGCTGTAGAATGTTGATTGTGTTGAGCTGTAGCCTTGCCTTGGAGACAGCTTGTTGCGCCTGCACCATCAGCTCCTGAGGTGAAAACATGTGCTCACAACTTCTGGGAAAAGAAATTTAATGAAAGCCAGAGGTCCTTGGACACGCCTTCCTCGCTCTTGAGCATTTCCGTGGCTTCTTCGGCACGATCAACATCTACCTGCGTGAAACACATGAGCCCTCCGTCATTGCCCCCAATGCCTTCCTGGGGAGTAGAAACTTCGAGAATATAGTGCCACACCTAAAAGCATCAAAGAGAATCCAACATCCAATCATACAGCCTCCGCGGGTGATAGCTTCTCCAAGACTTCTTGCATCATCTTCTGAGCAGCTGTGCGCTGCACAAATTCCTGGCCACACTGCATGTGGAATAATTGTGTCAAGAGTGGACTGTTCATGGTGACCCTGCATTTGCTGAGTTGAGTGCACAAGCTCGATTTAACTAACAGCTCCACAGCCACAACCTGTGGAGAAAGTTTATCTTCAACCCGCCTGTCGGACATTCTTCAGTGGGCTCAGCTTCTGCTGAGCCTGCCAGAAGCTGTGACTTGCGAGAGACTCAAACCGTCAACGGGAAAAACATACCAAGAAAAGACCAAGCAGCGAAAAGGCCATGCCGAAAAATACATGTTAAGGTCGCCTCTTGGAGCTGAGCTTGCAATCCGCCCAGTTCTGAGATCGCCTGGACCCAGGTGTCAGGGAGACTCCCGTGAAACGGAATCTAAATCAAACCCAACTTGCGCCGTTTGGGATCTTATTCAGAAACATGCGCAGTGTTAATTAAACCAAATAATGGTTGGTCAAGTTTACAACTTTGCCGATTTACCGTCAATCAGAGTCTACAGTCGGAAGCTTGGTACAATAAATTCGGGAAGGGTCTACCAGTGCGAACCAATCACATGTACACTCCACAAAAGTTGATGACCTGATCGGACAATCACTCCAGTCACAGCCTTGGCTTTCACCTTCTCGCTCTCGTACCGCCTGCGAAAAAATCACACAGTGCGACAGTGCATCTAAATGTCCTCATCAAAGTAGCTAGAGTAGTGGCTCATTACTAATAACGGTGCAAATGCACCTCTACTAGCATGTTTCAAGTCAAGGAATTTTCATGAATGTTAGAGCAACCACAAGGAAGTCGCATGAGTACGCTCGATCCAGCCAATATTCAGAACATGTACAGTATATATAGGTATGTAGCGATCGACCAAGTCATCAAACTTCAAGCTTACGGTTTTCATTGCAAGCTGTACACTGGACATGTCACACGCCCCATGGTCAGATCCACAAATTTGCCAGCCAGCCAGCATGGCAAAACGAATGGCAAGTGTCTGTACAAAGCATATGTCATCCTTCTGGAAGCTCAGAAAAATCAGAAGCTTGCCTGGCTTGCCTGTCAAATATACTAATACCTTCCAGTCATGCTTCGCTTCCGGCAATAACGGAGTCATCTGCGATCGTGCGGAAGGTGAGCGATGTCCGGCGTCCGCGCGGCAATAACGCCCCCCGGTACAGCAGAGTTGGTGCAGGTGTGATACTGTGTTGCCACAACCATCTCACTTCCCCTTGAAGCAGCAGTACTGAGCGTGGCTCCAATAAAAGTGCCCTCACTTCTCCAGTCTTGAGACATTTGAAGTCCATGACCACTGACTCAAGCAAGGACATTCCAAGAACCACCTCGCCAAAGAACTCCCTGTCACGGTGCGCCTTGATGCCTTGTCCGCCAATATAGTCATTCACAATGCACTGATCAAAGTTGACTGAGTCGATGCACCCATGAAGCTTTAAACGCTCAAGAATGGCATGCGAAGACCTGGGCATGTGGTCCTGCGGTGGTGCAAGGCGGACCAGGGCGTTCGAGTGGCGGTTGCGCCAATGGAAGCCATATCCGAACTGCTTGGTTCGTCTGGACTTGTTGTCTCCATCCCACGGGCCGTCATCAATCTCAGCTAGCAAGGCATGCTCCTCATCTTTCGATATGAAATTCCTCAGATATGTAAGCCCTGGGATCAAGGGTCCCTCATCAGTGGGCGACAAGGTAAACACCCCTGGCACATATCCAAATGAAGTGGCTGTCAGAGAAGGATCCATGCTCAATGCTTTTTTTTGAGTGATTCCAAAGGGTAAAACATTGTAGGCCTCCTCATCTTGCGTCAGGGACTTCTTTTGTATGTTCAAAGGAGCCGCAAGGCTCACACATGGCAAGGTTGAGGCGCTGACATCTTCAATCGCATACATTGCTGGTGAATCGGGTCCCAACTCCCGCCAGAAGCTTTTGTAATGCCGCGGCATGCCACAATTGAAGCCTTTGAATGAGGAACAAGAAGGAATTTTTTGAATGATGGATTTGGGTGACCTGGATTCTTGGAGTTTGTGCATGTTGCTGGTAGATTCTGTAGATTCTTTCGTAGCAAAAAAGGCAAGCAATGTGAGCCAAATGCCTTTATATATGCAACACTCAACGATTGGTTTCTCCATGAGGCACATCTAGCAATACGGTGTCTTTTGGAAGTTACAAGGAAGGACTTGTGGTGATGTGGCCTGGCCGCAGCTTGCTTGGCATTCAAGAAGATTCGTGCTTCACCCATGGCTTTTTGTGCTTCTTGCACCGCCTGCAGCGACCATGCTGGGCAAGGCAAGCACTTTGAAGCCCACGGCGCAGCTCAAATCGTGCCTGCTCGGTTGCTCCAACAGCCTGCGAATCCGTCAGACTCCGCCCCAACTGCAGTCCAAAGAACCATGAGCTGCAAGTAATCCATGATCTGCATACAGATTCAGTGCAGAACCTTCAGTGCAGAAACGAGGGAGCAGAAATGGATCGCCACCAAGAAACACATCAACCCCATATCAAAACAATGAACCGACCCTGCTCCTTTTGACTCGACCTGCCCATCGCATTCTCGCCTGTCGAACCTCATCAAGGTCTTCTCCGCCCGCAGCGATCATCTCCGAGGTGATCACGGCTTTCTCCACTGCATCCTCCACAGGAAGCGTCTCGGTGTGTCTCGGTGTTTCCCAACGTCTGACACTAAAGGAAGACCAGTCGAAAGCTAGACAAAAATTATTGGTTCTTCCGGTTCTTGGGCTTCTGTGGATGAATAAGAGAGCTTGCAGCTCAAAGTTAGTCATCACCCGTGAGCCTCTGCAGCATTGGCCTTGCTAACAGCTTCCGGAAGGATCTGGGGCAACCAGTTGCGGCAATGAGGTGGTGAAACATTGCTCACAAAGTCTAGTCATCGATCGCTCTCCCCTTAAAAACTGGTTGTTGATAAGAGGGATCATGCCGCCTCATTGAAGACCATCAAGTCGCGTTCCTCCAGGGCCTTTTGTTTTTCAGACAGCTCTGCCTGGCAAATTACCCGTTTCAATGCACCATGGTTGGCTTTTGATCATGCATAAGTGTGTTCCAACTCCTCCAATCGGCCTTCTGCTTCGAGCTACGGACCTTGCCAAGCTCCACATTAATTGCACTCATCAGGGCCTGCAGCTCTAGGCTTTGATCTTTCAAGCTCGAAATGTTCCCCAAAATCCCTACTCGCTTCGCTGCTTCCCGGGCTCCCAACCTGCAAACCTGACCTCGGCATTGAACTCTGCTGCAGGTATGTGTTCTTAAATAGAGAGAAAAAAAAGCAAATCAAAGACCATTACGGATGTTCTGTCACACCTCTCTGAGGTCAAAAGCCTCATCTGCTGAACTTGCCGCAGCGTCTCTGCGTTGCTGCCAGCACGCCTCAGCCCGATGACAGGCAAATCAATGGGATTGATAGAAGACACAGAATGAACTTAGAAACAAGTGCCACGCTAGTAGTAACAGGTGCCTTACTATTGACCCTTAAGTCACTCAGCTCAAAACTGTGCATCCGTCAGTTGCTTCATGGCCTGTCGTCAAAGGCTTCAAAGCACTCCCAGCAAAAAATCAACGCAGCTGTGGAGCCTCTGCTAAGCCCGTCAGCTGCGGCTGCAGAAGGGTTTCAGCCTCTTTCAAACCTCGAGCAGAATTTCCTCTTCAGAGGCCAAAACCATTTTGCTTTCCAAGTCTTTTTTGTTCACCACAAGAACAAATTATATACTGTAAATTCACTTTCCATTCAGTCAAGGCCTTCTGAGGATGTGTAGTCTCCTGCCGCAGCCTTTGCCTTTCACGCTTTCCCCGCTGATTGCTACACAATCCATTTCATCGATTCCTTTCCAACATTCCCTGGCCTGCTCTAGCGCACCTTTGGCTGCTGCAGAAGCTGTATTCACTTCAGTAGTCATATTCCTGGGCAAGTTACCCCTACAATGGCAAATGGACACACCTGCACTTGAGGATACAAAGGACTTGGTGAACATGCAAACCTGCCCCCAATTCCACTGCCGATAAAGCATCTTAAGCTTCATTTGAGCCTCATTCTTGGCCTGTTCAGCCTGCCACAAACAGGTGTCTAACATATCCGATGATTTCCATTGCTGGAGGTCTGTTACATTCGTCGTTGTGCTTCGCGCACAGCGCGGAATCCGCCTTGTTGGCCACTGACAGAGTTGGTCGAACATTGCCGTCCCATGGAATCTTCCATCCAGATGGTGGAGGAGTAAGGCCATTGGAGGCATTGTGAGACCACACCTGCCGTGAGGCAGAAGGCTGTGAGACCAAAACACAGATCAAAGTGGTGTTTATCGTCAACGTCAACATGCAGTAGATTCGGACTGCAGGATGCAATATGAAACAAGGAGCCTGAGTACCACCAAGCTTGTTGCCGAACCACCACCCCTCAAATGATGGCCTTGGCATCACAAAGCTTGAAGGAGAAAATCCTAACTGGAGTGACAAGAAGCTTCGTGATGCCTCTCATGCTGCCAAAGCACCCATCCCTATTGTCCCAGTAGTACATATAAACATCAACTGCTTCTGCTCGTCCATCGGCCACCTGCTCGTCGTCGATCTGCATCGCGGCTCAGCTCATTTTTCTCTCCAACAAAGCTGTCTTGGATGTCTCAGCACGTCGCAGCCACGTCCTTTTTGGGTCGAACAAATCAGTGGACCCTTAGGGTCACATGTCTAAGCAAAAGGGGAAAGAACATCGGCACGCAGCAGTTCGGTCAGAAGTGCTGCCACAACAGCTCCAGTCCAGCCCAAACTATGGCCTTTCGGATGATCGACTTAGATAAAAGAAACCCATGAAATCAGGATGGATGAAATGAGGATGGATTGGAAGTATCCAAGAAGATGATGCCACATCAGCATCAGCCAGTCTGCTGTTTTCGAAGTGCCTTGAATCTCCGGGCTTTGCCCGAAGTCCGAGATACAGGACCGTTCGGTCAGTCTAAGCGAACTATTGCCTCCTTGGCGTCAGGCTCCATTCACCGCGTTGGGGCGCTGCGAGTCTCGCATCAGTGCGGGCAACGAAGTGCTCTCACCTCACAGGTGAGCAACTAGCCCCCCCGTTTCAAGGTTCTGTACTATCATCACAAGATCCAAGTTGAGTCCGAGCCACTGAAAAAGCCCCCATTGGGAGCAGCGTGGAAGGACTTGTGAGCCAAGTGCCTCAGTGGTTTGGAGAGCCACTGCCTTCCAGCGCGCGTATGTAGTGGCGATGCCTTCCAGGGAGACAGGATCCAAACTGCAGCTCCCTCGTCAATCCCTTGCTTTGGCTTTTGAGAGGGGTTGTCTGAATGGACAGGTTCGAAGTGTTCTTTGATCAGTCACCATCTTGGCTTGGTGAGTGTGGTGAAGCCTTCGCCCTGGTCCGTCCTCGTTCTTTTTGATGCTTCATCTGAACGAGGACGGACCAGGGTGACCAAACAGATTGGATTCAAGTTCTACCCTAGCTGCTGTCCACAAGGAAAGCTTGCCTGCACTCCTGCATACTTCGTGAGAATTGGTTGTAGGCTCTTTAGACCATGTCGCACCTCAAAGCGAAGTTTCTCAGGACTCACCCACACAATCTTCTGGGAGGCACCTGCAAGAATGGCAATATCGGCGACATGGACTCCAGGTTCCGACATGTTCTCAGTTCTCAAAAGGATGCACAGTTGCTCGGACAACCCATTCAGCGATCTTGCACTTCAACACAGACCATGTCGGGTTCACATTTCACCACAATGCAATGCATTTCTGTTGTGACCCGCACGAACGCTGTCTCAGCGTCTGGGGCCTTCTGGAAAGATTCGCACCAACAACTGTCCGTGCGAGTCAGGCTCTCGCTCTAGCACCTCGCCAATGGTCCTGCCAGAGGTTTTGGCGATGCCTCTCTCTTTGCAAAATCGAGGAACTTTCACGACTTTGCAGGACTTCAAAGGGGAGATAAGGCCTAAGGTGCTTGCTGGGTCAAGCACAAGTTGAGTGACCATGCAAAATAGCCTAAAACACTAACAAGAATTGACTGATGAATTCAGCACCCGTCCCGTTGAATTCTGCACGGCTTCGAAGACCGGCAAGGCGAACGGGGGAGCCCACCGTCAAGTCCGGCGCTGAGTTGATCCTGCACCGAAGGTCCGGCGCTGCGTACCGAAGCATCGTCAACAGACGGCGGAAGCAAGACACCCCCAGGGAGTTGCACTCATTGTCCTTTGTGAAGCCATCAGACTAAAAGAAGAATCACCAAAGGGTGTATTTGTCTTTCAAGTCCTGTGAGACTTGTGCATTGGAGATAGCTCTTCTCTTGCACAAATGACGAGTCACAGGGACCTGTCGGGGACCTGTCGGGGACCTGTCGGGGACCTCCGTGTCCTGGTCAAGGAACTCAAAGGTGCAGAACGTGGCCGCACCAATCGGTTGAGCCCACTTAACGCTTGCCGGCGCTCCTGAAGTCCATCCGTTCGGTCCCTCCGGCGACTCCGCGGCGAGCGACCGTGCACTTTTTTGACACGTTCGAAAAAACGGCTCCTCCTCAGTGAGGACCCGGTTGGCATCCCGGAAATGTTTCAGCTCCTTGCAGAATGATGCTTAGTGATTTTTGGTGATCCATGACCTTTCCATTCAGTATGAGCGACTTAGAGAAAGGATGCATGCTACAAAACCCAGAGTTTCATTTCCTCCTAATCCTCGTTTGACCCTTCCTTTATGCCTTGCTTCAAGAGAAAAGAAACAATGGGGTGTATAGATTTATATACCAACAAAAATGTTGTGGTTTGCTCGTCTGTTTGCTTCTGAGGATTGGAAAGCGCACCCGCACTGTTCCATGCCTTGAGAAGGCATTCTTGGAAGGCTGCTGCACTGATGGCCATGGCACGCCAACAACTGTGTTTGTCAGCCGACTGGTGGCAATTCTGGATATTGCAACATTCATGGCAGGTCGAAGCCTTTAGTGGCAGTCATGCTGCCACGCAGATTCTGCAGCTAGTCGAGTCAAAACTCTTGCAGAACTTGCTGAGTCGAATAACCGAATAACTGTTGGAATTTTGTCAAGTCGAAAACTCTTTTCTCATACCCAGACCAATTCCTGAGCTTGACAAAGCACAGAGCACACAGTGGTAGAAAAGCAAAATGCAAGCATTGGTAGACAGCACAAATTTGTTCACAAGACAAATGGAGCAAGCAACCTTCTTGAAGACCTTTCGCCCGTGATTGGTGCCACTTTCTGTGTACTCTCCCACGAGAGTTCTAACCTCAGTCGCCCGTCGCACACGTCGGCACCGGGCGAGCGGCGCGAGCGGCACGGTGTCGTGGTCCCGAGGACCCGTCCACGACTTCTTCGCTGTCCTTTCCACTTGTGGAAACAACCTAAGCCAAGGCAAAGCCAAGGCAAAGCCAAGGCAAATCTGGAGGAAGGGGGAAGCTCTCAGTGCTGAGAGCCAGGCGAAGGTCTCCTTTCCCGTCACAACAGGGGCTGTGGCTGGTGAAGCCGGAGTCATGTTGGCAGGCGCAACGTTGGTCTGTCGCACAGGCGCAACGTGCCGAGGCGGCTCGTGCCGAGGCAAAGACTGCACTTCCAAAGAACATGAAGCAACGCTTTTGAGAAGAAAGCTGGAGCCTGCCATGCTGCCTTTTGCCTGAAATCCATTCCAGGAGAAACAGGACAAGAAGTGAACTCTGCAAGAGTGGGCTTGTTATCTACATGTTTCAGCTTAGAAGTACTCTATGTGCGACAAAGAGTCTCACAATGAGATAGAACAGAGAGCTCCCCTTGTTCTAGATGGTGGAGAATTGCACTACACCAGGGTCACCAAAGGAATGCAAGCAAGGAGCTGCCATGACGCGCCAGCTGGCCTAGCTTGCCAGTTTTGCTGCCTGGTGAAGCAATCAATGAAGATACTTGTTTCTAGAGAATGTCTATTAAAAATGAAGGTTGAAAGTGACCTTTCTCTTGCTCTTGAGGAATCCATCATAAGGTGCGCACTGTCTCCATGCCATGGCTCTTGAAGCCTCGGCAACTTGCATCGTCTATGAATCGAAAATGTGGTGTCTAGTGTATGAGAATACTGTGCCAAGATTTATTGTTTTACCCCAATCTGCCATACCTTGGCTCTACGCACCTCTTCCCATTCCCTCATTGACAATGACCGGCACTGCAGTGGGAAGCAAAGCACGAGGCAAGGGCCCTCAAGCAAAATAGGCTCCGCCTTGGCTCAAGCGAAGAAGAAAATACATATTATCCTGACCACAGCCATTAAACTAGTCAATGACAATCTTGCACCGCTGGCAAAACATACATCCAGTGATCATCACCCGTTTGATCTCCAAAAATGCTCAGTACCATGCTCGGTTCCAGATACATGCAACTACAACCCCACTACACAATAATACTAGAGCCAAAAGGCACGGGCACAATGCCAATCAATACGTTCCATACAGGCACAATGCCAACCAATACCTTCCATCCAAGCTAAATAGAATGACTTTCAAGCCAAGGATCATTGAGGCTTATGTGCTTCGCGCGCTTCCAACCACACATGCTGCAACAAAACGACAAGGTGGTCCTACTGATCGGTCTTCAGCTCTTTCATGATTCCCAACCTGCATGACACCGGACACTGGTGCGGGCGCACCGTCCGAGCCCCAGAGCTCCATGTCCTCAGGATTCTGCCAGGGAACGCAAACTAGAACAACATGGACCCAACTCGTATCTATCCAAGTGCCAACTTGTGAATATAGAAACACGGCATCGACACTACGCAGCTGCTCTCACCTTGAACCACAACATCATCAGTAATAAGCGCTGTAGAAACAGGGCTGTGTAACACTCATCCTTTTGTGAAGTGAAAAACCTGTACACAAAAATATGTGAAACATGCGATGTTGCACTCAACGCTGGTAGCGGAGTCTGGCTACGGATCTCACTTATGAATGTCCGACTGTCCTCTGCTCCGACCACTCAGGAAGACATACTGCAAGTCTTCCGTTGTCTTGGCAGCTGTACACGTACAGACTTTGTCAAAAAACCTGTTTTGTTCTTCTTTCCGGGTACATACTGCACTTTCCAGCGTCGCTCTGCCGCACGCTCCTGCAACCATAGGTACCGAGTCTGCACGCGGCGGGCTTTACCCAAGCCAACACGTTGAACTGCGTTTCAGCTCCGGCCACTGCAAAGTGATTACAGGCCTGGTCTAGTCCAACCAAACCACCCTTGACTAAGGCGCAAGACTCTGAATCGCCTGCGCTCGCAGCAATTGGTGGGTTGCACATTACTGCTTTGTTCAAGACGTGTGTTCCATATAGGGCTACCATCCCGGTCGCTTTTTTTTCCGGGCCATGGCATCTCCACCGTCATCCGCGTCCACCTGTATGCGCAAATTTGCTGGCATCGCTTGGCCTGCAAACACGTGAGCGATACCATGGTTTCTCTTGAGGTGCAAGTACCTGGTGAAATGCTTCAAGGCGCCAGGCTTCTGTCGGGCTAACCACTTGACCACGTGACTGACGTCGCGCCGGCCTTCCTGTAAGTAAGCTCGATTCTATGCCGTTTGCCTTCTCCAAGTGTCTTCTCTCAACTTCACTCACCCCTGAACTTCGGATTGAATGATTTTGGTCGCCTTCCTCGTCTCCATCGCCATGAGCTGTAACCCGGACGTCATGGAACCCGCACGCCGGCCTCAACTTCTGGTCGCCGGCAGTTTCCTCCCCTCATCGGCTCTAAAGGCGGCGAACTGCTGACAAGAAAGTTTGCTGGCAACTGTTCCTCTTATGTTTCCTGGCCTTGATGTTACAGACCACCAGTTTGCTGCAGTAATTGGGGTTTGTTGGCTTTTAGGTTTCACAGTTTCCTCATAGCACTGTGTCTTTGGTCTCACGCTCTGCGCCTGCTGCAGCCACGCTCTGGCGGGGCGTTGCGCAGGCTCCTCGCCACAGCCTTCAAGTTGCATCTTCTTTGGCTAGTGCCTCAACCTCCTCGCCCTCCCAGCTTGTTGCTCCCCAAAAAGCCCCCAGCTCGCTTTTGCTTGGTATACAACTCGGCCCTGGCGCGCGTTCTGGAGTTGACACAACATATGACAAGACGGTGAACCGGTCAAGAGGAGTTGGCTCATCTCTATCCACAATGTCATGCACTTCCTGTTCTTCACATCCTAAAAACGAGCCGTCTCCCTTCTGCTCTTGGCTTCGATTTATGCCTTTTGCTAACACGGTGAGCCATTGATCTCCATCACATCTATATGTGGCTGAACGGGTGAGCAATGTCCACAATCTCCTGTTCTGCAATGTCCAAACCATGTGCTTCATCTCTTGATGATCTGCTTCAAGCTGCTTCGCAATCTCTTTCACCTTCGAAAAGCTTGCTGAATCAGCTGGCCAACTTGCGGTGTTCCTGCAAAATGTGCGAATGGTGCTGCTCTACGTAGACCTCCTTCGAATCTCGGATCCAATTGCTCCACTGCCGTGCTCTCTTTCTCCTTTGGATTGGATTTGGTTCTACCCTTGCAACAGGATGCAACAGGTGGATCTTTCCTAAGTTCTCCTGTTCTCTTCTTGGGCTCTGTTGCTGCTACTTTGGCTTTTGCCACTGGTCTTTCCTTCACCTCCGCTGCTTCTCTTCAGCTCGACTCGCTTTTGGGCCTTCAAGAGTGGTCTCACTCTCAGCCGCTGTGGCGCGCACCTCCTGATCCCGAGCTCTTCGCTCCTGCTTCTTTCCCTGGTTCCCAGAAAAGATTGGAGAAGACGTGAGGCGTGAGATTCCTGAAACGCGGAGGGTGCACAGATCCATCCTGGTGATGCAGCGAACGGAGTGAAGAGAGGTGCCAGCATCAGATGACTGACTTCAGCCGACCGGTGCGACCCAAGTGGTTGGGATCTTTTGCGGGGCCCACGGTAATCCCACGCTTCGCGGTCCCGTGCAATCTAGGAGACCTCAACTCCGAACTGTGCTGCAAGCCGTCTGCTGCAACGCAGAAGTCGCCAAGGACCGACGGGAGCTCGTTGATAGGGCTCGGCACCTGCAGCCGCGCTTTCGGCCGCTTCTTGATCAGGCTCCTCCTTTTCTACTTCTTTGGCCCACTGCTTTTCTTCAGGCCACTCTTCCTGGTTCCTCTTCAGGCAAGTCCTCTTCTTCTTTGTTCTCTGTTCTGGCAGAGGTTCCTCGGGCAAAGGCGGTTCTTCATCTTCTTTCTTGTCTTCTTTCTTGTCTTCATCTTCATCTTCATCTTCACCTTCATCTTCTTCTTCATCTTCATCTTCATCTTCATCTTATTATGCGTCTTCTTCTTCTTCTTTTTCTTCTTCTTCTTCTGCTGGCTTCTGCTTCTGCTTCTGCTTCTCCTGCTGGCTTCTGCTTCTCCTTGAGCCAAAACAAACATCGTCAGTCGTCAGAAAACGGAGCTATGTATGGGCTCTACATTTCGACTGTATTTTAGTTACAGTATATTCTGTATATCTGGTGCTGGCCCCAGCACAAACGAACTTATTCTTGCGGACTTTTGAGTTTCATACTTCCTGAAAGCAAGAACCTAACTGAATCGCTGTTCCCATGTGCAACTGGTGTTTTTCCAGACAGGGTGATTGTATAAATTGTTGTTCTGTGAATGTACAAAAGAAGTGGAAGCCAGACATTCAGTGGTCTCTGTCAGACTGAGAGCTGAGCTTGACACGTCGACTGAGCTGGAGGCTTTGGTTCCCCTCGAACGTGCACCTGTCGAACTCACAGTTCTCACAACTCGATCCACCATGGACAAGATCGCACAAGTCTCTTTTGTTGAGTCCAACAACTTCTATGGTTCTATCTGGTTCTATGATGTTCTATGGGTCACTGTGATCCCTTGGCCCCCCCACTGGTGCAGACAACTTGGCGAAGTAAGTTTCATCATTTCTGCTTGACAGGTGTGGGCATGAAAACGAATGTCAAAGCTTCGACAACCAATGCCTGCCTTCTGCAGCGGAGCTGCAATGGTCAAAGGCGACCATCGGGCAATTGTGATCATTTCTGCAAACCAGTCTGAAATCGAACTTCTAGTAACAAGTGCATCGCTTCCAGTAACAAGTGTCGGAAGAACTCTGCAAATGGAAGCTGCTGTCTGCAGAGTGCTGCTTCTCATGTTCTGCCGCTACCATTTCTGGCTGGATAACTCTGGCTGCGGGGCGGGAGGGAGATCTAAACAATTTCACAAAACGCTGACATGCTGCAGGATAAGTCTGCTTAACGTGCTGAGACTTCAAGTCAACCGTGCTCAAACACCTTTTGTGCATCTGATGTTTCAGACATTGTCCAACCAATCGTCTGAATTTCCGCCCAAAATCGCTAGAACATTTGCTTTGCAACGAGTAGGAGGCAGCTCTTAGTCTTTGCTGTTAGCAACTCAAGGGACAAGTGAAAAGAATCATTGTCTTTTCGATGAAACACAGTTGGCAGATTTGAACTACATAAATCGTAGATCATGTAGGATCTTTATGCACTCTTTTCAGAATGCAAAGTGCCGCTGCCTCCCTACTGTGAACCAAGGGCAGTAGTCCAAGCTCTCAGCAAAGCTGGACTACCTGAAAGTCAACAATCCATGCCAAACCCAACTTTGCTACTCTTCAGTGCTACCGCGTAGAAAGTCTCTTTTCAGGCGCGAACTCAAAATGCATTGGTCAACGAAAACTTGGAGGTCAAGGGATCGGTCCTCGCTGCCTGAGCAGTTGCAGTGAGATCCCTCATGGATTTATCTTCAACTTACATCATGTAAGTTAAGGTGTCGTGCGTATGATCCTGCACCCATAGTTTGGTCTGTTCATCCTTCAATCAACTGGAGCAAACAACAGTGGGCCTATTGAGCTGCTAGATCCACCTGGCAATGGGCGATGTTTCGAGCAAAATCTTCGAAGATTGCCCCACAGGATTGAAGACACCACCAATCAAGTCTGGAGCTGACATCTTGACAAATAATCAACATCACCGTATATCACCATCATCTGACAAGACAAATTGAACAAGAGAGTGACTGGACAAAAGAAGGTTGAGGCCATCCCTCATTGTCTCTCCACAGAAGCAGCCGGAATTCCAATCCATCCTTCGCTGAAAACGACCAGGTCGTTCCACGTCCCCACAGGAGTTCGATGCCTCCATCATTGGCCCAT
Organism: Durusdinium trenchii; assembly: GCA_963970005.1. Taxonomy (NCBI): domain Eukaryota; class Dinophyceae; order Suessiales; family Symbiodiniaceae; genus Durusdinium; species Durusdinium trenchii. The sequence goes on from CAXAMN010004435.1 coordinate 319,259, forward strand.
AGCTGCCGCGAACTCTTCGCGAGACAAGGTGCCATCGCCGTTGGTGTCCATCTGTGCCAACGGCGGAAGTTTCCCCAAACAACACCCCGTTTTGTGCCCATCCCAAATCTGGTCACATCCTATCAGGTCAACTCTGGTTCACGGTCGAAAAGATGTCGATGATAAGACTCCCTTCAACTGACATGTCCTTTCGTTTCACTGTGTCCTTCTGGCCTGAGCAAAGGCATCCACCTCAGAAAACACAACCATGCGAGCAGCTGCGAGCAGTTCAAAAGCAAAGAAAAGAGCATTCAGCCATGTTAAGCTGGAAAAAGAAGCATCACCCTGAGTTTCATGTCGACTTCCGTCTTTTTACAAAGCCTTTAAAAGAAGGTGGATATTCGGCCTTGGAGGACTGGGGAACAAGAAGAACAGCGTATCCAAGATCTTACAGCACAAACAAATCATGCTTTTGATGTGCTTTTATCTTGATGCGCACATGTTGGACCGCAGCCAAGCTACGGTTCCAGGAGCCGCGGCATACTGCACTGGAGCAGATGAGTACACCATCGGGGCAGTTGAGTACTGCACTGCACCAGAGTACATAGGAGCAACCGTCTGAGGGGCTCCGTACTGCACTGTTCCGGTGTACACTGCAGGGGCGGCGGCGGCATACTGCAACGTCTCTGTTGGAGCAGCGTACTGAATCGGTGCGGAGTACTGAATTGGTGCAGAGTACTGAATCGGAGCAGCAGCATACTGAGTCTCTGGGGCTGCGTACATCACTGGTTGAGCTGCAGCAGCGGAGCCTCCGGTGGTTGTGATAGGCGCAGCTTCAATGTATTGTGGTGCAGCCGTGTAAATCGGCTGTGCTGCCGAAGCAGAGGCACCAGTGGTGTAGATTGGCTGTGCCGATGCAGGGGCCGCATAGATCATACCTGCCTGCGGCGCTGGTTCAGCGGCCGCAGCAGGAGCAGCATAGATCATTGGCTGCTGGGGTGCTGGAATTGGCTCAGGGGCTGCAGCTGGAGCCGCGTAGATCATGGGCTGCTGGGGTGCTGGCGCTGGTTCAGGGACAGCAGCAGGAGCAGCGTAAATCATCGGCTGTTCGGGGGCTGCAGCAGGAGCAGCGTAAACCATTGGCTGTTGGATAGGAGCAGAATAGCTCATGATTGGCTGGGCTGCGTAGGTCATCGGCTGCAAGGCAGATGCAGAAGAGATGGTTTGAGGCACGGCCGCTGAGCTGGTCATGGCAGGCATAGTTTCTGTGGTGACTGCAGGAGCTGTCACGTACACTGGGGGCGCAGTGTAGGTGGCTGTCACAGGAACAGGCTGTGGTTCGGCGGTGTATGCGGTCACTGGAGCACCATAGGTCACCGGAGGCTCCATGGCAGGTGCAGGCTCAGTGGTGACAGCAGGAGTGGTGAGGTACACTGGAGGTGCAGTGTAGGTTGCAGTCACAGGAGCAGGGGCTGAGTATGTTGCTGGTGCAGCTTCTGTGGTGACAGCGGGGGCTGTGACGTACACTGGTGGGGCAGTGATGGTAGCAGTCACAGGGGCAGGTGCAGCCGCATACGTTGGTGGAGCCATCTCCGTGGTGACAGCCGGAGCTGTGAGGTACACTGGAGGTGCAGTGTAGGTTGCAGTCACAGGAGCAGGTGCAGCCGCATAGGTTTGAGGCATCTCGGCCCCTGTGAC
>CAXAMN010004435.1:320945-337013 GCA_963970005.1 Durusdinium trenchii
GGAGCAGGTGCAGCCGCATAGGTTTGAGGCATCTCGGCCCCTGTGACGTACACTGGAGGGGCAGTAGTGTAAGCTGCTGTCTGGGGGGCACCATACATCACTGGCTGCCCAGTTGTGTAGGTCCCAGTTGTGTAGGTCATTGTACCAGGGACAGCCGCAGCCTGGGAACCAGTCTTGCTTGACAAAGGAAACAATAGCCACAACTCATGGATTGAGCAGACTTCAAGAAATCTGAGGCATTCGCAACTCCTCCTTGCATCATTGCATTGAACTCCTTCAAAGTGGTTCTCACAACATTGACTCACCTCCAAACGGAATTTCAACCCTTGGAGAATCATCTCCCCTCCTCCCGGCTCAGCATGCCGTCATTGTTTGCATCCATTTGAGCAAAGGCATCCTGCAGGAGAACGCTCCATTCGCACTGACTGAGAGAGGCTTCTCAAAACCAAGTCGTCTAAACCGTTGCATTGCATTAGCTTTCCGCGATCTCCACACCCCTTCGCAATTGAGTGGACATTGAGGAACGGCCTTGTACAACTTGTCTGCCACAACGTGTTTTTCCTAGATCAGAGGGATGTACTGGGGGTTGGACACCTGATCCTATATCCTATCACTGACCAAGGCCAACACACAGTTGAAGTTGCCTCTCAACCTTCATGGGGTACTTTGACAAAAGCACGACCCCCGGTTTCCGATGCTTTCTGAAGAACTCCCGGGGACGGTCCGTGGCAGCCATGGCGACCAAAACAGAATGTGATTGACAGCGGGTGCGTCAATGAGGCCCGAGCTCAGTGCTACTGCCATTCCACACAGCAAGTGATACAATCATCTAAGTAGTACGATCTCAAAGCATTTGTGACACATGGAAGAAGCTGCAATGGCCCATCTTTTGCCGAAAGAGCAGCCGCTGTGGCTAGTTTGTTAGCTGAAGCAATGAATGAAGTCCGTGATGCGGAACGCCAAGCAAAACCTCCGCTATCCAAGCTTCATTTACAAACATGTTCTCAGAATATTCCGCCAACATTACGTTTCAAGGGAATACATCGTCACTTGGGAGCAACCTGCTTGGTTTGTTTCTATATGGAAATCATACGGACCCGGCTCTCAGTGGCAGAATCGTGAACCTCAACGAAAGTCCCAGACAGGTTTCTTCAACTCTAAACACTCAGAAACTGCCCCACTTTGAGTGTAGCAATGGCGTCATCTGTCCCACACACAGCAAGACCAAGGCACAGTGGTCCAAAAACAGACGAAACATGTCGCATCTGGGTTTTGAAAGAGTGTCGTGATGAGTCCAAAAAGAACCCAGGCCTATTGAAAAACAACATAGTTTCTCCAACAAAATACGGAAGGAAGCGACAAAAGGTTGAAAACATTAGAAAGATGTATGAATTCTGAGTATATCCCACTACCAGTAGCAGTGGATGATGATGGTTAGTAAAAGCATTTCTCAAAAATGGTGATAGTTTTGTACCGACTGTTAGTAGTAATGGGACACACCTTGTACTATACTATATATAGATATATGCTTTTATTGTATATACATACTGTTACATACATATGTCATGGTACCCCCAATGTCTACCTTTTGAACTGTTGGATGATGTTGTATTGAAATCATTGTGTCTGTCGTTTTCTTACATTCAAGGGGTATACATACATTTATCTATGGTACCAAAAGTCTGAGCAACTTTATTGGCATTCTGAGAAAATCCTCCTGATAGTTTACCTGGAAACAAAAAAACATGCTCTGTTTGTTTGTGGAAGAATGAAACCTAAAATATCAGCACAAGGAAAGCAAAGAATTATGATCGGATGTCCTGTTGGAAAAATCTTTTGTAGTCAAACACAAAGCCATATGGACCATAACCCATAACTGTGAAGTCTGAAAAGGATGATGCAGTTGGAAATGAATAAAGTTGCTTATACTTGAAAGGTTGCAAATACCGAATTTATCTGAGACATGTCACCTCTTGAGTTAAACACATCGGGTCCTTTATTTGCCCTTAATGTTTCCTGGTGATCTCTTTCAAAACGGAAGACTTCCTTATACTACACGCGGATGCCCCTCCCCTCCAAAATCATCATAGTACTTCCTATTGTTAACATTAACGATGTTTTTCTCGGCCATGGGTGCTAAATCGTCCGTGGTCCCGCAACGTGACAGCTTTAAAAATATCATGCGAGAGACAAATGATGGATTTTCTGGCTTTGTCTTTCTGTGTTTTCATATTCTGCCTGTTCGTCCTTCAAATGTTCCCAAACAGGTTTATGTGTGAAATGACAGTCTTGGACCTCCAACTCTCCTTGTTCCAATTGGATTACTGTTAGCTGAATCAGGTGAGTAAGTAACTTGTCTCACGGGGTCACTATTGTCAGTTCGCACGGTTCTTTTTCTGAAAAGGAGGTCAGAAAACAGTACAGTAGTACTTCGCATCCCGCCATCTGGGATGCTGTCCTCAACACAAATTTGTTTGTGTTTCTGCGGTTGATGAAAGTTGATTCCAATCCTAAAATAGACCGTAGTCCTCAAAACAGGAAAGCACTTTCTTCATCATGGCTTGGGTCAAGTGCAAGGTTTCTAGTCCATAGATGAGTTGGTTTTGTATAACGGCTTGGTAAACACGGAGTTTCCCTCCAGTTGTGCAGTGAGCTGCTTTCCAAAAAGGTTTGAGCCTGTACCACGCCCTCATCGTTTGTTGCATTCTGAGCCCTATTTCATGTCTCACATTGATGGACTGGGTAATGCTGATAACGTTTCAGTCAAAATGACTCCATATATGCTGACGCAATCATAAAACGATCAGCGCACTCGTTTAAACCTATGAATGCAACCAGTCAAAGCAAGCGAATCTTCAAATGCTGTTGCATCAGATCTTTACTGTATCTTCCAAAGTGTCAGCATTGTTGACTTTCAGCTTCTTGAAATGCTTTCCATTAAGAAACAATTGGAATCCCTTGAAATGAAGCCTTTTGCACAAAATGAAAGAAAATATTTCCACTGAAGATGTATGTTTGTTGAAACAAGAAAAAGTAAATCAATGCAAGCCCACTCTCTTGCGCCTAGTTGAGGTATTTGGGATCGGCATGTTGAGCAAATACTTTGCCGAGACCGCTTTATTGAAATAGAGACGATTTGTGATAGGGATGATGTGCCCATACATTATGAGGCCCTCATGAAAAGAAACTTTCACAAAGGATCTCGTTGAAGGGAGAGAGTTTTGCAAGGATGAGATGTGGATACAGGATGGGGCTCTTGTAATAGAAGTGCACGAGGAATCAGGTTACTGTTGAAAGAGAAACCTACTCAATGAAAGAGATTTGGAAGAGAATAGACTGATTCATTATACCTGCGTGACGTACATGTCAAAAAATAGATATCCAATCATACTGAAGCATACTCCTTTTTTATGACCTGGTTTCATGTTTCCAGCAAGCCATGTCATGTTTAAGTTTATAGGACATCCTATCGTGTGAAGAACAAGTTCTTTAGAACTCAGGGAAAACACAGCGACTCCTACTCAAATCAATAGGGTTCAGCAATGTTCCACACAGGTTTCTGTGAATTGAGCCGCTTTCCACTAAGGCTAATTTCAACTTTCAAAAGGAAATGGCAGTGTGCAATGCACAAAAGACACTATCATGATGCAGCGTGAGGACCTCACAAAAGGAAACATATTAAAAAAATGACATGTTTCAAGAAAAAACATGGCAAGGATAAACTTGTGTAAGGATCAAGTATCGATCAGAGTTCAGATTTGTTCAGCTGTCAACTCATACTTGTACTGATGGTAATGATGAAAAGTCTTGATGCACACCAAAAAAGGCCTGTTTTTTGCTTTGGTAGATGAACAAGACCCTAATAGAGATACAAAGAAGGTATCAAATTCTCACTTTCAGACAAGGACACCACGTGACAAGAAAGAACATCGCTTCAACATAGGGGAAAACAGGACCTCTCTCTGTGGGACCCGCCTCGTGGCTCATCTCTCATTTGCCCATGGCAGCCGCAAACTCTGCACGGGACAGGCTGCCATCTCCATTGGTATCCATCTTGGTCAGCACAAACTCAACTCGCGTGCTTTCATAGACACATATGTGGACCATCTGCACAGAGTGCATCTGAAGTCGAATTAAATAGAAGCAAAACAAAAATGTGGTCCGGTTGTTCATGGACGATCATGTTGCAACACTTATTGCAGCGCTGATAATGTTGCAGCACTCGTTGCAGCACTGGTCCTTGAAATCCCACTGCTATGGCTAGCTGCTCTAGGTAAAAATGGTACAAAAACAACAACTGGAAGTCTAAGGCTCTAACCTTTGCGAAGAGGTCCTGGGAAAAAGAGTTATGTTGTAATTCAAAAGAATAACAATAATATCACTCTCAGACTTGCACCCATGTCAAATAATGCAGCCAAGCCACTTGCTGACCGGAAGTGGTTGTGTATTGCACAGGTGATGGTGCCAGGATGGCCGCCGATGGCACAAATGTTGGGGATGCAGCATATTGCACCGGTGCCCCATAGGTCTGTGGCGCACCATAGGTCTGTGGTGCACCATAGGTCACTGGCTGAGATGTATAGATGGGCTGCCCTGTGGTGTAGGTTGTCATAGGAGCAGAAGTGATGGTTTGGGCAATTGCAGCAGAGCCAGCCGTCGCTGTTGTGGCTGCTGGCGCTGTGACGTACACTGGAGGTGCGGTAATGGTTGCAGTCACAGGCACTTGTTGTTGAGGTGCTGAAGTGTAGATTGGCTGCGCCGCTGAAGCAGATAACCCAGTCGTCGTGTAAATTGGCTGTGCTGCCGAAGCAGATGCCCCAGTCGTCGTGTAAATTGGCTGTGCTGCCGAAGCAGATGCCCCAGTCGTCGTGTAAATCGGCTGTGCTGCCGAAGCAGAGGCACCAGTGGTTGTGGTGTAGATTGGCTGTGCTGATGCAGGTGCCGCATAGATCATACCTGCCTGTGGCGCTGGTTCCGGGGCCGCAGCAGGAGCAGCATAGATCATTGGCTGCTGGGGTGCTGGAATTGGCTCAGGGGCTGCAGCTGGAGCCGCATAGATCATGGGTGCTGGCGCTGGTTCAGGGACAGCAGCGGGAGCAGCGTAGACCATCGGCTGCTGGGGCGCTGCCGCAGGAGCTGCATAGACCATTCCAGGCTGCTGAACTGCGGCATAGCTTGTCATTGGCTGGGCTGCATAAGTCATCGGCTGCAAAGCAGACACTGACGAGATGGTTTGAGGCACAGCCGCTGAGCTGGTCATGGCAGGCATAGTTTCTGTGGTGACTGCAGGAGCTGTCACGTACACTGGGGGCGCAGTGTAGGTGGCCGTCACTGGAACAGGCTGTGGTTCGGCGGTGTATGCGGTCACTGGAGCACCATAGGTCACCGGAGGCTCCATGGCAGGTGCAGGCTCAGTGGTGACAGCAGGAGTGGTGAGGTACACTGGAGGTGCAGTGTAGGTTGCAGTTACAGGAGCAGGAGCTGAGTATGTTGCTGGCGCAGCTTCTGTGGTGACAGCGGGGGCTGTGACGTACACTGGTGGGGCAGTGATGGTGGCAGTCACAGGGGCAGGTGCAGCCGCGTACGTTGGTGGAGCCATCTCCGTGGTGACAGCCGGAGCTGTGACGTACACTGGCGGGGCAGTGATGGTGGCAGTCACAGGGGCAGGTGCAGCCGCATATGTTGGTGGAGCCATTTGAGTCGTGGCAGCAGGGGCTGTCACATACACTGGAGGTGCAGTGTAGGTTGTGGGAGCAGAATAGGCCACGGGCTGAGTCACTGAGCTCACAGTCTGTGGAGCACCGTACATCACTGGTTGTCCAGTGGTATACGTCACTGGCTGCCCAGTTGTGTAGGTCGGCTGCCCTGTTGTGTAGGTCCCTGTTGTATAGGTCATCGTACCAGGGACGGCCGCTGCCTGGAAACCAGTCTTGGGCAACAGAAAAGCACCTGTCATGATTTGAAGGCGTTCAACAATGCTGAGGCATGCGCAACTCCTCCTTGCATCATCGCATTGAACTCCTGTTCAAGCCAGGCAGTTTCAACCCGGCCCCCTTTTCCACAAACAGCATCTTGAAATCAAGTCCGTGGCACAATCAAGAAGGGCACCAGCCCGTTTTTCCAGCTGTTGCTTCTCCCCCAGCCTCTCGGCTAATCTGTCCATCATTGTTGGCATCCATGGCAGCAAATGCATCCTGCCAAAAATGTCAGGTTCGCGTGCGAATGCTCCTTATTCAAGGAAAACATGATGTAAAAATGAAATCTAAATTTATCTACCTGCGTGGAAATATCACAACATGTAGAGGGGCATGGTCCGGTATATATGGCTCTAAAATCGGGACCTCCAGCCATTCTGTGGATGTGCTTGCAATATCCATTCAGGGGGCAACGTATCTCAGCTGCAAACTGGTTAATGCAAAGAGAAACATCCAAAAGCGGTCCGTGGCCATGGCTGCAAGTGCGGACGTGATAGACGCAATCTACACTCACTCGCTTTGCTCAGATCCGGAAAGCTTCACAGAATCTTGCAGGTCGGTGCGCAAGGCCACAGCGCACCGATGCGATGGCTACGTGATGGCTACGTCCGAGATCTCACTCCGTTCGGAACGCGATGCCCCAAATGTTCCGTTCGTAGCGTCCTTGTTACTAGTAGTAAGGCCAGGAGCTACTAGTACCGTCCTTCTTTAGTCGCAAAAACAGCGTTGATGCCCGCACCTAAACCATGTATGCACGACTTCACACAAACACGAACGACTTAACCCTGGCACCCAGTAGGGCTATGCTTTTCCTTCGCACGTAGTTTCGTGGTAGGGAAGTGATATTTGAGCCTGAAGTTTTAGCCTCAGAGCCACCTTTGGGCTCATGGACCAAACAATTTCTCAATCCGCGCTCGCATTTCCTCAGAACAGTAAATCAGACCTGCGAAGTCAGGGACTTCACTTGATGGTATATAGCTGCTCACAGCGCTTGAAATCGACTAAAACCTCGCCTCCCAAGCAGCTGTCATCTGGAGCTGGTGGAGCAGCTGTCTTCTGTGCAGTTGGAACCTGTTTCACTGTTTCGTCTATGTCGAAGAAAAAAGCGATCCTCTGTTGAACCACCCGGGCTCTGGCCATAATGACAGAGATATCGTCACAATACTCGTCCTCTTCCTTCCACTTTGCTCGAGCAACCTCCCACAAGGAAGAGTTAGAATGCAAGGCTTCCTTCTGCAAGTCTTCTGCCTGCCTGTGCCACTTCTCTCACAATGGCTTCCTTCGGCATGCCAACGGCCAGCTTGCCTCAGGGCACCCACGACATATTGCCTCAAGTCTAAGCCGCTAGCGAAAAAAACCCTAGTAGTGTCCTTGTTACTAGTAGTATGGTCAGGAGCCCCTAGTAGCGTCCTTGCTCCTAGTAGCGATGCCCTTTGCTCCTAGTAGCAACCAAGGGGTGCAAAGGTTTTCAAGACACACCCCTTTGCACCCCTCTCTCTCATTTGTGTCGAGAAGCTCTGGACGATCTTGGCAATGTCATCGCTGCTCAAAAACTCCCAGACACCATCGCTCGCTAGGATGAAGTGGCCCGAGCTGTCAAGCTCCTGGAGTGGATGAAATGTGCATTGTTAATTTTGAATGTTCGTTCGAAAACCGCAAGGAAAGACCTTCTCCAGCTTGAAGATCTCTGGTTCAGCTATCACACCGAATCTTTTGTACCTGCGTCAGAGACACAGAAATACACGACGACCGTGCATTTCTGAGCAAAATGCAAGAAGCCGAGACACATTAAATCGCCCAAGGATCGAGTAAAGCCAAGCTCCGGCACTCTTCCACGTTCTCCCTCCACGCACTTAGCAAAGCAGGCAGTGAAATGTGTGGTTTTGTATGCTTTTGTTATGTCTTGGTGACAAACCGAATCACTGGCGCATTCCAACTCTTCCAGAAATTGCTTCAATGCCCGAGGTCAGCACAATCTTCTCCAGTTCCTCTCCATTCTCCGCCGCGCTGACGGTGATTTCACAGCCATGTCGGATAACGCGCTCACGCTCGACAGGATTGGAAGGCTTATGGTCGTTGGTTGAGAAAGACACCTTGCCATCGCCACAAAGATGAATCGCACGGGAGTCCCCAACGCAAGCGACCCAAACGATGGGGCTGTGGATTTGCCGGAGAATACAAACCACCGTGGTCCCAGCCACGAGCAAATTGATGTCATCTTGTTCCGCGGCAGACTCCAGGTCTTCTTCCATCCGTTCAAAGGCAGAATTCAATGCAGACTCCACCTCACCCTTGCACAGCAAACTTCGGCAATCCCGGGAGCTTAAAAAATACGGGAGTATCCGCACCACGCGATCCGAGACCCAATGACCCCCTGGCCCATGACCATCAGCAATACAATGCAGGCGAAAGCCTCCAGCTAATCGCGCACAACTGAAGTTGTCTTGCCCTGGGGAGAAGTCATCAATATCTTTGCAGCCCTTGCAGCAAAAAGCTGCTATATCATGTCTAGCCTCAGATCGAATTTGAAACAAGACTGGCACTGCAGCGCAGCTGAAGAAGAAAACACAAACAAACTGATTGTGATGCCACGTGACCAAAACGCTTTCGCCAGACTCCCGCGACCTGTGGTCGGCCACGTCTCCAAAAGCAAACGTTGAAGCACAGGACAGGTGAGAAACTAGGGGGACGCCTTGGCAAAAGGCCAAGCTTGCGTTCTTGATATGGCTCTTCCCAGGTTGACATCTTACTATGAACCTTGAGCAGATCAGCCAAGTGAGGGTGTCTATCAAATCAGAAGTGCTTGTACGTGCTCTATCAAGCTCGGCCGAGGGCGAACCAAAGGCCACTCCTTATATCATACAAGTTTGACAACAGGAAGCGAAAGTCAAACATGACGTCTGAAGCCGCAATGGCCTCTGTTGCCAGAAAGCTTCAAATTGCTCCAGACCTGCCGGAGTTTTCTCTCCGTCACTTCGTCGTCCAAGTTGGCGAAGAACTTCTCCTAGACCAACTGAGCATGCGCAAGTGCACAACACATCACAACGACCAATTCGAACTTATACCTCGCTAGTAGGTTGGAGGCCATCGCTCTTAGGTAACCCTGGCTCGAAAAAAACATCAATTCACGACCGTTGGTCCTTGTCTTCTTCATTAAAGTTGTCCTTCGAGATCACCTCTCGTTCCTTGGTCGACATCCGAAAGCAGGACTAGAAATCCCTCAATCTATCCTATTCTCTCAAAAACACCATTTTGAAGAATTGAAGAAACCTCCAGCATGTCAACTGAATAGATTGCAAAAGAATGGTTTGCCAGCTTCAACGGGTTCATAGCATCGTCACTCCGTTACATACAACAAATGTCAACTTGTGTTTAAGTTTAAACCGTGGAATCATGGTGAATCATGTACATGCTGGCTTCAAATTCTGGTTCTGAACCATAGAACTGTGTAGCCAATGATTGTGTGCTTCCGAGACACTAGATTGTAGAAGGATCGACGACTCTTGAGTCTGGAGCCCCTTAGTTGAACCATCTTGGCTCCTAAAGATTCCAAATGGTTCCCTAACATTCTTGGCCTCCAACCATTGAGAATCCGCCTGTGCAGACGCCATCTGGGCCAAAAAAGTCAAAGACAGCAAACCTGTTTGGCAGGTTTGGATTTCAGTGTGCAGCTCGTGTTGACCGCTCGTTTGGGTCACAGCGGTCAATGACTCAGCCGTGGCTAGCAAGCGAACACATGAGCACGACACCTTTTTGGTGGCTTTTGGCAGATCCGCTGGATAGGGTCCACAGACATGTGCTGCATGTGCAGGTGGATCTCTATGTGCAAGACTGGTCAAAGCCAGCATCAGAGAAACTCTGGAATTGAGAAGGACCCCTGGCAGTCGTACTCATGAGTAGTCCTTGATAATTCAACCAGATATATGACTTGAGTTAACAGTTACAATTTACAAGTGTTATACACCATTGGACAAAGAAGACCAGCAACGCACCGCGCGTGCCCTGCTCAGAACTTGAACTTGGTCTTTTCCTGCAATGGAGGAGTGGATCCCCAGGTTTTGCAAATCTGACTAAGGTGTGTATGTGTGTGTGTGTGTGCCTCCATCTTCAAAATCAGATCCTTTGCGTAAATGTACTCCAGCAATAGAAGGCTGCGCTAAAGGTATCACCAGAAAACTCTATGCTGGGCCAATGAAATGGAAAAGCATTGAAAAGACTTCGCACCTACATGACTACAAGCTTCAAGCTTCGCACCTACTTGGCAACTACAGTTGAAGCTGATGGAGATGAATGTATGTTGTTCTTCTTTTGGATGACTGTTTCCATCTTTTTCAAGAACGACGGACATCGTTTCCGCGTTTCCGCTGCGCGGAAAGCTGGTCCTTTCTCTTCTTGGCTGGCTTCGCCACGGTTTTCTTCTGCTCCACCTGGCCGCTGCTGAGCTTCGGCCAAAACGATCATGGATCCCCTGGAGCGGCGGAAAACCTCCGTCGCAGGACGTGCCCCACGTTCCCCACGTTCACGTCCGGCCTCTTTCTGACCAGCAGCCAGTTTTGCCTTGGCCGCTGCCTCTTCATGCTGCTTGAGCTGCTGGCCTCGGGCTTCAAGAAAGTCTCACGATCTTCATGGAGATCTGTCAGGGGTTTGGTTGTATCCACCAGGTTTCCAACGAATGATGTCTGCCGTGAGAATACCTTCAGTCTCAACCTGCAGAATTGAGGAAGTTCATGTCTCTGGCAAAGCAAACTCATCAGCTTGATGCATTCACCTCACCTGCTCGGGGTTCAGGTTCATGGTCACAGGCCCAGGAGTGTCTGCTCCTCCCACTGGAGTTGGTGCCTGGAGTTGGTGCAAACTAGCTTGGAACGGGACATTTGGAGCAGGCTGAGAAAATGGCTCCAGGGATACCAGTCGGAGTGGACACGCCGCCGACAGGCGTGGCCTCTGGCAAAAAAAACTCTGAAATAGTTGTGACTTGGCAAGCTCACAAGCTCCTACAAATACAGCCTCTTGTGGCAAACAACCACTGAGGTAAAGGCAACCCCTGCCGGCGTATGCTGCCCAACAGGTGTTGCAATACCGCCCACTGGCGTTGCCTGGGATGAAAAACGAAGAAAGGCAAAAACACGTTTGAAACGAGAAAGCTGCCAGACTGTCTGCATCCATGGGGCAATGCCACCCACTGGTGTGGCAATGCCACCCACTGGAGTGGCAATACCACCTTCCAAGCGTCAACAAGCGCTTTTTGTTCAGTTGCGTCCTTGCTCCTAGTAGCGATGCCAGGAGCCCCTAGTAGCGTCCTTGCTCCTAGGAGCCCCCAGTAGCTTCTTGTTCCTTTAGTAGCGGCTGAAAGATTGACTCACGTACACTGGCCAGCCTACTGGAGTTGCAATGCCACCAACTGGCCTGGTGATTGGTCAGTTAATGCAAAGTGTCTGCTGCGCTCAAGACGCAAAAACCAGGTTCTAGCTTGAAGCAAGTGACGTCTGAACGCCGCCACCCACAGGTGTGCCAATGCCGCCAATTGGAGTGCCAACCCCCGGAGTGCCCATTCCAGGCGTCCCTGTGCCAGTTCCTGTTCCTGTGCCATGGCCTGGAGGCGAGCCATGTCAAAAGGTCAAGAATAAAGGAAACTACTGCGGGAGTTTCCTCAAGATCCAGATTCTGATCCCATTGGCAAATTCTACTGAGCTGGGAAACTTGTTTTGATCACCCTCGTCGTGACGGGTGACTGCACACTTTAGCCACACCTGCTGAGCCAACACCCAAAGGAGTGGTGATTCCATGAGGCGTCCTTCGACTTTCGCGCAGCGTTCGCGTTCGCGTTCGCTGCGTTCGCAAGCTCTGCACTCCGGCCTCTGTCTTTAGCCATTTTCCCTCAAGGTATAATAATGGGAATAAAATGTCCGTCGGGGTACACGTGAAAGAGTTGTCTTCTTGTAAGTTGGGTTCAGGTTTGGATATTTGAACATGCAAAGAATGTTCTTCGTATGGCGGGCTTTAACCTTCTTTGCATTAAATCTGTCTGTTTCATTTACGAGATAAAAGGTGTGCTAAAGTGAGCTTCTGAAACTGGCAGTGCCGTTGGCTGTGGATCCGGCAACCATAGAGATCGGTTGGGATGAGATGAGTCAACAAGGAAAAGAAAGTGTGAGACAAAGGACGCTAGAACGGAGCAAAGGGCATCGCTACTAGGAGCAAGAACGCTACTAGGGGCTCCTGGCCGTACTAGGACGCTATTAGAAACAGCACACAAGAAGAACCATGTCCTCGTCCCCATACCAGGTGTACCAATCCCGTGCGGCCTCGGCCACCGCGGATTCATCACGCGGTTCCGGCGGATTCCTATGGATTCCTATGGTTTCTCCTTCAATCTGAGTCCATATTGCAGCTTATTGCACCAGAGTGCTCCTACTAGCGATGGCCTCTAGAAGTGATGGCCTCCCTAAGTGCCCAACGTCCCAATGCCATGCGGCGTGCCAATGCCAGCGATTGGAGTACCTGGTGTTCACTGCCATGTCTGCGCCGATTGGAGGACTTCAAAAATACACCAAACTCTAGACCCCATTGGCGTCGCACCAATTCCACCAATTGGTGTTCCAATGCCAGCCAACCTCACAGGTCAGAACGTGAGGCTTCCCTAGAAGCAGATCCAACGATCTGGACCTGGATGATCAGTCACGATCATTCTAAAGGCATCTAAAGGCCAAGCAGCACATGTCTGTCATCTCCCCATCCTCCCCACACTTCCCGCGTGTACACTTGGCATCGCTACTAGTAACAAGGGCATCCCTACTAGTAGCTAGAAACACTAGTAGCTCCTGATATCGTTACTAGTAAAAAGGGCATCGATACTAGTAATAGTAGCTAGTAGCTACTAGTAGCTCCTGGCATCGCTACTAGTAACAAGGGCATCGCTATTAGTAGCTAGAAACACTAGTAGCTCCTGGTATTGTTACTAGTGACAAGGGCATCGCTACTAGTAGCTAGAAGCTACTAGTAGCTCCCGCCATCGCTACTAGAAACAAGGGCATCCTACTAGTAGCTCCTGGCATGGCTACTAGCAGCAAAAGCAACGCTACTAGCAACAAGGGCATCGCTACTAGTAGCTCCTGGCATCGCTACTAGCAGCAAAAGCATCGCTACTAGCAACAACAGCATCGCTACTAGTGACTAGTGCCCTGTGGCGCTACTAGTAGCTCCTGGCATCGCTACTAGCAGCAAAAGCATCGCTACTAGCAACAAGAGCATCGCTACTAGTGGCCTGTGGAGCTACTAGTAGCTCCTGGCATCTCTACTAACAACAAAAGCATCTCTACTAGTAACAAGGGCATCGCTACTAGTGGCCTGTGGCGCTACTAGTAGCTCCTGGCATCGCTACTAGCAGCAAAAGCATCGCTACTAGCAACAAGGGCATCGCTACTAGTGGCCTGTGGCGCTACTAGTAGCTCCTGGCATCGCTACTAACAACAAAAGCATCGCTATTAGTAACAAGGGCATCGCTACTAGTGGCCTGACATCGCTACTAGTAACAAGAAGCCAAAAAGCTACGACCCTATTGGCATCTTTTCCTCGCCGAGAAGCGGAGTTCCGGTGCCCGAGCTGCCCACACCGCCCATCGGCGTGGACGAGCCGCCGCCGCTCCTAGCATGAACCGTGCGGCACGTGCAGGCAAGCGTCAAATTGGTGTCGTGCCAAGTAGAGAGATGTTTGGTTGCAAAGAAACGCATGAAAGCGCATAGTCACATATCATATCAATTCATATCCAACCTGTCCAATTTCCTGACGCAACTCCTGCTCACTGACGGAACCTCTTTTGTGGAGCCTTTGACTTCTGGATGTTTCGATGTGTTTCATGTGTCAAGCAGACTCCCCCAGCTCTGCCTGCTCCCCACTTTGTAGGTGTGAGAGGTAGGGTACACCTTGGACTTTTCAGGTCAAAAACAGCCGACATCACCCTTTGGCTCGTCCTGGACTCACCTGGTGGGACTCACCATGTACGCCGACTCTTGGTGCCCAACCCCTTTCTTCGCTGATCTCGACTTCTGCTCTTCCAGGACCTTCAGATTGACAGACAATTGCATGCTTCCCTGAAGCGAACAATGCCCTAAGGAACTCAATGAAGCTGAAGAATGCAACGGCCCTCTCTTTTTTCTAACACAATCGTAACATCCAGTCATCCAGTCCTATCAAGTCACCCTGTCCTATCCATGTTCGCTCATACCTCTTTTTGCGAAGCGTACTTAAATGTCAAACTGAGCTTTCAGCCTGGAAGAGTTGTGGTGTGGGAGTCAAGGACGCAGAGCTAATTCCACTCACCTCGATGATCCAAACGATCCAGCCAACAAAAAGGGCTGTGCCAGGTATACAAAGGGTACTGGTCCGAGCGCTTTCAGGTGCAATCCACGTGGCATGCTGATCTGAAAAAGGAGAAATCTGACACCCAATGGCAGGGGCGGCGAAAGGGGTGGCGCAGGGGGATGGTCAGTGGCTTCGAAGATGCGGATGGTGGGTGGAGGGTCACGGTCCATTGGGAAAGGGAATCAACCAATGCAGACCACAATGGGGCACTGCTGCGGAGGCTGATCAACAATCGAACATGGCCTTCAAGTTACTCATCAGCTTCATTCATTCGGATGATAGCATGCAAAGGTTGCTCAAATCAAGTCGCCCAAAAAAATAAGTCTTAGCCTTTTCAAGGCTCTGCCAGTTCGGCCCGGTGGCTCAGCGGAATGCCAATCTTGCCATGTCACGGATGCGATGCCCCCCTTCTTGCTGCGAGTGCCAGTTCCAGGCCTTGTTGCAAGTGCCCGCACTTCAGCTCTGACACCGGATTTTGCACCAGTGAAACGGAGCCGCGGAAGGTCAAACGACCATCTTTTGGCCACCCACTGACTCTTACTTTTCTTTTGGTTAGCTTGTCTTGTCAAGTTGTCAACGGACTCAAACGAACTAAAGATTCTACTGCAAGAACAAAGAGCTGACCTAGGAACCTGACGTGTCCATTCCACTTGTAATGGACGAAACCCCACTGATGCTGTGAACACCACCTGACCTGAGCCCAGCAGGAAGCTTGTGGCAACATGATTGGTCGAGTCATTGTAAGGGTCGTCCAACTATACTATTCAAACGGAAGACGTATATCTGTTTCAAATACAAAAGTTAGAATGGATTTACATATCGTGCATCCTTTTTGCCGACTGACACTGATACCTTTCAGATTGTCCAAATTTACATGGGCCGATGAAGATTCGCAGAACCAATCAATGAAGAAGACTCTCCCATAGGAATAAGTGCTGCACACCACAGGGGTCGCAGAGCCGGAACCCACCAGTGGAGTCGCGGTGCCCAGCATTGGAGTTGCTGTGCCCTCACCCCTTAGAGAGATCAAAATGGCCCAAGGGAAACCAAGGAAGCCATTTCGATCTGGAAGCGAAGCGCACAGCTCTCTGAGCTCTCTGAGACTTCTGAGTTCCTGTCCTCTCGGCCTCTACTTCCTCGTCATCTTCCTCTACAGCTTCCAATTGTGGAGAGTCGAAAAGAATTCACAACTTGTAAACATGCCTCCTCCTCGAAGTCGTCCACTTCACCCCACAAGGTCATGTCCTCTGACAGCACAGCAACTTTACAAGACTGCAAGTCTTTTCAGTCAGACAATGTGACAAAATGAGTCCTCAGGCGCTGATGGAGTAGGAGCCTCCATCAGTGCATGCAACAAATCAATTGCAAGAAAGAAAGGGTCAGGAGGCTCAGGAACATTGCCTGGTCCGCCTTCCAGTCGCCATAGAGAGGGTTTCCAAACCTCATGGTCACACACAAGCTTTGCAGTCAGCTGAAGTGACACTTTCCAGGTTGATAGAACTGAGTCAAGCACTCATCGACCGGTGGCTTTCCCCAACCTCCAGGGTGGTATCCATACTCCGCACCCTGGCAGATGGTCTTGAGACTGCAAAGAGACGCCAGGGTGTCTCACGGTACGCGTCTATTGAACAATAAAATGTTGGAGACCCTCCAATGAGCTACCTAAGAGCGATGGCCTCCAACCCAAGAGCGATGGCCTCCAACCTAAGAGCGATGGCCTCCAACCTAAGAG
>CAXAMN010004435.1:337023-364538 GCA_963970005.1 Durusdinium trenchii
GCCTCCAACCTAAGAGCGATGGCCTCCAACCTAAGAGCGATGGCCTCGAATCTAAGAGCGATGGCCTCCAACCTAAGGGCGATGGCCTCTTGGAAGTTGGAGACCCTCGCCCTCGTCGGGGCCCACTTAGGGGGATCCGTAGGACAAAATCAGGGAACGAATGGGATACGATGTCGAGGTGGGGTACTAGTACTCCACACCGTGCCACCAGTTCGTGTGCCTGTGGAATTGGTGCATTGAGTCCTGGGATCTTCAAGTTTGGATACGCTGGAGGCGGTCCATAGCCTGAGGATTTGACATCACGAGTTGGGCCCATGAACTTAACTCTTCACTCAAAACAGACTGCAACTCTGCAGTGCGCTTCAACGCACTGACCCTCTCGATCCCCCTAAATGCTTGTGACCTGTGGCTCCCACGCTGCATATTGAAGAGCCAGGGCCTGGTTTCTCCACATCCAACAGGTGCGGAAAGAACAAAGCAGTGACTGAGTGACCAAGTGACTACTAAGTGACTACTAGTTAGCAATCACCCCAGATACAAGGAATGGAATGGCTAATGAGTCTCAGGCGGAGGAGCTCCATCATCCATTCCCAAAGCCTGGCCACAAGTTAGAGCCGATCAAAAATGCGTGACAGAGGTCTTCCCCAAAGCGAGCCTCTCTCAATGCTGCGCTCAGGTGCCCAGGCCTCACTTGAGTGCCGAAAAAGCATTGAGAAACCAGGATGGCGTTTCTGTCATGCTACTTAAGGATAGTTTCGGATAGTTGAAGGATTAATGATTTTTAATTCTTGGCCGAATACAAAAAAAATCAAAAAATGTTGGAAGCGGCCTTTTGGTCAGCATCTTGGTCTCGTACTCCTGAACAGAATCAACAAAAGAATAGGTTCGAGTATCTTTGCTTCCTTAACACACTCTGTAGAACTCTAATAATTGCTGAGACAGCGCTACTGGCTCTACCATGATTGAGTTGCATCTCGTTCATTCCTCCAGAGCACCGAAATATGTGTTCAAAGGTTTGTGAAAAAAGAATCTCGATCCTTGCCCTCGTAGTACATGTCATTGTGCTTCCTAACCAAGCTGTGTCATCACGACGCTGAGGCTGGTTTGTATCTGTGAATAGCTCAACAAAAACGTCAATATCCAAGTGTCGATAGCTTGGGCTTGTTGGCAAACTTAAAGAAGGCGTCATGCAAAACCTCAACCAGAAGCTTGACTGTCCAAACTGTCGCGTGGAGAGTTCCAGAGATCCAACAAGTTCCAGAGATCTGTGTTGTGCATGCATCAATTCGTCTACTGTAGGTGCTAGAAGCCTGCCTGGTAGTCAATGTCTAGCTTTCCCATTTTTGGGTGAACCCGCTCTCGACTCTTCTGCCTGAAGGACATATCGGCCTGCCCACAGCATGACAAGTCAGGTTCTAAGGCGAAAGGTGCCATGTGCAATAACTCCCAACTGCATACGATGGATGCCATATTTGTGCCGCCTGCTTCTCCATAATCGCCTAGCATGACCAGAAAAACTCGAGAGCAAATCTCAGAAGTGCCTTGCAAGAGAACAATTCTCTTGGCCTGGCGAATCTTGGCAATGCCAGTTGATTCGATGAAATCAGGCAACTTGAATGGAGGCCTCATGAAAGGACATTGATCGGCAAACGTCTAGAATTTGAAAGAGTTGATAGTTGGTATGGCATGATCCAAAAAATACAAAAGTCTTAGGTGACAACTTCTCAACGCCCCGCTTGCCGGCCATATACTTGCGCTTGCCTGAGGACTCAGGAAAGGGAATGAAAAAGAAGGAAAGGGAGGGAGGGAGAGGGAGTAGGGACATGGAAAGCGAAAGGATAAGGGAGAGAGAGACGGAGAGAGTGCAAAAGCTTTGGAAGCAGTACACAACACAAGCCAAATGAG
Organism: Durusdinium trenchii; assembly: GCA_963970005.1. Lineage (NCBI taxonomy): Eukaryota > Dinophyceae > Suessiales > Symbiodiniaceae > Durusdinium > Durusdinium trenchii. Next base: position 338,929 of record CAXAMN010004435.1, read on the forward strand.
GCTGTTGCTGCTCCAGTGTCGGGGCACAGCCACAGTATTTCGGTATGCCTGTGTCATGTGCAAAGAGATTAGTTGGAGAAGAACATCTATATATGCATTTGTGCACAGCCTTCAGATAGACTAGCAAGCGTGGATCAGAAGCTGTTGTATCCTTAGTCAGATTCATGCTCACTAAATCGTGCCCGCTTGTTGGTCGAGGACCTTTTCGCACTCAAACTAAAAAGGTGTGCCATCTCAGTTCAGCACCCAAACTTCAACCACATCCGGACGCTTGACCAAGGTCTTCAGCTCGGCAACAGACATTCGGTTTTGCACCTTACGTCACTATGGAGGTCATGTGGTGACCCAGCAGAAGTCTGTGTGAGACCATATTGGGTAGGTAGGCCTGAGAGAAGCCACATACACCGCTTGAACAAGTGGTCGCACCTTTCGCTTCTTCTTGGACATCTTTCCCGCATCTTGATCATCATCATCGCTGTCCTCAGACACAATATACGACCAGTACAATACCAAATGAATATGCAACCTGTACTTTGCACCTTTCCTACGCTCTGAATTGCACTGAACTTTGTCACATCCATTGGATGCCTGAAGTTTTGTTCATGTGACTTATTCAGCTTGCGATTCCTCCAAACTCTGCTACTTGAACTTGATTTGTGCCTGTCTCTATCTTGAAAGTGCTATTGTTCTCAGAATGGCAAGTCCATACCTTTGTTTCACGTAATCTCATTGTATCAAACCCGTGTGTCAGTCCTCCGCCTCTTCCAACAGGGATGCCTTTGGCTTTGCGCGCTTCTGCGGCTTGTCCTCATCCTCATCAGCCTCGTCCTGATCAGGTTTTTGACTTATTGCTGCTGACTCTAGAGAGTCTAGACATTGTCATGAAGGGTGCCTTCGGAGTAGGCTCAACGTACTTGAACCTTTCCATGATTGCAGCGAAGGTTTCATCTTCTGGCTGATCGTTGCCCGCAAGAACCTCTGGTACTACCTCATTGCATGGGTTTGTTGCGTCGCGCCAGAAAGACTCTCGGCAAATCATCACATGTTCATGGATTTGTCAGCCCCAAGGTCCAGGCGTAGTCTACCTGCAAGAAGAAAATGCAATGTTAACGTAAAGTCAGCTAGGAATCAGCTAATATGCCTCCATTTCATCATCATCCTTTGGCTTGCTAATCAAACCAGGTGTCTTGCCCACCGCCTTCACGGGTCACAAGAAACTCAAAAAGAAAGCATGAACTCAAGCCGTGGGCCCGGTCCAGCCTTGCCCTTCGCAGCTTTGCCCTTGCCTTTGGTCGAGCATCGAATGAAACCGATGTGTTGATTTCATTCGTCCCTGGCCTTTGGCAGTCTTGCCACCACCTTTCCCTGGAGGCTGCACACCAGCCTCTTTGTATTCCTCGGCCTTTGCAGCCTCACTTTCGACGCCAAAGAGTCCCTCACACTAACCCGAAGTTTTTTCAGTTCAAATCAGTTTTGTGAAGACACTAGACTGATTGGACGAGTCTGAAGTTTAGAAGAAAAATTGTGGCCTTCTTTTTTTCTTTCAGTTTCTTTTTCTTCTCATTTTTTCGCTTTCGCTCTTTATCCTCTCTTTCCTCAGTTCACCATGGCACGAAAAAATACACTCTGGGTGTTCACCATTTCTGCTTTCTGAATATAGGTCTCTGGCTCTTCTTTTCTTCTCAGCCGGATCCAATGCATCCGCTGTTTCTGGCTCAGCTGGCTTAGTTGGTTTTTCTTCACCCTGCACCGCCTTGGTTTCTTCGGCGTCCTTCTTGGCGGGTTCCTAGCAATGAGACTGATCCATCTTCCACAACAAAAACGCAACAAAGAAAGACAGAAAGAAAAGGTTCCTCCACCGCTGAAAAACTTGGCAAGGGTGCGTCGAAACTTGGCAAGGGTGCCTGGAAACAGTGGCAAATGTCTAAACAAAACTGGTAATGGGATGCGAGGCCAGAGTTTGTTTCCTTGCCTCCTCTTCTGCCATGCTGTCACATGTGAGACCGCTCGCAACCACGGTCTGAGCCAAATGCTGTGAGCACTTCTTGCGCTGGACATGCAAAGCATGCATCTACAAGGACGCTTTGTAATCATTGTGTTTTAAAGTTCCAAGCAATCCATGATCCCTTCACTGGTTTCTACACAACAATGCCATATTTTTCAGCTGAAACGGCACCTACTAAATTATATAGATGCCGCTGCGTGTCCACCAAGAACTCAAAACAAAAACAAGAATAGAATCCAGTTCCAAACCGCAAAATGACAAATGGGTTGTGGTTTGTTGCGAATTGACGAACTCAAAACACGGAAACCTATAGTTCACTGGGTGGCATGCATGTTCTTCCCTTTGGTGTGGTTTGGGCACGATGGGGGGCACGTCAAATGCTTGGCCCCAAGACCATTGTCACCAAAGCCACCCACAATAACGTCAATAATCTTCCAAGAGCTGGGAATCGAGTGGATTGTTCCCCTCCCCCCCTGTAATAAAGAAATGAAGTCGGCGTTTAGTCAATGCGGCCATCCAATGAAAAGAATCACAGCAATGATTTTTTTCTTTGGAACACATTTGATGTTTTTTGTTTTGGTCCATTTTGTTGGAAGCTGGTGTTCCAGTTAGTGCAGACCACCGGACTGTTTTTCGGCACTAAATTTCCTGAATTTGCCAAACCTCACCGTGAAACGCCATCAATCGTGAATTGTTGTGTTTCTGCTGAAACTCGTAAAAACTGATGCCAACTGTGTTGAATATCTTGGTCATGCAATCACTTTCCCTTTGGTATTCTCGTGCTTTTGCTGATGCTTGCAGCGGCACAAAAATAACACACAGGCACACAAGTGGTATGCAAGTTCGAAACGCATGACGACAAAGGCAGGCAACCACAAAATCACAGTGGGAAACAAAAAGAAAACGGACTTCACAAATTACACCATCATCGACCCCAAACAGCACTTGTTCAGTTGGCTAGTTTTTAAGAAACGTGGCAAACACAAGCAAAAACACGGCTGTAGTTCCTGTGCCTTTTGAACCTCGCTCTAGAGGGTCTCCGACGGTCTGCGGCATGTGCGTGTCATCCTTGCGCAGGTGAATGGTTTCTGTTTGCAACTCCTCCTTGACACTTGCGGCTGTCTTCGCGCCGTCCAGTGTCATTTCACAAGCGCAACTCGGGACTGTCTAAAAAGGGCTCATGGATCTCCATTTCATGGTTGATCTTGGGGTCTTCCACATTTCTCTGTCGACCCCACCAACGCACCTCAAGAGCCTGCAAATGCTTCTGAGCCCTGAACGTCCCGCTGGTGTGCACAAATTTCCACGCTCGCGGATTGTGTTCATGATCCATGCCTTTTTGGCATCATAGCCATCGAATTGTCATTGATCACTCCACCCACAGCTCTGTCTTGATCAGACTCTGTGGTTGCCATGCTGGCATGTCAAACGGAGTCCGCACTATTTTGACACGAAACGCTACCGGTCGAGTGCATACTTCACATGGCAACAAGAGGTGTCCTTAAGTTAGTCTATACATCTTGCCCCCCTGCCTTGATGTTGAACGCTCTAGTTCATACATCATTACATCATTGACGGATATCACGTTCAGCGAAGTGACCACAAAAAAAAATCATCCATCTCTTTCATACAGTTACTATGTAACTAACGTTCCGGTATCTTTTCAGACACCATTTCCACAAAAATTGTTGTTGATTCCATCCTACAACGCAACCAACTTGCACTGCTTTTCGTTGCGCAACAAATCTGTCGTTTGCTATGTCCGTGGTTCAGTTGGAGCACGGTTATAGTCTTCCATGCAACACGCATTGTAAATTGAATTGCTCACCATCAAAATATTGAATCTCTCAATTCTCAGGAACTGTGTGTTCCTCATTGTCTGTCGCAACCTCCTCATTCGAATCCTCGTAATTGGACTCTTCACTGCTCAAATGATGCAATGCTTGCCAATATTCAGCATCTGAACACTCCTCCATCGGAGCATCCATGTACCTCCGGTACCTCTCTGCTGTATATTCACTGTTTGGAACATCGCTATCTTCCTCTTCATTCTCTTCGTCAACTCAGCTGACTCTCCAACTCCGGTTGCTGCCACTTCTTCTGTCTCCATCTCTGTGCCGTAGTTCCCGCCAGGGACTTTGTGTTCATTGAAATAACCATCTTCTGATCTCAATTCTGCTTCTGGTTCTTCATCTGGAGGGCGAGGACATTCTCCATCAGACGACTGACTGTCTGGAGCAAGGTCAGTCATGTTGTAAGCAAAAAATGTGAGCTCTGTTCCTCACTTCTGGTGTAGGTTCTGCTTCCAGCGCAGCCAAGGTCATGTGCAAAAGCGCTGCCGATTCAGGGGTATGCGTTCCTTTCCGCAGCATCCATTGTATCACGACGCCGACCCATGACCCTTCCTAGCATCCAATAGATGAACCATTCAGGACTCCACACATTCCAACGAGCTGGAATTGTTGGGGCATTGGAAAGCGTGGTACCATCTGGTATCTACTTTCTCACATTGTGTGAGTCTTGAGCATCCTCTCATGTTTGGCCGCTGCTCCTATCAGAGTTTCGCTCTGTACATCAGGGTGACACATGGTGAAACAAGGGAACTGCTGCAACTTGCTACCCGGGCCTCGAATTCACGATTAAGCTGCTGTCAATGCCTGTGGAGTGGCCTTGTGCGTTCAGCTTAGTTCGGACTGGCCTGATCACTGGCGCTTGCCAACGGAGTGCTCGAAAGCACTCCAGCATTTGTGAAGAGGCAGGATGTCAATTCAGCAGTTTGCGAATGGGGAGCAGTGCCTGAGGGTTCCCAAGGAGTGCGGGTTATCTTGAACTTGCTCGAGTGCAATGCAGTTCTGGCCTTGGAAAACAGTCAGCGTCTGGTCACAATCGTTTCACACATTGCAATGGCAGAAGAAGCTGTGGCCTGTGGTGGGCGTTTGCCGATGCAGGGCATTGCTTGCAAGTGCGCCAGAAGGCGCCTGACAAAACCTCCCTCAACAGAGGGAGGAGTCACGCACATTTCCAGCAAGCTCCTCAACAGCTAAGCCTTCGGGAGTGCGGGAAGTGCGCGAGATGCTATCCAGGAAGGATAGCGTTGCCATTCATCAGTAGGTTCGCCTCCTTCACGCATGGCCCTTGTGAAACATTGTGAAACGTGAAAAGGCTGGTATGGTGCCATATGCCCACTTGCGAAAAATATCGGGTAGCAACCTTATACGGTAGACTACCTACTCCCCCTGGATCTTTAGCTCACAACAGGCTCTCACACTCGTCCGGTACGGTACGAAACCTTTCCTTCAAACCTCCGAACACTGCGGAAAACTTCAAACGCTGCACAAGCTGCTCTCAGACACTCGCACCCTTTTCTCACACTGGCTAAACGAAATGACCTTGATCCAAAATATATCCCGTAGCATTGAACTATACAAAGAACACATCAAAAACATATTAAAAGTCTCTTAAAGTATCTCCACACGCAAAGAACTCCTTCAAAACTTCCGACGACGCTACAAGTCGCTTTCAAACAATTAAGAAACAAAATGTTGTACTACCGCCAGGTTCCAAATCTTTTACAAACAAACTCAAACGAAAATTATGCATCGCAAACTGCAAGCATCGAGCGAGGTGGACATCCCGACATGGAATTTCTTCACCCCCTCTTGGACACAAAGCTCGAAACGAACTGGCTGACTTCAAGCCTTCTTATTCTTCTTCAATGAGGACAGACATTTGGCGCAAATCTCTTTCGACATAGGTACGCGCATGCCCGAGCAAGTTGGATTCAAATGAACCTTGCTCCCACTCACTGAAAAATACACCTTTGAACATTGCTCAATGCCTTTCGGAACTAGTAAGATCTTCGGCATCTCGAATTTAAAATTCACTTGGCTCTCAGGCTCAGCAAGCTTCCGACGCCGCAGGCAGCAGCAGGTCAGCAGGCATCCCACAAAGAAAACCGACTGCAAAGACCAAAGCGGCCACTGCTTCCAGGCTAAGCGCCGCAAGCGCCGTTTCCACATCCAGCATCATACCTCGGATGGTATAAGCTTCATTCCAAGAAAAGCTCTATCTCACAGTCTGCCAAAACCAAGATTCTTTCGAAATGTGCAATCGAAAGTGCTCGCAAAAACGTGCCATTCGGCTCAGACAACGTGCAAGACTTGCTTGGTTCTTACGCTTCTAATTCGGCTTTAAATCCTTTAAGGATTAGCTCGCAAAACTTCCTGGGGTAATGCTGCGTTTCCTTCCAATTGACTTCCTTGGACGGCAAATGATCACGACGACCATCACAAACGCAAACCTTCAGGCTTTCCAACAATCGGGTACTATCGGTATCAATCCTCCAGGTCTTTCTGATCAATTGACCTTTCTGGCTCAACTTGACTGAACATGCGTCCACAAATCTTGAAACCGTCTTCCGTTTCCTAAGAAAATCTCTAGTCTGATTCCATCCCCAATAAGCACATCTCTTCGGCCATTCAATTCAATCGCTACAAAATCGGCTACTTCCGACATCCGTAAGAAACCTTTCCATAGCTTCTTCTGAATTCGGTACAATTCTCGAAGATGACCCATGTAGTCCTGACCAAATTTCTTGGTGCAAATATACTGAAACGGACATCCTCCGGTACACGGAATTGACGACCACAAGACAACAAGCTTTCCTTTCTTCCTGTGGCTCACCATCTGCTCCCGAACTGACTCGATCGTGTCCGATTGGGTTCCGTCATCCGCCTCAGTGATAGTCAATATCTCAACACCTTCGGTACGGTTTCCGACCTCCTTCATCTCGGACTCCGGTGATGCGCAAAACTCAACAATTAGGATTTCGGTACACGTGACCTTATCCATGATCCACAACCATCTCCCGATCCAGTCGTATACGGCGCTTCGAATGAAATGAGAAATGCCCTGACAACTCCGATCGTCTCCATATGTTGTAAAGTCACAGCTCTCGACAATGCCTTGGTCATCAGGTCGGCGCAATTCTCCGTGCCTCGGACAAAACTGATGGAAATCACTCCCTTATAGACTGCATCTTGCAAAAAACAGATCCGAATATCTATGTGTCTCACTCTTCTCAACAACCCTGACATCTCTGTGACATTTCGGGCTGCCATCGAATCTGTAAGCAAATCTGGAATGGGTAATTCCTCAGCTTGACGTCCATATACATGTGCCACGGCACGTTGAATACCTATAGTCTCTTTCGCTCCTTCGAACAAAGCATATAGCTCTGCCTCGGCTGAACTATATATACACTCTGCTGCAACCTACTGAATGCTTTGACACGACACTCATTGACGAAGATGGCTGCTCCTGAAGTACTCTTCCGGTTTGTAAACTTTTCGGCTGCCCAACTGGCATCGACATATGTCGTAACCCTTGGTGGTCCTGAGTACTCATAACTTCTGAATTTTAGCTTCCGATCGGCTACTGATCGGATGTAACGGATACTCGCACGCATCGCAGTCTCGTGTACAGCTAGTGGCTGAGATTGGCCTCGGGCAAGCATCAAGCACAACCAACAAAGATCAGGCCTCGACTGAGCTACCCAACTTAGCTTACCTAGCGCGGTTCGAAAGGTTGCTGCTGCCTCGGGCGACAACAGCTTCCGATCTTCCTCCCGATCACGATCATAAAGCTGAAACAAATTGAGGGTCGCTTGACTTTCCTTTCCCCCTGGATACAAGTTCATCATACGTTCATAGTACTCCTTTTCCATGTATAAGGCAATCGTTCCATCTTCTTCCTTTTCGATCACCTTTCCCAGAAAACGAATTCTGTCTTCTTCAAGCTTTCCGGTGACTTTCAGTCTAAGCTTCTTCGATAACTCATCAACGAGCTTCTGAATATTCCGATCGTCTCACCAACAAATCATCAACGTACATCAAAACGATCAAGTGATTCTCCTCTTCCGTCTCTGCAACTCCTTTTCGGTATCTTCCGGCGAAGATCGTCTTTTCCGTCACACACGCTGTCAAACCTTCCCGATCTAACAAGTCGGCTAGGTGACGATACCATGACATTCCTGCAGAGCGAAGTCCGTTCATCGCTTTCTCAAGAATGACGCTCCGTCTTCATCTTCCTCCCAGTCGGTAACGACACGACCGCTGGGTGAATCACGGGGGCGTGCAAGAATGCTGTACTTACATCTAAAACCCATGCTGTCTTTCCAACTCCTCCTTTCTTTGACTTCTTTCGAAAACCTAATTTCTGAGCAAGATAAGCAACACAACTTTCAACGCCTCTGATGACGCTGTAGGGCTTGAAACGCCCAACTCGGCTGCTGACGGACCTGTGGCGAAATCACGGACAACAAGTCTCGATCGAACGATGTCTCCTTTGATAGCATCATGCTTATTCACAACTACCCATCGAGTTGAAATGATTCGGATTCCATGCATTTTGCAATACTCTTGCGCTTCATCTTTATTCACGACCTGACCTGTCCTGTGCTTCTCTAGGGCAATGACCTCTGTGTGCATTCCCTCGAACGTGGCATCCACATCTAATGGACCTTCACCTATATCAGAAGTCGCTCTTGATGGCTTTCGGAGTACAATCCATCTACCACCAAACCACACTTTGCAAGAATCGGCCTTCGCGTCGAACTTGGACTCTTCGGTTTCCTTTGGAACCTTCCTGCTATACTCAAGTACCCCCTCTTGAACTGATGACAAGAACCTTTCAACCTCATCATCCGAACATCTTGACAAGGGGTCTTTCACTTTCTCCCACAACTCGTCACCTAGATCTGATAAGCTCGCAATGGCATTACCTTGATGATCATACATGTAGAGCTGCTTGATTGGCAATTCGGTGAACCCTTTCCAATGACGCCTCAATGGCGCGGTCTGAGTTCCAAACTCGCTGACATGGACCTTGAACTGGTCCCTTGGAATCTCGTCGACTGGCCTTTCATCAACAGCATCAACGTAGTACGTCCTCTGAAGACCTACCAGCTGATCCTCAGGCATCGGCAAAGGCAGTGATGATGCTGCAAAAATACATTTTCGACTTCTGTGGTGAGCTCTTCTCAACACAAGCTTGTCAAGGTCAACTTCCCAATGGTCATGATTTCGGTTCTTCCTTCCCTTAGGGATTTTCTGGAAAAGATCAATGTCCATGGGACTCTCATGGGGTGACTCGAGTGCTCTGAACCCTTCCGGTACTTCTGTCGGCGCATAGCCTTCACTCATCCGATCATCCTCGATAAGTTCCGGATTCTTTCCGGGCTCGTACTGATTCGGTAGATCCTCCTGTATTGGTGTCGGTTCGGTATCCGATTCCTGTCCCTTTGGCGCATGGAATGGAACATCATCAAATTCAGAAAATCTCTCTCCGGTCTCCTCCTCTTCATGCTCGCGATGAAATCTATCCCAGTCTTCATCTATAGACTTTCTCTTTCTCTTCTCTCGTTCTGACTCCGACTCTGGAATTCTTCTTTCCGACTCTCTCTGAGATTCAGGCTTTCCTTCGGTATCCATACCTTCTTCCAATCCCTCAGGCACGACGGGCACAGACGACTCGTCCTCGATCGGTACGATCCGTTTGTACTCTTCTTCAAGATACTTCTTGTAACGGTTCCGACACTTAACTGAATGACCCGTTTCACTCCCGTTCGAACATGAAGTCTTATTCCCTTCACTCCAGTACCAAGGTGGTTCCCCTTCATGGATGGGCAGATCAACCAGCTTCTGGGGTTTCGAAAGATCATTCGGTAGTCTTTCAATCCTGTCTGGCTTCACTCCACTCTTGGAATTTGGAATTTCGCACAACATCCCAAGTCCAGCGACAAAACGAATCGATGAGGCAATCTTCAAGTCTCGAACAGGCACAACCACGGTCGCATCCTGTGAACCTTCGAAGGCAACGAAGTGACCTAACGAAGACAACTTTGGGGTCAAGTAAATGCCTGGAACAAAATGACGAGCGTTTGCTTCTCTGACTTTCTCCAAGTACCCATCAGTCGGCCTTGCAAAAACCAAACATCCAAATGGCATCACACGAGGGGTGTTTGGAACTTCACCTGAATTAGTTACACTGGTGCGCATGCGTTGATACGGTGTCAGTGAACTATTGGCTTGCAGCTGAAACGCATTGTGGACATGACAAGCGTTCGCTGCGGCGTATCGAAGGCTTTCACTACCTAGCATCAACCCGTGCTGGTACAACACTGTACGTATACACCCTAGTTGAGTCTTGAGGGTCCTCACTGCCCTTTCGGCTCCAGTTGCGTGTCTTCCTGGACGGCTGGTCTCATGTATTGAGACGACCTTCAATCGAATGAGTTCAGAAATGAGCGCAGTCAAGTCACGGCCTTCATCACTGAGAACCATCGCACCTGTGGACGAGCAGTGGTTGATGGTAGCTGTCAAAACACGAAGTGTCGAAGCTTGGTCTACATATATTGCAGCTGTTGCTATCATACCATGCGTCCGATTCCAAAGCACAACATACCTATACATATTTGGAGACTTTGGATGGGTGCGTAAGTTGGCAATGTCCATCTGGACCTCGTTGGTGACTTGGTCTGAACGTTTCGGCGCTCGTTTCAATCCCTTGCTCATGAGACAGACTGCACAGCTTGGGTCATAAGGTGTGTGACTCTGCAAAATGCGCTTAGATAGTCTGTTACCTTTCAAAGCAACTGGGAATTCGAAGTCAGGTTCACTATCTCCTGTGGACTCTGCTGTGTCAAAAGACTCAAGTTTCTGCGCGCATACGATCTCCTTTTTCACGTCTCAAGTGCGCAAAGCGTCGAAGATCACACTCTCTGCAGGGTGGTTGCATTTCGAAAAACGCGCTCTTATTGTGGAATCTTCCTCCCATTCGGAGGGCTCCTGAATACTGGACCTCGTTGGATCCTGATGATCATCGTCCCTTTCTACTTCTTGGGACGCTTCTTCTCGGACTCGGGCACCTCGTCCGACAGTTTGGCAAGACGCTCGCTCAACTCTTTGCGATAGCTTGCCTCTTCTTCGCTGATCGGTTCTTGGAATGCCTCCGGCGGTGCGCCAGGGATCGGAACATCCCCTGGAGCGGTGATCGGAGACACCGATGCTGACGCCGGCTGCAAGGACACTCTTTTCGCTCTCGCCAAGTTCTCCCTGTCCTGCTCTTCGGTCTTCCATCGAAGAAGTTCCTGCTTCTTCTTTTCTGATTCTTCTTGCTGCTTTCGCAGCTTCTCGTGACGCTCCTTCTCCAACTCGGTACGAGCCTGCTCCCTCGCTTTCCTCCGTTCTTCTTCCTCCTGAGCTTCTCTCTCTGAGGAAAGTTCGGTACGAAACTGATCTTCTGTCAAATGTTCCAGATAGCCCGGTTTCACACTCTTCTTCACACCTGAGGCTGATGCGGTGGACTCTTGTTTCTTTTTGATCCGAGCCTCTTGTATGCGCCTGTATTTCTCTGCAGCCTCTTCTTCCGAGTTGAGAGTATCGATGGCCCTCTTCTCTGCCGCTCTTGCACTCTTGAATTCCGCTGTCGCTCGCTTTGCTTCTGCGAGCTTGGCCTTGTCGACCTCTCGGATCATGTCGGAAGCCTTCTGCGCAAGGTTCTCCTCGGCGATTGCCTTTTGTTCCTCTGTCAGAGGACGGCTCTTGGCCTTTGGCTTGTTGACTGGTACTGCCGATGTCGGTATCCCTTTCGCTTCGGTGGACATTGGAGTCAAAGGCGTCTGATTCGGTCCCAAACTTTCCTTTGAGATGGAACTGAGGCGACCTTTGGAGGTGGCCTCCATCCTGATGGAGGTCCCGGAGGTGGATGTGGACCAATCGGCCTGGACTTTGCCCTCACAGGTGCCTTCTCCTTGGACTTTTCCAAAGCCTTGCCCAAAAGAACACCTTGTCCGATTGGAAGCAATCGTCGAACTTCCTCCGTTTTTGCCTGTACTTCCTCTTCCAGGATTCTCAAATTCTCTTCCGTCAACTGAGCTGGCTCGCGAACAACAGGAGCTGGATCTGGAACTGAGCTCGGGGCTTGAATCTCCGAAATCGAGTCTGTAGACGGGGCAACACTTGCCGACGGCCGCATCACCGAGCGAATTTGAGAGGTGTAGCGAGTCTCTTGCGACGGCTTTTTCTTCATGAAGTATGCCGTACCTGGCTTGACTTCCTGCACCCGCTTGGTCAGGTCTCCACGATCTGTAGCGGATATGCGGAGAACCACTTCGCTGGTCACCTTCTCGTCGCCTACCAATCCCGAAGACGCCCCTTTGCTCTTGGCTCCCTCTGATGAGACTGGCGGCGTCTTTGGCCTCACTGATTCTGCCAACTCCTGTGACATTTCTCCCAATCCGCAAGGTCCGATTCTGTCAGGCTGATGAGTGAGATTCCTCGCATACCTGTGGGCTTCACTTCCACAAATCCCTTGGTCACTCTCTCTGGTGCTTGGGATCCTGATGCTTGTGGTCGACGCTTCGGTGCAACCCATGCTCTGCGCCGGTTCTGTACCATATATTCTCCTTTTGCGGTAACCCGCGATGCTTGACTTTCGCGTTCGACCAGGCGTAACTTCACGGTCCTTTCCATCCAAGGATGCTTGATGTTGCTCGAGGTGCTCTTCAACACCTTTCGAATTGATCCTCTTGGTGTATGCTCTTTTGATAGACGGACCTTTGCAGATGGGCTGTCGCTTCCCTTCGGCTCTCTCTTCTTGGCGTTGTTTCCGAAGAAGTTTCTGACGTTCCCGATTCCTGACTCTCCGGGCTTCTTCCCTTATCGTCTTGCCGACGCAACCATGCGCTCCAAGACTTCATCTTGAACGAAGTCGTCTTCTCTTGCTCGGCAGCTTCTTCCGGATCCTTCTCCTGATCGGTAGGTCCCTCTTTCACCTTCTCTGGAGACTTCGCTGTCTCGAAAGGTTGCTCGGGGATTTCTGGTTCCGGAAGTGCCTCCGGTTCCTTTGCCTTCTCGGTCGGTTCCTGGGGCTTCACTATTACTTCGGTAGTTCCCTCTGGTTCCATTGTGACAAGGACAACTTTTCGTGTCTCTCCTTCTGGCGCGGTACTTCCCTTGACTTCCATCTCGGATGCGGTACCTTCCTTCTGTTCCGATGACTCAATTTCCGTATCCGATTGTTTGTCCTGCACGATAACCGTGCCTGGAGTCGGTTGTGGCAGCTCGCCGCTGACCTCTGTTGGACTCCGAGCTTTCTTCTTCTCTTGGCTCAGCTCCGTGGTCTCGACCCACGCATCCGAAGGCATGTTCCACGCGGAGAAACCTGGGCTGGACAGGGTCTGCACAGTCAATGCGCTCGTGCGCCGAACTTGAACCGTCACGTTCTGCAACACGCAAAGCCGAGTCTCGAACTGCATTGCGCATGGTCGAATGACGAACGACATAGTGCGAACCCGAGTCGACAGCTGACGTGTACTGCAACGAATGAAGTGACGATGACATATCAATGTCGATGGCTCCAGGATGGACAATCGAGATCCAAGGAACATTACACCAAAGAAAAATATCAAGATGGGTTCTGCCACTCCTAGTTCTAGTTGGAACCTGGTCATAACCTCCGAAATGAGAGAGGGACAAACATGGTGGCTTCGCCGGTTCATCTACCTCTCTGGAGGTTCGGGAAACGCTCTTGCAAGGTGAACATGTAAACGTCCAACCTTTGCCGGCAAGAAGAGCAACACTCAACAAACTAATAACCTGTCCGCATCCTATCAGCGCTGTGACTCTGAGCTTCTGCGGCCTCTGCAAGCGGCTGCCAGCACTGAAGCTAAGCGACACCGGCAACAGGCTTGAGCTTGCAGGTGTTGCGGACGGCGGCACGGCGGCTTTCGACGAAGCAGCAGCAGACGAAGCAGCATCAGGCAACGACGCGGCGGCTCCATCGCACCCCGAAAAGCTAACATGCCTACTTCTGAGAGCATGACACATCGATCGAGGAGCATCTCTTGTCCACTGGCCGTGGTACAACGTTCATTTACGGTCCACTCCCGACAGATCCGCAAATATCCCTCGTCCACAAGACCCTGACTGATCAGGTGGATACTTGCTCCACTGTCCACCAAGATCAGTGGCGTCGGTGTCCGCGACACTCGACGTTGTCAGTCGGTTGCCATAGCTGTGGAGCTGGTTCAGCAAGACGTCGGGTGGTACCGTCATGTCGAGTACACAACCCATTCCGAGAATGTCTTCATCATCCTCCTCTCCAACATTTGCATGCGCTCCTTTCGGTTTCCCGCCTTTTGGACCTTTGCCGCCTTTGGGATCTCCTTTGCCTCCTTTAGGCTTGCCACCTTTGGGACTTCCTTTCTTTTTCTTGTCATAGGGAGATTGTGAACGGTCCTTTCCACCTTTTGGCTTTCCACCTTTCTCACTGCCTTTGCCTTTTCCTTTGTCCTTGTCGGTACGCTTTGGTGACTTTGACCAGCAATCTTTCTCAACATGTCCCGGTTTCCCACATCGACGACATCGAACTTCCTTGCCTTTGCCATCACCTTTTGGTGGGCGATCTTTCCCTCCTTTGGGACTTCCCTTGGGTGGTCGGTCATACCCAACAGGATTTCCTTTGTGACTGTCTCTGGAAAAGTCGAGTTCTTTCGATTGCTGTTCATAGAACTCTAGTGACTCCATCAACTCTTGTAAGGTTGAAGACATCCCATGGAACGCAAGGTGTCTATGAATTTCTTGCGGTAAACATCTCATGATCATTTGGAGATCTGTGAACGCCGCACACTGTTCTCGCAAGCGTGCAAACTCCTGTGTCAGGAACAGACATGTGTCCAATGGATTCTTGGCACTCCCTGCCGATGGACATCCAAGATGTTTCAATCCGTTCACGTCAAGTCTCATCACCGCTTCTCGTAGTGACAGTGCTTCCGCTCGAGTCGTGACTCCAAGCAAGTTGTTGATTCTCCTGAACAACTCATATCCGCAAGTGAGTCCTCCCTGCTCACGTTCCAGCATTGTTGCGATATCCAATCCTCTCTTGTATCCTGACATCGCTTGCTTCATCCAGTGATACAGTTTACTACTCCTCACTGCGGCTTCTTGTGCAAGTTTCCCTTGCTCAATGACAGTTGTCTGTCTTACTGTCTCTTGCAGTTCCGCTGCGTAGCACTCATCCAGAAGACACAACCACGATCCAAATCGTTCTCGAAAGGATAACCAGGCGTTGATCTCATTCCTTCTTCCTGAATCTTTGATCTCAAGTTGTGGACAGTTCGGTATGTAGCTTTCCATCTTTCCTCCGCTACTCCCAGACTTGTTGGGTGTCGAGGTAAACAGTGATCCAGTCCTCGGTGTGCTGGGCGCAGCAGCTTCTTCTGCAGCTTTCCTTTCCTCTTCTGCCTTTCTCGCACGCTCATCCGCTTCGCGTTGAGCTTGGTCTTTCCAGACATCAGTCTGCATCTGAATCAAACCTGAAACTAGCTTGGTCAGTTCTGAAATTTGGGCTCCTTGTCCAGCGATCAAGTTCTGCTGTTGAACTATATTCTGACGCTGGTTTCTCAAGACTTCGATCAACGCTTCCTGCGTCAATCCCTGTCCTCCTGTAGGACTCGCAGGCATCTGAGGTGAGTGGAAGGTATCTTGAAACGTCCTCCCTGGTAGGGTAGGGCTGTGCTGGTACCTCTGTAGCACTCGCTGCCGGTTCTGGTGGTGGAGATCTTTCTCGACCTGTGTTCTCTTCCATACTCGCTGGTCGCCTTCTCGTTGGCGACGATGTCCGTCTTTCGGTAGGACTGGACATTTTTCCTGGGAGCTCCACGCTCCGCTACCACGAAAAATATCGGGTAGCAACCTTATACGGTAGACTACCTACTCCCCCTGGATCTTTAGCTCGCAACAGGCTCTCACACTCGTCCGGTACGGTACGAAACCTTTCCTTCAAACCTCCAAACACTTCGGAAAACTTCAAAGGCTGCGCAAGCTGCTCTCAGACACTCGCACCCTTTTCTCACACTGGCTAAACGAATTGGCCTTGAGCCAAAATATATCCCGTGGCATTAAACAATACAAAGAACACATCAATAAATTAAAAGTCTCTTAAAGTATCTCCACACGCAAAGGACTCTTTCAAAACTTCCGACGACGCTACAAGTCGCTTTCAAACAATTAAGAAACAAAATGTTGTGCTTCCGCCAGGTTCCAAATCTTTTACAAACAAACTCAAACGAAAATTATGCATCGCAAACTGCAAGCATCGAGCGAGGTGGACATCCCGACATGGAATTTCTTCAACTTGTGCAAGATTGGCAGGGTACGGACCCTCACCAGACGAGGAACCAAGGTTCTCATCCGGGCGCCAATCAGCTGCCTTTCCGCGCCGGTCGAAAGCTAGGCTCGCAACCGGGCTCTACCAGCAACGCACAAGTATGGGCACGTTGGCAGAAATCATTTCCGACCCAAATCGGCAATCTTCTCTTCCAAGGCTGGAGAGGGCAGTCGAATTGCGTTTCCGTCAGCATGTCCACTGCGGCACGTGTAGACTTATGCTGGGCACAGTTCCGTTTTTTGCAAGGCATCAGTCTGGATAGAGTCCTGCAAAGGCCATCGCCATGCGAGGCACACTTCGAAAGATTCGAAAGCAGTTTGGTCAGCAGATGCCCCTCTCCACTTTGTTTTGGCCTGACATTCTCATGAGTCACCTCAGAATTGTGCAATCGAGAAAGACCATGCATGCAGTGCAACAGAGTGAGAGTGAGATGACAAGTTCTGGCAATGCAGATCTTCTAGAACCATGTTCAGTGTGTGTTTTTTTTGCACGAGTTCGGACGCCATGTGCGGTGTGCACAGGTCATCAGATGAGGATCGAAACTCTGACAACCCCCAAACCAAACAACCAGAGTTTCACGCTGTACTCAAAAGTGAAACGAGTGAAACTTGAAAGATTGTTCGACTAACTAATCGGGTCTCGAAATCTGCCAGTCATCTGCTGTTCATACTGGGGAGGCCCTCTGTGGCGAGACCGGTTTTTGCTAGGATTTTTGGACGTCCAGAAAAATCGCCTTTTCGAAAGCAATCAAGCTTACGGATCAATGGTCAGCTGCTTTTTTCGGCAGTCTGATTGCAGCCTTGCACGCTTGGTGCATGTTTGTTTGCCACAAAGCTTGTGGTGGACATCCCCCGTAAGTCGACCTGGCGCCCTGAAACGAAACGTTGTGAACCCATTCTTCGTATTCGTGGTCTGTCTTAATTTTGGAAAAGAGGAAAGAAGAGTGGGAAGATGTCAAGAAGGTTTGGCGCCGTGGAGCCTGTCATGTTTTTGCGTATGTTTTACAGGAGCCGTTTCTGGTCGTTCAGGCAAGGAAACCTTGTTTTGTTTTGTTTGACGTCGTTGTTTGATGCATGTTGTGAAGGATTAGGTTTTGTGAAAACACGGAAGCGACCCCTTTTTGAATCCCGCTCTTGAGCCAAACGTTACAGTCGGTTTGACTGTATGTTCTGTTCATCCACTCTTCTCTGAAGAGGTCTGACTGGTCACAGTCGTCCAAAACATACTCAAAGTACAAGAAAGCATCTCCAAACACTCTCAAGCAAAGCTAGGCTATACACAGCTCATCCAAAGCACTACAGCTCTATACTTAGGGCTTCTCTAGACATGCTCCTAGCCACTTCTGGTCACATTCCACTTAGTCCTGCTAAGGAGGTCAAAGCGAACACACTCCAAGGAGGAAGATCCCTACTCAGCTCCAACCCCACGGACAGAAAAACGAAAAGTTCCACGACACAGAGGTACTAGGTGATCCACACACTGTACAGGCGTGCTACCCACACTTTTCACACCCCTTCTTGCGTCACCTCGTACCTTCTCCTGGTCTTCTTGTCTTCTTCTTCTTCTTTTCAATCCGTTTTCTCTGAGCAACTAGGGTTCGAGCATCAACTAAGATCTCAACTCCTGTGGTCCAAACTGGTCTCCAGGTCGATCAAACGTCAACATATCGAGAACGACAAGCTTCAAGCAAGTTCCAATCAAGATCAACCAATCAACCAAGGTTCAACCAAGCAAGACAAACATCGAAAGGTCAAGATCCCTCAGACAGCATGGCCTCAAGGAGCTGCACAGAGCTAGCTCCTGGCTCATGCTTGTGTCATCCTTGGGATCTTGAAACCAAGATGGTTTCAAGCGGACACCTGACAGGTCAAAACGACAAACCCTCATCGTGGCAAAACCTGACAAGTCCAAAAGTGCACAAAGCTTCAAACAGCCAGCGAAAATGAAGTCTAGCTTCAACCCCTGAGTTATAAACCCTGGGTTACTGTTTCACTGACAACTTCTGAAGCACATCTTGAGTTCCAAAACCCTTTCACTGCCCTCAACTGCAACCAATCGACTCGACATCAACTCGATGCAAATGTCATCCGGTCCAAAGTCCACAGCAATCGAAGGAAGCTAGTAACCCTGCTAGCTACAAACCCTCTTTACTGTTTGCCATGGTACATGGTTCAAATGCAAAAGACATCTCTGATTCTCACAGTTCTCAACCCTCGATCTCTTCGTGATCTCACTTCCTCTAAACCCCTGGCCTCTTCCCTTTTCATCCTGTCAAGCTCAGACATAGCAACGCACAAAACTTCAAACCCTCAAGATAACAAACGTGCATGCCCTTGACTCAACAAGAAAACTTGAACAAGACAACAGGGAGTTCAAATGAAGTTCCAATAAAGTTCAACCCCAAGCACACTCTTCTTCCTCCTCGAGGGACAGCAGGCTTCAGTGCTGGAGCAATACCTAGGGCCTTACGCCTCCGGAATGCTGTAGGAATCTCTCTCCTAAAGTTCGTTTGGATCCTGTTCCACCCAAACCCAATTCCCCTCAGAGGCGCGCATTCGCTTATAGGATGGTTGTGGGGGTCCAACGCTGCCGCTGGCGCACCCACTGCTGCAAGGGGAACTCGGCACTGAATATCCTGCAGGCGAAAAAGCCGGAGGAAAATGCGGCATCGGTGGAAATCCTCCCGGGACGGTCTGCGAAGGTGTCAAAGAAGTAGGCATCAGCTTTGGTGCCAGAGCCGGCGTAAGCGGTGTCTGGACAACTCCAGTCCCCAAGGTCGCAGGAGCCGTCATGGGGGGCGCCGTCGCTGCAGCTGCCTTGGCAGCTTGTGCCACAAGGGTCGTCTTGCGCTGCTCCACATCATCAAAGTATTGAGGTTCTTCAGGAGGGAATTGGTCTCCTCCTGCGCTTTGCTCTGGCGTCCCACATTCGAATCGATTTGCGAAAGCAACTTCCCGAGGGATAGCAAAGACTCCTTCACGGAGGTATTTACTCCTTTGCCAGCTCCACTGAGCTGCCACCCAATGTCCCCCAAACTCTTGGTGGCTTGCCGGGAAGCTTTGAGCTGCTCATCTTGGGTGTGTCTTAGCGAACTGGCAAGACCAACCAGGCCGTTCGACAAATCCACAAGCTTTTCGGACATCTCGGAGAACTTGAGCTTGGTATTCCCCTCAGATTCCGCGACTTGCGTCATAAAATTGGTGTCGCCGCACACATCCTGTAGTCGGCCGAACCGACCCAGGGTCCACCGCAGCATGTCTTGGAGATGGTCTGCGGACTGAAGGGCTAACCCTCGGCTGCTCGCCGGCAAAGAATCCAATGGGGCCAAGTCTGAGGTTGGAGTCACAATAATTTCAAAATAAACGTGAGACCAAAATGTAGACCCTGCCTTCAGATTCTGCTGTCGCAGCTGAAGAGCCTGTCGGCGAATCTGAAGCTCTGCATAAGTCACACCAGAATTGGCGCCATTGCCTTCCGGCAAAGGAATCTCAGCCAGGTTGCGAGTCGGCTCTTCGGCATGCACACGTTGGATCTTGTCAAGATCACTCTGAACACTGTAAAGCGCATCCAAAGCTTGGCTGGCACTCCGGCGCCATTTCTCGGCCTCGGCCTTTGCGATCTCAAAAGGTGTCTCCGAGATCAAACCCTCCGAACACTCGACAGAAGCCATATTCAAAGCCATGAGCTCGTCCAACGGGACGGTCAGCAAGTCGCGGTCCTTCAAAAGAACCCCGCACACCGTGTTTCCGATCAAAATGGTCTCCCCACCAGCAGGTGGCCCATGGGGACCAGCCGCCTTCGGTGTTGGAACACCGTCAGCCGCCACACCCGCCACAGCTGGCACAGCCGCTGCTGGCTCCTCCGTAACTGGGGCAAGGCATGCGCATGGGCTCTCCATAGCAGTCATACTGGCTCCGAAAATGGATCACAGCGAAACTCAAAGATCACACAGCGATGCTGACAAGCTGTTGAATTGAGCAATGAATCACATAAACCAAGCGTAACCCTTGCTCTGCCAAAAAGCACACAGCACAAGAAAGCAAAATACCTCAACGCAAAACCAAAAGGAACAGATGTTCTAGAACCCTCGAAACCGCTACAACCCTGAAAAGAAGAAGAATGTTCAAAACCCTTTTGCACAACTGTTTCCAAGAACTCTGCAACAACTGAAGTCTCAAACTGTCGTTCTCTGGCGTCTCAACCCTGCAATCCCTGTCATCAAACACAAACAACTGGACATGTCTGACACTCAAAACCCCTGATCTAGCCACTCATGGTTAGCTACTCCTTATTGCAGCATACATCAACGGTTTCAATGTCTCAAACCACAAACGAAAACCCTTCGCCTGGCGCAAGGTCACCAGTGGACTTCCTTCTGTTGCCTTCTGAAACAAAAATGGCAGCGGGCGGTCATCACTCAGTTCCACTGTCTCAAGACAAGGAGAACAGTCCAAACAAGGAAAAGTGTCACAGCAAAAGTCTCTACAGCTCAAGCATCTCAATTTCCTTAGGAAAGAGGTAACTATCCGGACGTTCGGGGAAGCAAACTGGATTCCTCAGTGAATGCTTATCATCCAGATTCCACACTACATGCACAAAGCAAATTCAGCAAAACTCAAAACACTGCACCACAGAACAGAAGGCTCCTAAATCAACAAGAAACAGTCATCCTACACCTCCGAACCTAGTCGGACCTCAACGACTGCTCTCGGACACGTCCTTCCACTAAAGTTCTGTCGACACAACGAAAGGTTCCAAATCCACATGCTGCACTCACAAACCAACCGAAATTCTTCCGAACTCATCCGGACAGATCCGAACACAGACGGACAACAACGAAAACACACAAAACAGATTCAGAAACTTTCCAAGCGAATTTTAACTTTGGAAAACTGTTCCGGAAAAAGCACAATCGCCAAAGTTCAAACGTCAGCAGGCACAATGCCCAAATCTTCCGTCACCTTTCCGAGCACCAACGGACGAAAAATGCCAGAAACACGCACGATGAGCATACTCCCCTTCTCGAACTGAACGTTCATTGGTCGGAAGTTCGTCGTCATCGTCATCTCGAGACAAACCCCTCAACAATGCTGCCTTATCTTCATCCAAACCAGGTACAAGTCCTACAGCATTGCAAAGGTTCAGCCACATCTCGATGAGCTTGCAACTTTTCGTGAGACCGCCGGACGGGTTGGAAACACCTTCCCAGTGTTCCAACAAGGTCAAGCGACGTCGTCGATGGAGGTACTTCACATAATGTGCTCGCAGTTCCATGTGCTTGACACGTCGAAGCAAACCCTCCATGGTAGAAATGGAAATAGCCGCTGTCCCATCGTTGTACAAGTGCAACTTCATGCTGCCTGTGGTCTTGGCTGGCACGCCGATCTCATCAAGAGGGATCCCATCACGAGCTGTCTCGATCAACATCCCCAGAGCTACAAGTTCTTTACTAGCCTCCGTAATGGCGATCGCTTCTGCTTCCGCAGACGACAACGCGGGAACCTCCTGTCTCCTACTAAAACACTTCAGACAGCATCCACACCAAGACATCACAGCACCAGACACGCTGGTCACATTCCATGAAGCATCACAAAAACCTACAACGACCCCTTCTTCAGTCAACACGGGTGGTGAACTGGCGGGCATCTGCTGCACAAAATGCAAATGACCCTTCAACCAACGAAGAAAGCTACGAAGACAAATCTCCGCGGGGACATGTGGCTTCGACTGAAACCTACTCAAAAACCCAACAGGAAAAGCAAGGTCTGCCCTGGAGAGTGCTGCCCATGCGAGTTGTCCCAAGACCCTACGGTAGCGCTGGGCTTCCGTGGCGGACAGCTCGGGAGTCCCGAACTTTTTCTCTGCATCTTTAAGCAGCTCCTCCAATTTGGGCATAGCATAACCGGTGGATTCTTTGAGCTTCTCTTCCCAAGACACGAAGATTCCCTCCATATAGCCTCGAGACACTCCAAAATACAAACACTCCTCAGCATCGTGGAGCCTGTAGATCGTGCGGCCTAAGAATTCCAGAAGTCCTTTCTTCCCGGACGGAATACTTCCCGCGCGTTTGATCTAGAGCACGCAGGAAGTTCTCACCTCCCTCAATGTCATTGCTTGCAATGAGCAAGTCGTCAACATAAACCAGGACCAACAGAAACTGGGCGTCGGTCTTCACTCGGAACAACGTTGATTCAAAGGTCTCGTCTCCGCCCCTCTAAGAACCACAACAATGGAGCACGTCTCAAGCCATTCATGGCCTTTTTCAACCACAAGATGACTCGCTGGCCCTTCACAGTGATGTTCGCCGGAAGCAAAACCAAATCACAAGCATCAGCTTCAACAGGCGCATACATGAAGGCTGTCGACACGTCAGCTGCAAGAAGGCTCAACCACTGAGAAGGCAAGGACCACTCGCAGTGAGTCTAAGCTACTTGTAGGGGCATAGATGCCAGATCGAAAAGCGCTTTCAGCACCAGAGGCATAATCAACATAGGATCGCAGTCTTTTGGGTAAATACCCACCTCGCCGTGAGGATTTGAACTCCATGTTCAACTGCGATGGCGCGACCCTTCTTCTCAGAATAGGTGTCACCAACCTCCAATGTCTCCGGTTGCACCATTTCAGGGGCGAATGCCTTCGACCACCTGGTCATGCGCTATGGGGTGCCCTGTCAATTCATCACACACTCCTTCAGCGATCTGTACATCGATTTGGTTTCCCCCGAACTGGACAGAGATGGAAGAACCTTGACCTTCTGCCTCGTCGTCACCTCCAACCTCATCACACCTCGAGGTACCTGCCAAGAACTCATTCATCACTTCGTTCTGGGCATGCTGGATGACTCGATCCAAGATCACATCAAGATCCATAGGTTCTCCACCCCCTTCTGGAGCTAAGCTCCCTGTCTCCGTCCCCTTCTTCACCTGGAACCTCCCCACCTTCACCACCTGCACCCTCAAGTGGCCTCTTCACTGACCTCTCCGGATCATGAACTGGTGGTGGAGGAAGAGCTTGCTCGCCACTTCTGGGATCAACATAAGCACCCGCAAGCAGAGGAAACAAGACATTTGGTCCCTAACTCTGAAATTGTGACCCTTGATCACTTCCCTCACTCCAGTGGAGTCAACAGAAACAGTGTAAACCAAACAACCACCACCTGTGCTGTACCTGGCCCCCACATAAGCACCAAGCACCATCCTCTGACCTTGCCACTTCTGTGCATGAACTGGCTTCACAAAACCCATGATCCCAAAAGGAAAAGTTCGTGGTATCTGACCTCCTCTCTTCTCTCAGAGATTCCAAAGGAGTGCCACCCCACTTGCGCTCACAAAAACCATTGAAAGTCCTATAGGTGTATCCCACCAGATACCCATCAAAGGTGATTCCAAAGCTAACCTCATGCCTAAATGAGCTTCCAAAGCCAACCAATTGGTGAACAAACCTTCTTTATGATCCCCACAGCACGTTCTACACCCTTGGCCTGTGGACGATTCTCTGAAATGTTCCTCCAATGGAAGCCTCGACAGTTGGACTCTCTCAGAGACCTCTGCATCAGGTTCAGCAAGTAGGCTTCATTGTCAGTGGCCACTTCCAAAGACAAACCTCCAACACCGATCTCATTCAAAACAGAGACAGTGGACTTCACGTCCTTCTCCCGGTCACCACCTAAAACCACCATCCCAATCATGCCAGTCTGAATCATGAGCAGAACCAACACCTTCCAGTGCCTTCCACCTTCAAACATGATGTCAGCTGCAAGATCACATGTACTCGACTCCTGGTCCTTTCGTCTCCGTGCGGGTGTCCGACCTCTTGCCTGAACACACGCATCACACCCGCGGTCATACGGCCAATGTCCTCGACATTCATGCTCATACAACAACCTGCCCTCCAGCTCGGGTGATGGATCTTCCAGATCCGACGAATGTGAACCATCAGGGTCATAATGGGGCAACTCCCCAGGTGGTTCATCGATCTCGGAACCTGCCTCAACCATCGGACCTTCGGTCTCCGCCTCCGGACCTACCTGATCGGGAATGGAAGGAGTGTACTCCTCCATGTCATCACTCTCCAAATCAACGGTTTTCAGTAACCCACGGAACATCCGGACACACTCGGACTCCTCCGACTCCCGGAAACCCTTCCTGGTTCCAGCAAAGAAGCTAAATCCGTCTTAGATCTCTCCAAAACCTCCGAAAAAGCTCCCGGATCTCCGTCCGGGCCCTCGGAAAAGACATCAAAATCCACAAACTGGCTTTCACAGCTCAAAAAAAGAGGAGTTCGACTCAACCTCCCAGGCGTCAAACTCAGAAGTGAAAGAGGCAAAATCTCCCTGATCATCCTCTTCCCCTCAAACGTATCGGACTCATCCTCAAAAAACAAAGTTGGAAGAGAAACAGGCTCATCACCACAAAAACGAAACATACGACACACACATGAAAACGACTGCAAAGAACCAGGCTGAGGGCACATCACTTCTCGACCCGCAGCTTTGGACTTTCCTGCCCTAGGAACTGGTCGTACCTGTTCAGTCACTGCATCGTTTTGCGTTTCACCGTCGTTTCTGTCGTTTCTGTACTGTGTATGTGGTGTGACTGTCTCAGTGCTTCGCGCTTCTGTGGTTTGGGTCTCTCTGATCTCACCTTCTGGGTTCGATGGGGAACCTTTCACCCCATCAACCTCCATTGGAGCAGGACCTTTGGTCGCTTGCCTCCGCGTCTGGCCTGACTAGGTTTTGAAATCAAATCAACCTTCAACCACCAAGCACGTTCACAAATCCTCAAAGGAAAGTCAGAACACTCTCTCGCTCCTCCGAGCCGAGTCGACCATCCTGTCTCTGACAGAGCGTAGCAGCTGATCACATTCAACTTGATTCGAGCCACCACTACTCGCTGCATGACCACAAGGTCCTACCTGCCTTGAACTCAAGATCTACGATCTGCAGTGGGAAGAATATGACCCCCTGCACTCTCAGAATTGGAGCTACCATCTGGAGTGTGGAAGAATATGATCCCTTGCACCTCTCAGGATTGGAGCTGAACCTGGGTACCAGTACTTCACCTTGTAAAGCTTCAACCATTCCTCTGACAAGTGCAGGAAAGGTTGGAAAGAGTGGCTTGAAGTTGTTGAGAGGCTTTTGGCGCAACCATGTGGAGAAAAGAGCGGAGTTCCTGCTTTGTAGGCATGACTCGATGTCGCATGCTCGTTCTCAAGCTTTCGCACCCGCCTACCGCTTGGCTGGTGTAGCTTGAAGTTGTTAAGAGGCTTTGGCCTGAAGGCCGCCTCCTCCATAGAGCTGCAACTGTGTGGAGAAAAGAGCGGAGTTCCTAAACAGTATGTATAGTTGACATTGTTATAACTCTTTTGTGAATTAAGA
>CAXAMN010004446.1:5486-40561 GCA_963970005.1 Durusdinium trenchii
CAACTCATTGTTATTTGAAGTAAGAACCCCATAGCTTCGCTATCTGGGGAAAACAGATATCACACCCGTCACAGATCACACAAGCGGTTTCAGCTTGCTCCATCTAGAGAGGCGCAAAAAGGATCCAAAAGACAGAAGGGCTCCCATGCCAATGGTTGAAGTCATTGATAATTTGCACTGGAAGCACGAAATCTTGTCACTCTGGAACGTCAATGTGGGTTGTGATGGATCTTGTAATACCATCTGGTCCATGAGTCCATGAGAATTCGCTTGCTGATTCCAGGCTATGAAAGTCGGCATGGTTCAAATGAACATAGCAAGGATTGCAATTTTGCAACAGTCGACTGCCGAGTCATTGTTTGTCCATCTGGTTTGAGTCCCCAGGCTTCCCACATCAAAAAGATCTATATTCTAAAATGAAAAAGAACTCACACCGCTGGTTGCCAAGTCTCGACGTGTCTTCGCCAGGATCTGCGAAGACATCCTTACGGACTGTTTGAAGGTTTGAGGGGATGGGTCATGAGTCATGACTATCATGTGACTCAAACAGAAGAGCGCTTGCGTACCTGCAAAAACTCATTGATAGCAGTTGGCCAGTTGATTGGCAAGCGTCAAAAAGGCATCCTTCTTCAGGTGTGCGGCCACACTTCCGTGGGTGTAAAAGGGGCGCAAGGTGGCTGCTGCTGTTGGGCCATTTGGGACCTGTCATGACCTGAAGCCAGTCACCAAGTCGTATCATTCGGTTGAGACGCACACACACACACTTAGATTGATGCTCGCAAGAGCTACGTCAGTGAAGATAGTCCACTCTAGTGATTACAATACCGGTTTAGAGCGCTGCACCTGAGTAACAGCCCTGAGAGGGAACGGAAAGGTGGTAGGGTCAGAAACAATATGGTTTACATCATTAATCGAACAGTTGCAGGTACGTCAGAGTGGCCAACTCTGATTTCACCAGATCAAATGGGCGTCTTCGTTGGTAGCGGTCCCAAGTGATCTGCCGCTACCCCCTGCCTTTAAAAGAGTTTGAGTGGCTTTGAACTAACTTGCAATGTGTGACAGCCTTAGAAACAGGCGTTGACACACACACCATGCCGATACCGGCGCTCAAGAGGTTTAGTAGCCACCTGACAAGCCTTAGAAAGAAAGAAAAAACGAAGAGGGCAAGAGAGAAAGATAGATGTAGTTACGAGGCCCACTAGTTACGAAACCCTCTAGCTACTGAATACTTAGCCGCATGAACTAAGTGCAATAGTTAGCGAGCGAGCCGTAAACGGCGCACCCTTGACAAAAAGTTTACCTGAAACCTAAAAAGACTCTAGCAAGCGAAACAAAGACCTAGAAAATGAAAAGCAACAGCAGGAGAGAAAAAGAACCAAAAGAGATTACTTAGCTGCACGGTACGCATCTTTTTCATGACATGTGAATACTTAGCGGCGTGGAGGATTCTCCAATGTTTTTAACTCAGTGGGCCCTGCGGCATTCGATCAGCATTCTCAAGCAAACCAAAGGAGCCAGTGAAGGTCAAAGTGAAGTTCACGTGAGAGGAAAGAGAGAGTCAGTACAGTCCCCCAGCTTGGGTCTATGCACATGCTGCGCCCCTTGTCGGGGATCACACCACAGCCCACTGCGGCACACACTTAGATTGATGCTCGCAAGAGCTACGTCAGTGAAGATAGTCCACTCTAGTGATTACAATACCGGTTTAGAGCGCTGCACCTGAGTAACAGCCCTGAGAGGGAACGGAAAGGTGGTAGGGTCAGAAACAATATGGTTTACATCATTAATCGAACAGTTGCAGGTACGTCAGAGTGGCCAACTCTGATTTCACCAGATCAAATGGGCGTCTTCGTTGGTAGCGGTCCCAAGTGATCTGCCGCTACCCCCCTGCCTTTAAAAGAGTTTGAGTGGCTTTGAATTAACTTGCAATGTGTGACAGCCTTAGAAACCGGCGTTGACACACGTCCAGGGCCTAGGCGGCCTAGTGAGTTGACATCTTTCAGTGAAAAACTCATAGTCTGTGATGAACTGTCTAGGGCCTAGGTCAACAACCTGGGGCCACTGCTCATTCAATGTCCTTCCCTCAAACCAGCAACCGACTGATGACTGACGAAAGAACTCAAGTGTGGTTGCCCTAGAATAGCCCGACTTTCAACCAGAAAGCGAAGAACTCGAATATAGGGGCTGTAGCTTGCCTTGCCGGAAAAGGTTGTCTTGATCAATAATCCAAGTCACATTCTGACTCACCCTCTCAGTGAGATACAAAGTGTTCCACTTTCGCGCGTCCACCCCCACCAGGAGCTTGTACCTCCATTTAAGCATTTGTTCAATCTGCTAAGCAGATTTGGACTCTATCTATATAACTTGGTGGGCCTGTCAGTCGGCATATATTTTATAGTGTTGGTGCTTTCTCCCACTGGTTGTGGAAATAGGTCACAAAGCGCAAGTGTCGCTGAGAATGCCTGTCGCTCCTCCCCCAGTTGCAAAACCAAACCGTCAAACTCTTGACACATCTACGTGGCTGTCTCTTGTCTTCACGCAGCATGCACAAGTCCACAGTACAAAAAGGTTCTACCTCTGGATGAGTCCAACAAGCCTGCATCACCTACCGCATCCCCTTTCTCCTTTCTCCTTTGGACTCCCTCGCCTCCCACGGATGACGCCGCCCACAAAGGTTTGTCCGTCACCGTTGGGGGTTTGTGAGGAGGTCTCGCCGACAATGACTTCATCACGTGGCGACGAAGCCGTCACCCCGGAGAGCCAGGGCCAAACATCCTCAACTGCAAAGAAACTGGCAACGTTTTTTCAATGCCAATTCCTCAAATCGGGTGAAGAAGTGTCACACACCGTGATTGTAGCTCCATATCTTGCTGTCCACCGGCCAAATGGAAAGTGTTCAACACCACAGGCTCGCTAGTCACAAGTAGCGCAGGGGCGACGGCAACCACACAAGGGACGTTTTGAAATGCCACATGGCTGGGGCCAAGGCTACTCGGTCAATATACTCAACTACCTGAAGCTGAGAAGCCAAGGAGTCGTGGGGTGGTAAGCCAGCAGCTTTCGCTTGGTGATCTTCTGCATCGACACCAGCCAGGCCTGCATAGGTGGCATACCTGTTGCAACATGGCAAGTTTCATCAGTGTTGCAGCACTTGTCGCTCCTGGAACTTCAATTATCAGAATGCAATCCGAAGGGATCTCATCGTGTTGTCCACTGGGACGCCCGGCCAGTCCCAGGCCGTCACGAAGCCCTCTAACTTGCTGCCACGACCTGGGGAGCTTTGAGAGCCATTGGACTTGAACTGTTTCACCCCCAGAGCTTGTTTCCTGGCTCACCTTGGCCCTTTAAATGGAGAAGCTCAGCACCTACCTTTGCTGTGCACCATCCTGCAGCTTGCAGGCCAACTAGCAGTGCTCAAGTTGGCGTCAGGTTTCACCACATTCTCCTCTGGGGCCTGAACGTCCTGGTGGCACGTAGCCGCCGTTGACAAAGGCATTAACGCCTTGGCGCCAACTGTTTGGACAACTAAGACTCAAAGTCTATATAGAGTCTAAGACTAAGATCCTCAAAATATAGAGATTCAGATTCGAACAGTATAATGGGCGTTCATCTACTTTGCAAAATTACAATCTTGATGTGGAGAATCTATGAACTTCTCGTCCATTTGGAGAGGCTTGCAATGGTAAACACAAGCTCCAGACTCAATGGTTGAAACAAGGCATGTTGCAGGGACGGGTGCATCCTTTCATACTAAGTGACACAAGCAGAAGGTACCATGAGCTACAACAGCTATTGCAATTAGTCAAATCTTACATGCAATGTACAAAGCAGAAGCCTACAGTTGGAAACCTACTTGAGCAGACAAGTATTCGCACACTGACCCCCGATCTATCACATTCCTCTTGCTTGGCAAGGAGCGAATGCCACCTTCGAAGTTAGAGAACTTGCCTGGAACGTTGCGCTCAAGTCAATACGGACCGATCTCTATCTATTCTCTTCTTCAGCCTTAGCTGTTGGAGGCCATTGCTATTTGGTTGGAGGCCATTGCTTTTAGATTCCGTATGCTATTATTGAAGTTTCGGAGGCCTTGAAGCTGCACAACTTGGAAGCTCACTAAATGGTCAACCGACGTGATGGGCTGTCCGTGAGCCCCTCTTCGCACGGTTGCTTACTTATCAAAATTACACCACCGTAGACCCCAAACAGTTTGTTTTTTTCAACATCGAAACTAGAGCTTGCGACGTCCAGAGCTGGGAGACAAAGGACTGCAAGGCAGAGGCGGCCACAGCAACCCAGAGCTGGGAGACGAGTGTAGAGGATTGCAAGGCAAAGACGGACACAGCAGTACAGAGCGGGCGGACACATCTTAAGAAAGAATTGAGAAGCCCTGACAGTAAACCTCTTGGGGAATTATTCTTCAAGTGCGAACATGACGCTGGTCATGCTGCTCAATCAGCAAGGAGCTGACCGCGTGAGGACAAGAAATAAAAGCGTGAGGAGCGAAGGATGTGACATGAAATTGATGTTTGGTGCCTGACGCATGCCCTGAGACTGTCACAAAATGCAATCCGGTCATTCATGGAACGCTTGCCCGAAAAGGAAAACAAAGCTGAGAGAGTTACACAGTGTGGCAGGAATGCACTCCCGGAGACAGTCACGCGGCAGAAAACAGCAGCGCAGGCACCAGGCAAAAAGACAGAAGTCGCATGGGAGACAAATGAATAGAAATGCTACATGGCCAGCGGAAAAGGGCGGCAGCACCAGTGTAGAAAGCTGCATGGCCAGCGGAAAAGGGTGGACACCAGCAGTGACAGACCTGGAAAACAAATGAATAGAAATGTTGCATCCCCAGCGGAAAAGGGCGGACACCCAACAGTGACAGACCTGGGAGACTGATGCATGGCCGACGGAAAAGGGTGGACACACCAGTGACAGACCTGGGAGACAAATGAATAGAAATGCTGCATTGCCTGCGGAAGAGGGCGGACACCAGCAGTGACGCACCTGGGAGACAAATGAATAGAAATGCTACCTGGCCAACAGGGCGGACACCAGCAGTAACGGACCTGGGAAACAGATGAATAGACATGTTTCATGGCCAACGGACAAGGGCGGACACCACCACTAACAGACCTGAAAGACAAATGAATAGAAATGCTACATGGCACCAGCAGTGATGGACCTGGGAGACAAATGAATAGAAATGCTTCATGGCCAATAGACACCAATGACAGACCTGGGAAACAAAAGAATAGAAGCGCTACATGGCCAGCGGAAAAGGGCGGACACCACCAGTGACAGGCTGGGAGACACACGAATAGAAATGCTGCATGGCCAAGGGACAAGGGCGGACACCAGCAGTGACAGACCTGGGAGACAAATGAATAGAAATGCTACATGGCCAACGGAAAAGGGCGGACAACGCCAGAGATGGGAGACAAATGAATAGAAATGCTACATGGCCAGCGTCCAAGGGCGGACACCACCAGTAACAGACCCGGGAGATGAATAGAAATGCTGGACACCAGCAGCGACAGACCTGGGAGACAAATGAATAGAAGTGCTACATGGCCAGCAGAAAAGGCGGAAACCAGCAGTGCAGGGCTGGGAGACAAATTAATAGACATGCTACATGGCCAGCATAAAAGGGCGGACACCAGCAGTGACAGGCCTGGGAGACAAATGACGCAAAAGGGCGGACGCGGACACCAGCAGTAACAGACCTGGGAGACAAACGAATAGAAATGCTACATGGCCAGCGGAAAAGGGCGGACACCAGCAGTGACAGACCTGGCAAACAAATGCATAGAAATGCTACAGGACCAGCGGAATAGAAATGCTGCATGGTCAGCGGAAAAGGGCTCTGCGGTGGTAAGTACACTGAGACTAACCAGATCGAGCACGCCTGGTAGCAGACACACGCAGCAATGGCAAAATGGTTTACCAAAGTCTTTTCTACAGTGAGGACCCATCCTGGAGGGATGCGGATTGCCACGCCAGCCTGCGGATTTGGGTCGTGCTTTGCAAGAGAAGCAGCAGACCTGGGAGGCAAATGAATAGAAATGCTACATGGCCAGTGGAAATGGGCGGACACCAGCACTAACACAAAGGGCGGACACATCTTAAGAAAGAATTGAGAACCCTTAACAGTAAACTGCTTGAGGAAAAACAGCCGGGAACCCGACCAGAAGCGCCCAGCCTGAAAAGAAGTGGGAGACAAGCCGGCCGGGGACCCGACCACAAGCACCGAGCCTGGGAGACAAATGAAAGGAAGTGGGAGACAAGCCAGCCGAGAACCCGACCACAAGGACAAATGAAAACTTGAGGCCAAGGGGGGGGGCGAAAGCTAGCGCTCCAGAATGGGAAAGTGGAGGGCAGCGAGGTAGGAAAAAACACGGCGCTCTTTTTGGAGGCAGGGGTGAAAAGGAAGTGTTGCGAAAACTAGAAGCCCAAAACTGTAGACATTCTCTCCATAGAAGTGTGAAGAGTCCTTTATATGTGGCTCTTTGCCCGGATCCTCCTGCGAGAGAAGAGAGAGAAGAGAGACGGAAAGACGAGAGACAGAGAGGCGAGAGAGAGAGAGAGAGGAGAGAGAGATGAGAGAGATGAGAAAGAGATGAGAGAGATGAGAGAGATGAAAGAGATGAGAGAGGGAGGGGGGGGGGTCTTCGACCTAAAACATCAGGGGTTAGGATTTGCACCCGCGTAGAAATGCTGGACACCAGCAGGGACAGACCTGGGAGACAAATGAATGGAAAATGCTACATGGCCTGGGAGACAAACGAATAGAAATGCTACATGGCCAGCAGAAAAGACCTGGGAGACAAATGAATAGAAATGCTACATGGCCAGGAAAAGGGCGGACACCAGCAGTGACAGATGTGGCAGACAAATGCATAGAAATGCTACATGGCCAGCAAAAAAGGGCGGACACCACCAGTGACAGGCCTGGGAGACAAATGAATAGAAATGCTGCATGGCCATCGGAAAAGGGCGGACACCAGCAGTGACAGACCTGGGAAACAAATGAATAGACATGTTGCATCGCCAGCGGAAAAGGGCGGACACCGCAGACTGGGAGACAAATTAATAGAAATGTTGCATGGCCAACGGAAAAGGGCGGGCACCACCAATGACAGACCTGGAAGACAAATGAATAGAAATGCTACATGGCCAGCGGAAAAGGGCGGACAGCAGCGGTAACAGACCTGGGAGACAAACGAATAGAAATGCTACATGGCCGGCGGAAAAGGGCGGACGCCAGCAGTGACAGACCTGGGAGACAAATGCATAGAAATGCTACACGACCAGCGAAAAAGGGCGGACACCACCAGTGACAGATTTGGGGGACAAACGACTAGAAATGCTGCATGGTCACCGGAAAAGGGCGGACACCAGCAGTGACAGACCTGGGAGACAAATGAATAGAAATGCTCGGACACCAGCAGTGACACAGGGCGGACACATCTTAAGAAAGAATTGAGAACCCCTAACAGTAAACTGGTTGGCGAAAAAGTGGGAGACAAATGCAAGGAAGTGGGAGGCAAGCCGGCCGGAAACCCGACTACAAGCACCCAGCCTGGGAGACAAATGAAAAGAAGTGGGAAACAAATGAAAGGAAGTGGGAGACAAGCCAGCCGGGAACCGGACCAGAAGCACCCAGCCTGAAAAGAAGTGGGAGACAAATGAAAGGAAGCCGGCCGGGAACCCGACCACAAAGGAAGTGGGAGACAAGCCAGCCGGGAACCCGACCACAAGCACCCAGCCTGGGAGACAAATGAAAAGAAGTGGGAGACAAATGAAAGGAAGTGGGAGACAAGCCGGCCGGGAACCCGACCACAAGCACCTATCCTGGGAGACAATGAAAAGAAGTGGGAGCCAAATGAAAAGAAGTGGGAGACAAATGAAAGGAAGTGGGAGACAAGCCAGCCGGGAGCCCGACCACAAGCACCCAGCCTGAGAGACAAATGAAAAGAACTGGAGACAATTGAAAAGAAGTGGGAGACAAATGAAAAGAAGTGGGAATTAAATGAAAGGAAGTCGGAGACAAGCCAGCACCCAGCCTGGGAAACAAATGAAAAGAACTGGGAGGCAAATGAGGAAGTGGGGGACAAGCCGGCCGGGAACCCGACCAGACCATCCAGCACCAAGGCGACCATTCTTTAAAGCATTGAGAACCCCTAACAGTAAACTGTTTGGGGAAAAATTGTCCACTCCCCCTGTCATGCCACGCCTCCTCGCAGGGGCCAGTTGTTTCCACCACAAATGCCTTTGGCCATGATTTCTCCGCCATTGTCGCTGTGGAACACAACTAAGCTGTTGTTCCACATACCTCTCTCCTTCCCGCATACAGACGAAAGCAGGCTGAACCGGGAAACCGGGATTAATCATTGAGTAATTGGCTGCCAGCCCTGCATGATGCTTTTTGATTCTGCCGCCATTTCAGTAAAATCTAGAGCATCCCTTGTTTAAAAACAAAACCAAGAACAAACCTGCATGTCCCCGAATGAGAAGCAAAGGTTGTTTTGGACCTGACTAAGGAAGACAGAACTTATGCAGGAAAGTCCCTTAAGTATATATTTGCCAGCCACTGCTTCCTTCATTGATGTTGATGTATATATACCTTTTTGTATCATCCATGCCGCTAAATATCAACTTCCTTCTGCTTCTGTTCGCTGCAGCAATGCCTTTGCTCCCTTTACTTCCCTGAAGGCTGTTTCTGGAGTAAGCCCACAGTCACAGTCATCTTGAATCTACTTCCTGGCAATCACTGTGATACCTTACAACAACCAACTTCAAAGCACCGCAAGTCAGCGACAATTGACCCCCACTGGAAGTAGATTCGAATGGATTCCTTGAGGAGATCAACCACCTCTCCAATTTCATCATCCATGAAGTTCACCATGGCGTGCATCAGCCGGCGGTGCTTCTCCTTGATGAACGAAAACCTGCCGTCGAGGCGTCCAGGCCAAATGAACACCGAAACATCGGACCAAACGAGCCCCCTTCGTAGTGTCCTTGCTCCTAGTAGTAAGGCACTTGTTTCTACTAGCTTCTTGTTACTACTAGTAAGGCACTTGTTACTAGAAGCGATGCACTTGTTCCTAGTAGTGTCCTTGCTCCTAGTAGTAAGGCCAGGAGAGCTTCTTGTTACTAGTAAGAATGCTCCTAGTAGCGATGCCAGGAGCCCCTAGTAACTAGTAGCATCCTAGCCAAAGAGCTTTTTCTCGTAGGCTTCTGGAATTTGCAGCGGCATATGCACCAGGTGCAGTGCCCAGAAGAGGAACAGCCTCAGGCTGAGGAAATTTTTGGACTGGCATGTCGTTCTAGGCGTGGTACTAAAAAGAACTTCCCCTCTGCTGCAAGTCAGGGAACGGCTCAGCAACGTTGTGGTTTCGGATCACAGATTTTGCGGCCTCTGCGAAGAGTGCTTCTTCGAAGACACAGGTCTCATTGACAGGGTTCTGATTTTCTTGAGAGCAAGACGGGCCATTCCTGACAGTTGGCTGTCAGCGATCAGTGACCCTATTCACGTAGACACCACAGCAGAGGAGGACACCATCGTTTACTTAGCTTGGATGATCTAATAGTGGCCTGTAGAATAATCCAAGCTTCTTGTTGTTACAGCTCTTTTGATATGCTTGTTAATTTGCATAAGCAGCAATGCCAGCGTGGCCGAGAGTCTGCAGGTGATATGCTGGTCCATCATAGCTGGCGTTGAAGATCCAAAGATCGCGCATCTTCTTGAGACCGCACATGCCCTCCTCAGTGGTGGTATGTTGGTAGCTCACTGCAGTCTGCTCCGGGGGTGATTGACACGTTCAAAATACACAGTTTGAAATGACCTTTATGTTTGCATATACCGTCTTCGTGTAAGTAATTGTGTGATTATCAAAGAAACACACACACCAAAAAAAGAAAACAATAAAGAAGATCCCAGAAGAATGAATATCAGACAAGCCTCTGTGTGTTGCCAATAGTCATTGGTATGATGCCAATATCCAAACCAGCTTTCATATCCTCGGGCCCTCGGATGATGAGCAGCTGTTGCCATGCCGACATCCCACTTTCCCACCATGTGGGTTCGATAGCCTCCACGCTTTAGAAGGCTTGCGATGCCGGTCATGTTGATGGGGATCCCCTGGCGCAAGCCGGTCTCTTGAGACATCTTGAGACATGGATCACCACCGGTCATGTTCTTGTTCCTAGTAGTAACAAGTGCCTCGCTAGTAGTAACAAGTGCCTTACTAAGTAGTAACAAGAAGCTATTAATTTAAATTTATGAAGGTGATCAGACGAATCAAGCCAAGCCCTTTCAGCCTGAAAGCCACCCTCCTGATCCTTGGAGTTCACACACTCCGGCTTCACGTTCTGCACATTCACATGGACCGGGTTGCGACCCGTTTGGATGGCGCTTCGGGCCGGTGAGCAGAACTGGTAGCTGTAGAAGCGATCTAGCTCAATGCCAGACCTCAGCCGTCTGGGCCGAACTTGGAGCTTTGGCGTTGGCGGACTGTCATGACAAACCTTCCAACCTTCAGCGTTAAACGGTGTTGAAGTTGGCTGTGTTCTACAACTGTTGTTTTGGAAACAAAAAAACGACCCAAGTTGTTGCCTTCCCCAGCACAGTTGGTCCATCCCAGAAAGCCCAAAGAAAAGCCATCTCAGCAGCCACACCCTCCATGTTCTCCTAGCTCCATGGCATTTGAATGCATTTGACTCGAAGCCTGTCCCATACCCTCAAAGTGC
Source organism: Durusdinium trenchii (assembly GCA_963970005.1). Classification (NCBI taxonomy): domain Eukaryota; class Dinophyceae; order Suessiales; family Symbiodiniaceae; genus Durusdinium; species Durusdinium trenchii. The sequence goes on from CAXAMN010004446.1 coordinate 16,236, forward strand.
TCAAATTCGAGTTTGTGTTTCTAGATCTCGCCTCGCCCATATTTTGCAGCACAACGGAACCATGCAAAGCATCCAGCCTCCCCAACCTCCTGAACTGGTCGAAACGAGCCGAAACCGGGCCCAAAGAGGCCTCGCCAGTGCATCGATGCGGGGCGTTTTGACATCACCATCGTCCTCACGATGGTAGCCTGTCATGTGAAGGGGGGTCTAAGCTCCATTGGAGTAACGTGTTTCTGTTTTAGGTGCATGTCATTCAAAGGATTCTTCTGCTGGGGAGAGAGAGAGAGAGCGAGAGCGAGAGAGAGTGAGAGTGGGAGTGAGAGTGTCAGAGAGAGAGAGAGAGAGCAACATCGACAACGGCAACCTGGCCATACATCACTCGACTATTTCAGCATGCACCGTAGATCAGAAAGAACGCCCTTTCTGGAAGGGACGACCTTAGGGGACAATGACGACCACCGAGGACCGCACCCACTTCTGCCCAGCCCATATCATCCGCCAGGATGTGGATAATGTGCGGCCGAGTGGACGCCCAGCAAGGTACCTGAGGGGCAGGTGAAACAAACCTGAATGTGGGATCAACAAACCTTTGTGGTTGCTCCTCTTTTATTTCGGGAGACGGTAGGCCACTAGAAGAGATAAGAAGAGGTAGTTAGTGGAAGAGTGACCACTAGTAAGCTACTACCTACTGGAAGCAGGACAGCTCACGCTTCTTCAAGGAAGCGCTCGCACTATTCATTTGGAGGTAGGCGAACCCGGCTTTGTTCGGTGTGAAAAAGAGAGATCCGTGCACTGTCAAGCGACCAAGAGTTCACAACAATTCACAGGGGATGCTGCTCAGACACGGGCACCCCCCAAGTCAGATTAGGACTAGGAGGAACATCAAAGAAAAATACCATCAGGCCATCAACCATGCTGAATCCAACAGCATATTGCCCTCACAACAATTTGAAGTTCCCCCGTTTGGAATGTGGAGACAAGAAAAGCTCCCCGCGCCTACACACGGTTTCGGAGTCCAAGGTGCTGTGAGAATTAACAAGCAAATCTTCTCCATTGCGCAAGACCAACGACTTGCTTTGAAAACAATGGTTGAGCCAGAACGCTCCAGCGCGTGAACCACCTTGGACTCTCAAACGCGGTCAAGACCGGCATCCTAACAACTGCAGTAGTCGAACATTGGTCCGAATCTAGACCCCAAGAAGTGCTTGCCCCCAACCAGGGCCCACCTTCGAACAATGCATCTCACAATTAATACAAGCTACTACATGTTTACTAGGAACAAGAAGCTACTAGTATGAAAGGGCATCGCTACTAGGAGCAAGGACGCTACTAGTAACAAGGGCATCGCGACTAGGAGCAAGAAGCTATTAGTATATAGCTCCTGGCCTTACCACTAGGAACGCTACTACAAGGGACCTCACATCTCAGAGTGCTCTAGATTCTCAGATCCTTTGTTGAGCTTGGATGATCACAGGATTTGGATGAGGTGGATTGGAATCCGCTGCACCTCCGATGTAAACAAAGCTTCGAAGCACAGGACAGAGAGTCCTAGTGTGATTGTTGCGGCAACAACTCACATTAGAGTCACATTGGGCTACAACCCCATTGCCTGCAAAGAATTCACTCAGGATGTCTGCCAATACGAGTCACGACTCCTAGCAGGTCCTTGATCCGCTTTGAAGATCTTAACTTGGTCGTACCTGTTACAGTGTAGGTAGATCGACTCCTTGATCGCTTAGTAGTGTCCCTGCTGTAGAGAAAGTGCTTTGGTGCTCTTCTACCAAGCTCGGACTTCTGGACCAGGCGAAGAAAGCTACGCTGGTGCCTATACAGATGTTAATGGTAAACGGTAAACTACTATTCTAGGTATCAAGCATGCTGCGCACAGGGTGTGTGCAGAAGCACCATTCTAGACAGGGTGTGGTGATCTAACTCAGGCTTGCAATGAGACATGGTATCCTCGGAAACCGTCTGATTTAGCCTCATCAAGCAATTTAGTCACGGACCTGGACAAGCAAAAATGTAAGGTGGCAATAATGGCTTCCCTCAACAAGAATCTGTTTGCTAGTAGCTGGTGCGACGTTCATCAAGTACAGCCAGTGTCTTTTAGGGTGAGGCCATTGGAGCACTCTGGTCAAATTTGTAAATCTGATTTTCCTCACTGACTGCGAGAAGGTGATATGGTATTCCAGCATGTATGATGGAGACACACCGCAAAGGGATGATTCTGAACTTACAAGTATACTTACAAGTCAGCCTCGCAGCTTTTGTGGCAATCCCCAAGATAATAGGAGATCTTTCCTTCTGCAATCTAGGATGAGCAATTGGCTTCATGCTCTCATCGTTTCCAGACTCTGCGGCTGCATGATCTTTTTGGCTGCATCAGAAAGGCTGAGCTGTGGCTGAGCTGGTTGGCACCTACAGGAAACTAGGTCCAAACTCAGATCTCCAGATCGACAAAAGTGAATCGACCAAATATACTTGGCCAAAATGTGCTGAACTCCTACTCTGAGGTGTTGTGCGGTTGTGCGATGCACCTGCTCAATTACATGTACATGCTGTAAATGTTTCTTTAAAGGAGTCGGGTCAAGAGAACGATCGCTCTGCCCTCCCGGCCTGGCTAGGAGCGGCGGCAAGCCCAAAGCCCTACCAGCACAGCCACGGCTGAGGCGGAGAGCAGCACTAGCCTGAACCTCGGTCGGAACGTTATGTTCACCTTGGTGTTCCCCGGTGCAAAACGCAGAAGAGTTTCAAGTATTCACCAATGAATTGCAAACACGACTTGCAGCACGCGACTCGCATGTATGTTCTCTGGGCCCAAGAACTTGCAACACGGGCACGGTTCTTCTGTGCGTCATTGCTCTTGGGTTGCTTTGTTGCCAAGCTCAGTATGAGACTTGATGATGTAGTTTATGATGTCCATGTAAGGTCCATACACACAAAAAGCTTCGGCTTTGGTGACAACGCTTGTCTGACGCCAAGTTGCTCCCGTTTGGACACATCGCCCCTTTCGCCCCCGAGGCGCAAGAACAAGTGCCGGCGCACGGCTCGCTGGAGCGCCTGGAGGACAACGTGACGACTTTGATGAATGGAAAAAAAAAGAAATGAATTAGGTGTTAAGTTTCTTTAAATTGGATTGTATTTTAAAAAAAATACAAAAACACCTGGCATGATAACAGGCTTCATGCACCCACCTGCACCCATGGATCTCTTTACTTAGCAACTTCGATAAATATGCACCCAGAAAACCCAGTGAAGTGAGTGTTTGCCTGAAGTTCGTTCTTATGGCAAAATCTAGAACAGCCCAGTGCCTCCTCGGCCGAGATGATCCGTCTCTTCAGCACGGGCTTTTGCTGGCTCCTCGGCAGAGCTGGAATCGGCAATGCAATACTCGGAAAACCAGGCAATGCAAGCGAGTTCCAGCTCGCCGCTTCTCCAACATCAAGCTAGCAAAGCAGCCATTTAATGGTTGGGAAAACTGTTCGTCCATCCAGCCTAGTAGTGTTATGTACCTCGACAATCATAGTGACTGAGTAGATTGGAGTTGTTTGGACTGAAGGAGCAAACAACCCCTGACTTCCTCAGCCTTGCAAAGGAAGTTGGATGAAGCAGTCCCATGATACCAAAAAGGTTGTGACCCCTGGTCCGCACCTATATGCAAGAATGACCCAAAGCCCTTTTCAACTTTAATGGAGTTTCCCACCATTCAGCACTGGCTGACACGTCACTTTGGAGAGTTTGCTGCTTCGGCTTCCAATTGCCTCGGCGACTGCTGCGGGAGGAGCTTTAGTAGATTTGATGTTTAACAAGCTTGTCCAAAAGATTCCGTGTCCATGTGTCAAACGTTCATGAGTCGTGAGATAAAACATAACAGGCTTCATGTAAACAAGCTTAGCATTCTAATTACGACGCCCCACAGGAGTTGAAACAGAATTTGTAGCACGTGCCCTGTTCAAAGCTCCATGAAGATTCCCAATCGCATGAGCTCACACCAGCTTCCTTTTCTCCATTATCGATTAGGCCTCCCAACCTCCTCCGCATCAGAAGCTCCACGTTGGCCGATGGGAATGGCCCTCTCGGGGTGCCCTGGACCAAGTGTTTCCTGGAAACGCAGCCGATGCACGACTATCTCTGTGAAGGCCCAGGGACACCTCGCGATGGCTGCGCAGCAGGCCACATCCCCGACACTATGACCCGCACACGTATCCCAAACACGTCCTCAAGGGCATGGTTAATGACTCGCGGTCATCCACAATCACCTGAAGCCGAAACGTCTTGGGCCTTTCTGATGTCTTTCTCACATGAAAAGTGAACCTCTGGCGAACGTTTCAAAATTGGACGGTTTCTCATTCCAACTTCCAAAGGAGATGGACCACCGGACGCCTCATGAAGCTTGTCTTTGAAGCTGTAAAGCACATAGAGGCTGAGCTCGAGATCCAACTTCCTTGGCTGTGGGACCGAAGACATCCTACAGCCTTATTGCAAACCGGAGTCCACTCCTGAGGCACAGCTCTCTGGACTACAAATATCCACACTGCATGAGATGATCAACAAAAACATGTCATGAAAGCACGTTTCACATAAACTCAACTACACTACACTTTATGGAGGAAGCAAGAACTGAGCAAAGAAAAGAAGCACAACAAAGCAAGGCAAAAGTTTATTTTTAAAAAAATATAGAAACCGAATGCATTTAACGTTGAGAAGCTAAACTAGTAGTTCCTAGGTTTCTTGTTAGCCCAGCCTGTGGTCTGCCCCCCCGCGTGGCCTGGCGTGAAGTCACACCGAACACCTTCGAGTGCCGAAGCTCAGCGGTGTGGGGTTGTAGAAGCCCGGGAGATCCGCCTGCAGTGCACAGAACAGCACCAGGATCCAACAAGCCTTTGGGGGTCTGGGAAAAAGCACGATAATCAATTGAAACATATCGCTTGCGACTACTGTCCTTGGGACTCTGATCCTCTGCAGGTGATAATTTGCCGTCTATCTGCGTCTCGATTGTAAATGGTGCCCCCTTACGTAGGTTCAAGTGTTTGCACGTGTCAAGACCCCAGGAAGATCTTGACCCTGAGCATCACTTTTACATAATGGTGATCCAAAAATCTAAATGCTAATACTAAATGCCACCCGCCAAGCCACCGGACATCACGTGTGCCACAAAATGCTGCATGGTGCCTTAAGATGCTGATATGTACGTGTCAACTCTGTCTTGGCAGACATGTACGGCCCCTTCCCCTTCATCTAACCTTCCGGCCTTCGAGGAGGTCGAGCTCCCGTGCACCACAATGCTGTGTTGCTCCACCAAGCATTGCACCGCTGAGGTCACGTCGATCCAGGGCCCCTGCAAATCTCCAGGCCCGATCGTCCTCACCAAATGGAGAAACCGCGCCACCGGAGAAGGGGCACGGGTCAAACAAAATGGTCTGTTTGGTGGTGGTTGTGCCGAAGCTCCAAATGGAGAGATCATGGTCAAGATCCGTGTATGTCTTCCCACCCCTGCCTGTCACGTTTGAGAGATTCATGGAGAAGCTCCTCCCGCAACTGCAAGTTCCCATACAGGGCCTGCAAGATCTCAGTTCTTTGAGGTGGAAACTGAGCATTGGATTCACTTGTCAAGTGCAAAATGGCTTCTTCATCAGATGGTCGTAAGATCAAATGGCCACTGACTATGTTAGTTACAGGCATTGGATGGCATTGGTATAGTTCTCTCCTAATGGCAAACAACAAAGCTCAGTTGCTAGCCTCTGTTGCACGTTTGGGTGGTCGGAGTGGGTGGACATAAAATTTGATGAGGGATGTCTTCACCGGTTTCACTTCTCAGAACCACGGTTGGATATGTTATGCCTTTCCATGGCCTTCCCATTGCACACAGCAACACAAGGATACAGAAAGGTCTTGGGTATTTGCCCTGCCTTTGTTTTACGCTCCCTCTCCTGCCCTCAACAGCAGACACATTTTTCTGTCCCTAGATCTGCAGTCTACTGTCCCTAGAGTTGAGGATCAACGTATACAGTCCTATCTAGAGTCTGGAGACTGTCTGGTTTTGTTGCTGGATTTCACCCACTCCTACCTGAGTATGAAGCAATCCTCCCAGAATCCTCCCAGCTTCCAATCGGAACATTTGAGCTCAAAGACATGTGCTCCGGGACTCCGGCTCTCTATTCCAGCTGAATGGACTAGATGTCCAAAAGGAACACAAAAGGAAGGCAAAAGGAAGGGAGCCGATGATTTGCAGCCTGACAAAGAATTGAGACGAGTGGGCAAGCTGCCCTCTGCTCGGTCCACATCGAAATTGTGGCGCAGCTAGGATAGAGCCATCGGGCCAGAGATGTCTTGGTGAAGATGGCTAGAACGTGAGATAGCATCCGGCTCCTTGCTGGGCATCTCTGGCAGCTCGTAGAAAGTTGGATACATCCAATTGTCTCAGGCTCCTGGAACCCTTCCCTTGACAAAACTCAGAGGCATGCTTGGAGCTTGCCATCACAAGTCGGAAGTGCAGTGGCAGAAGTCGGAAGCTGTCTTGCAGTTGCATGGAGATTGAAAAGCCTGGTGGCCTAAACAAAGGAACTGTTTGTCAATGTTCAACTCTAGGGCATGCCTTCCAACATCCAACACAGCTTGTGACAGGTCTGCGGTCTGCGCCAAAAATTTGAGCACCTACAATCTGCTCCGCTCAGAAGCTTTGAAGGAAGCGCGAAAAAGCTCCTCAGGGTATGATGAAAGGCTCAATACTTCAAGACCTGAGGACTACATTCTCATGTTGATGCAAGGCACATTCCAATGTCCCCGAAAGCGAACAGGTCTCAATCCATTTTCTTAAGAACAAACGCCAAAACCAACAAAATGGTATTGTATATATATATAAAGAGGGAAACGGATCGAACCATCGGTCCTTTGGGAATAATGCTTTGGAGACCGGGTCTGTTGCCCACTCAGATGAGTTCGATAGCATTTCGCTGGCTAACCAGCCGATGTGATCGGAGCTCTTGGCGGCCCAGCCATTGCCTGGAACGGCTCAAGCTCTTCGGGCAACAATATTTTCCTCCTCTGATTCGTTTAACATATATATTCAATTGAATTTGAGTTCAAGGGAGCATCACAAAAAATCGCCGCGGCAGGATCTTTTTCTATTTCAAATCCTGCGGAAGTCTATTCCACCCTATGTGGTCCAAAGAAGAACCTTCAGGATCACGGAGCATTTCACTATGGACAAATTGAATTGAATGGATGACTGCCCTGGCTAGACAGCTGCCTCCACTGGCTACTGCCACACCCTTGTCCAGGTAGTCGATGTAGGGTCGGCGCTGCCCTTGGCCATTTGGATGCGTATCATCCGTGATACACACTATGGTGCTCACATGGCCAGTAAAAGTGACACCTGGCAACATTGGCAAGATCAGTCAGGATCTGGCAAGTGTCTTCGAAGCACCAAGAAAATCCAACAAGGATCTTCCCAGCACAGTGGCCCACCGTCCGTCAATCAGCATATGTTGTTTACTGTCTTCCCTCGAATCCCCTTGGGAAATCCCCCCGAAAGCCGGTCGCCTGGAAAGTATCTTGCTGCCATCTGCTGAGCGACGGAGACCAGCTCTGGTCGAGCTTGCTTCGCCTTCATCCAGTTGAGTGCCTCTTCTTTGGACTCCAACCTTTGATTGAGCATGTTGCCATCATAGCCCATCTTCAGGTACCAGCGCCCGTCAGGGTATTTGATGGGTGGAAGAATGTACCAGAACTCTTCGGGATCCTTCGGCCCTCGAAGAATCAACACAGGCATAGAAGCCAGCGAGGTGGCGGCCTCTGGCGTCACTTCAAACAATACTGCCTGGCAGGGTTTTTGTGCATCCAATCAAAGCCAAACCAGGCATTTTAAGTATATGGAACAAACTTCATAGTATACATGTCTACTAGTCTGCTCATGCCTGTGACATCTGAGTTGTGATGTCCAACGACTTGTCGGGGACCAGCCACTTCGTCATCCAGCCAGCAGCTAACACAACCTAGAGCTCACACGTTGGAAAAAAGAAGGGACACATTCTAGGGCTTGCTACAGCAAGTCTCTTGCCAAGTGGTATGCAGCCCCTGTGCGGTCCTCATTGCAACTTTCCTGATAGGTCTTGGTATTACACTGCAGGTCCTAACTTGAACAAGCTGAGCAGAACCCCCTTGGTAGAGGAACATGGTCTTTGAGGGGCCTATGTTCCATGCCTGAAGGAACTGTACCCTAAATGCCTCATGCCTGAGCAGCTGTTCCTACAACTTGAGAGGGTGGTCAGGAAAGAACAGGTCGGAACTTTCTGTGAAGCAAGAAACCTTTTGAGCCTCGACCTGCTGGGAGCCCTCCAGGTGAAGTATCCAGTGATCATCCTGCCAAAGGACAGGTACTCTGCTTTGAAATTACTTCTCTTGCACGCAACAGAACAAACTTGAAATACGTGCAGTTGGAGTATTGACATTGGATATTAACTTGTTGGTACACAAACACCCTTCACAATGCACCACTTCTGCCTAAGGACTCTCTCCCCTCAAACACTCTTCATGCTGATTGCGCTTCTCTCTCTTACACATATGCATTCTACTCGCCTGGGGCTCGGCTTGCTCGAGGTTCCGGCTGATCACATCAGTTCCGTTCCTGCAAGTTCTCCCCTTTGATCCATGAACCGTCTGGAAGAATATGTTCTGGCACGCTGCTATACACTGTTGTATCCGCCCTAACAAATGATATTCCTAGATAGAAAGAGCTACAAACAAATTCCCACACTGCTGGTGATATTGCTTTGACATCATGTTTGCATCACTCCTCTTGGCTAAGACTGCTTGGATCTTGGCCAATGCACGGGGGCTCAAATGTCCAGCTTTCTTTGGCTGCCAAATGCCTTTCCAAGAGTGTTCGTCGAAGGGGAGCCTGCAGTTCGGCTGGAGCGAAGTATATATAATATATATGCCGACTTAACCCATGTCTCAAGCAATGTACCTTGCATGCTGAGCATTCTCAGCCACACTCGAGAGCTGCTGTTATCAGACCTCTTCAGTTTCTGGCATGAGTACTCTGAGCCTCAGAAAGGGGAAGTGCTCCTCTAATGCCTCTTTACCGCTGTAGACGAAATAGTCCTTTCCTTCCTTGGTTGCGATCTCCGGTGCATTCTATAGATAGCCACAAACACAAAGTAAGCACCTATCAAGACTATTGACCCCCCTCAACCGTACTAAAAATGCGCAGATTGCTGTTACACCCGTCAGATTCATACTGGGATGCTGTCATTGTGTGTGTGTGTGCCCCTAAACTGCACTGTTCGATGTCCACATGAACCGTAAATGAATAGAAAACCATAGCAGCTAAGCCATCTGCTACTCCGCGAGCCCGTCTGCCCCTCCGCCAGCTACGATCTCTCTCACCTCGCGCCCCAGCGTCAGTTCCGAACTGGGCCATGGTCTCTTCAACTTGGCGGATGTACTCCAGAGCAGGGTCTCCGATCGCCAAGAAGCCATTCTCTTGATAGAAGCTCTCACCGGCTTCATCTTTGATGGCCTTGCGCTTGCACACGAACTTTCACCACAAGCAATACCCTAAGTGAGATGGTTATATATATACAGTTATGCCCCTTGATTCTATGTAGGAATTCGCCATGTACAATCAAGAAGCATAAAAGAAACATACACACTGGCACACCGAAGACGCTCTGGACCATAAAAGACTCACCGAATTGGTCCAAGCAGGTGGTCTCGGTGTGAAAACAGAGATACTTCGTCGGTCACCGGGCCTCGTACTCCTTAATCGAAAGGTCCGCCAGGTCAGCCCAGACTTTGTCGGGGTCTGCAATCCGATAGATCCCTGGACGGGCAGAATTCCGTTTGGATCAGACTTCAGACTTGGCAGTTGTGTCCAAAAAGAAATGGATTTGCTGAAGCAGCAAGTCCAACATGCAGGATTACTAAAGAAGAGAGCCTACCTAGGTACACTCGAGGTCTGGACATCCCAAATTCTTCAGCGAGGAAACATGAAAGGCAAAGATTCTCCCACAGTCAGTGGTCACGCCAGGGCTCGGCCCTCGTCATAGCATGCGCCCAGGGCGCCCTGTGCCTCTGAACGACCCAGCAGTGCCACTCGCAGACCCTTGGCACTGAGGTACTTCGCACAGGCCGAGCCGATCAGCCCAGCACCCACCACAGCCACGTCGTACATGGGAGCGAGAAGGTCGGGAGCGGACGACCTTGGGCGACCTTGGGCCTAACAGCAACTCACAAATCATGGTGGAAAACATGTGACGGTGGGGGATTGGTAGTGGGGTTGGCCAATTGACATGCGACGTGGGCAAATCAAGTCATCTTCTCCAGCTAGCCAAACAGCTTGAGACTTGCAATGCAAATAACAACAGGACAAAGCCAAACTCTTGCAAGTGCACACTAGGGACTAGAACCAGCTCCAAAGCTGGTTTGAAGGAATTGACCCATATTTGCAATGGAAACTCAATGTGTGTGTTACACTTATCGCTGTCACTTATTGCTGTGACCCTCTTGCACAAGATCTTGTTGCCCTGTGAAACTTCCAGACTCCTGCTTCACCTCCACACCTGCTTCACCAGGATACCATGCTTGCTGCGCTCTGTCTGCACAATTCGCTGCAGCTGCACCTCCATGTGGGATCTTGGGCACCCAAAACCAAGCCGATGGGATGCAGTGTGCAGCCCGGTGTCCAATAGTGGGTTTTGAGGCTTTTGATATGTCGCGCTCCTCGACAAATCTCAAGAATGCCTTGTTCTATGAAATGGACGGCTGAACAAAACTGGTCAGTCTGTTCAGGCAACGTTCAGAATTCAGACATCCTGGCTGTGCCAGGTCCAGGCCTCCATGTTTCGAAGGTCAAGGTGAGCCTGGTCCTGAGCTCCACGACAGCCGCAACAACGGACCAAACTGGAAACCGCTTCCCCTTGCACAGCGAAGTCTTGAACGAAGGGGTCATGCAACATGGCTAAGGGTTTCATTGGCCTCAGCTGAATCCAAGCCCCACAGCCCCGTCCATGCACGCCTTCTGCCGAAGCAGGAGCATCTCCGGGCTGCAGCCCGGCGACCCGTCGCCAAAGGTCCGCAGGTCGTAGAGCAGCCTGGTCCACGTTCGTTAACGGCAACGGACCACGGCAAGTAGGCGCGTACTTCATTAAGGGAGTCGTTGAAGGATCTTCGCTACTAGCAATAGGACGCTTCTAGGAACAGGATGCAGGATTTCTTCAAGGAAGCTCCCCACGCCTGAGGGGGGAGCTTCCGTGAAGAAGCTGATCTTAAATCTTCGCGTGGGGTCTGACCTTAAGTTAATTTCAGGCAGGAGAAGGTAGAGAAGTACCTGTTTCAAACAAACCTGACAACATTCTATCATAGCATCTGTACAACGAATGCTCTATGGATTGCTGGTGGCATTATAGACGGTACCTAGTCAAGTCTATACTATGTACAGTCCCTAGTAGCGATGGCCTCCAACCTACTAGCGATAGAGTCCAACCTAATAGCGATGGTACCTGTGACTAGGTTCTTTGACTCAAGATCTTGCCACTCGCACAAAACTTGTTGCGGAGATCTTCTCAAATTCTGCTAGCTATGGTGAAACTGAACTTCCAAATCCAAGTGCTAAAGAAAGAAACATCTAGCTTGTCCTAGCTTCCAGGTTCTAAATAAGTGGTGAGCGGGACCACCGACGTGAGTGCCACTGATCTGAGTAGAATCTTCACACTTGCCTTGTGTGGCTCCATGTCTTTTAGCAGCACAGCTTAATGCCAGGAACCCCTAGTAGCTTCTTGCTCCTAGTAGTATGTACATAAGAAAGTCACATATCCAGCAAATTCAATTTTGCGGCAAGACATTGATCCTTTTTGGCTAAGCTTTGCAGTCTGTTGCAAACATCAACTACAGTTCAGCCCTTCAGTGTCTATCCGTACTTCACACCCGCACCCACTGCCTTCGGGTGGGATCTGAAAAACACCGCCAAGCCGCCTGCACCTGAACTCGAGCTTGCAAAACTGCACTCTGGAGAGTATCTCTCGTCAAAAGCCGAACGAACGGCTCTCACTCAAACAAAGCTGCGCCCATTTCACCGCGGGGCGAGGTGCGAAAACAGTAAGGCTCAGGGATCCCTTAATTGGGCCAGTCAGGCGGTTGTGCCAACATGTCAGGGATTTGACTGCATGAATTTCTCACTGGTATTTTCTTCTTTGGCACAACCCGCAATGACCGCCAGCAACTTCTCGTTGCGAGGGTGCTCGAGGAGGATGGCAAATGGGTCGTTCAGCCACCTCCGAAACGTGGACCTCAAGGTCTCGCTCACTTTAGTGAGCCCGTCAGCAAACTGGCAATTCGACGGAAGCCAGTGCATATGAGACTTGTCGACCGTCTCCTGAATTGCTCTCACGTTGCAAAGGGACCTTTTGTCCGTGAGGTTAGGTGCCTCGCTCACCACTGCATCGTAGAGCGATTTCGCGTCCGTGGTCTGGACATAGTCGACCATGGAGCCAAGGCGGTGAGCCGGGCCATTGAAGAGGATCTCGGACAGGGCCATGTTCAAGTAGGCCGCTCGGTCTGAGGCCTCGTCTGCTGCTGAGGCTTCGGCCGCTAATGTGGATCTGCAGACCCTGGTCGCCCTGCAAGACCTCCAGTCCAAAGGCGAGAAAGCCGTGGGCTGGCTTCGAACCTCAGGAGGGCAAATGCCGATGAGGATGCCGATCTGTGAGCCGCTTCGAGCGGCGTTGCACCATGAGGCGTCACTGAACGTGACGATGACGGTCTTCTGGTTCATTGGGATGTCTTGCATCAAGAGCCCTTCATGTGGGGAGCTCTTCAGGTAGCTCATGGCGTCATAGAGGTCCTTGAGGTTATGGCACGTGGTCTCTTTGCCTTGGTTGGACAGGCTGACCACAGCTCCAATTTCTGGCCTGCATTGTGTGGATGCCCACTGCAAACAGCCTGACACCGATCTGAACTCACGGTGCTCCAGAGGCGTCAATTCTGGCGGACTGGAAGTCCTTCCTCTCGGGAGCTTGGCGGAGTCCAAGCCATTGATGAACTTGGCCATGGTGATCTTCAGCTTCCAGCGCTTATTCTCCAGTTGGTGGAGGTGTAACTCTTTGCCCTTAAATGTGACCACTTTGTTTGCAAGGTCGTGGAAGGAGCCCCAGGCAAAGGCATCTTTGACTTCCTGGATGTTGTAGTCACTCCTGAAAACACCCAAAAAATCATCAACGTAAACCAAAATCATTGACACGATCTGCTGACCTTCACGCTTGATGAACAGCATTTGGTCGAAAGTGTGGCGAGTGTAGTGGAGTCTAGTCAGTCTTGCCACTACTTCATTGCACCACAAGGCCGGTGCATTTGCAAGGCCATAAATGTTGCCCATCACCTTGTATAGAGGGTGTGACCAGCATGGTGTCATGTCGATCAAGCCGTCCTTTGGAGGGTACATGTACAACTCCATGGGGCGCTCTGAGGGCTGCTGTCCCTGCAGGAAAGCCGTGGCGGCGTCTGCCGTCCAGGAGTGCCATTTGAGCTGTGTGTCAAACAGCTCGCAGTTCGCTCCGGCCGTGATCATTGCCAGCATCAGCATCTCAGTCGTTCTGCCTGGTGTGGGAGCTGACCGATCTAGAAGCTCTAGATCTGGGTCTAGGTGGCCTAGGCACACGACGCGGCACTTTGCTTTCAATTCGCCTTGACCAACGTTCTTGTCACGGTAGCATGCCCTGGATCTGAGGATCCTTTTGGAGAGGATCTTGTCGCGGAGGACTCTCTGGGCTTCTTCTCGAGTCAGCGGCTTCACACTTCTCCACTCGGACCAACTGTTGGCTTCCTTGATGATGGAGTCGAGGAACTTCTCCACATAAGGCCTTGGCATGGATGCTATCTGCCTCCAGGGGATTTCCCTGTCCAGTTGTTTGGCTTCTTGTCGTGTCATGTTCCTGCTGGGTTTGTCTGCTGGTGTGCTTGTTGACTCGTCAGAGTCTGCGCTGGTGTCTGATTCTTCTGCTAGCTTGCTTGTTCCGTTGACGTCTTGCTGTCTCTGCTGTGTGGTGAGGTAGATCTTGCGGAACCTGCAGCTTGCTCTGCCGAACCCTTGTGGTGGTGTGCCTCCCCATGTTGGGTTCATGGTGGTAATGGTGCCGTCTGCCTCGTGCAAGAGTGTGTGCAAGCTGTCAAACGGTCGTTTCTGTGGTAATGTCGGCAGGGGTTCCTGCTGTGCTGCTTCTTGCTCTGTGTCCGGTGGTAGTTCAACAGGTATGCCAGGAGGTTCTGCCGAATGTTGTGGACCCTGCGAGTGTCTGCCATGTGCTTCTGCGGCTGCCGATGCTGCTACCACTGTGTCATGTTCCTGTTGGTGGTGTAGAGCATTATGTCCCTCGTTCTCGGATGAGAATGGTGTGGTAGGGATGGCAGGCGGGTCCTCTGCCAAAATGGCTTGTTGGTGAAACTGTGTGCCCTGCGGTGATGTATGGCCCAGTGTGGCCGTGGCATTGTCTGCCAAAGGTGGTGCCGAAGATTCGGCTGCCGGTGCAAGTGCTGATGTATCAGCCAGTGCTGCCTGTGAGGCTTGTTGTGCAACTTCATCCGGCTGCGTTCTAATCCCCTTGAGGGATGAAGCGGCCTGCGATGGAAGTGGTGGACTCTTGGTGTAGGGTCCATGGTGTCGTCGGGATCTGCTCAGAGACTTGGGAAGGTCTCCAAACCTCTGCATCTGCACCGTGGTGTGCTGGTGATGGATGTTGGTAGGGCTATCGATGTTGACGTGGATAGCCGTTGCGTGCTGGTGAGCCACTGGTGGCGGTGTTCCAGGCGCTGCGGTTGTTGGGGCCGGTGTCGCTGGAACCATCATTGATGGCGTTGGAGGCGGTGGAGCAGCATCGTACTCCAGTGGTGCATCTGCCAACTCTTCTGGTGGTCCGTCTGGTGGAGGTTCGCCTCTCTCATCTTCGAGCATGTGCTGGGTGAAGGATTCAGCCGCATTCTTCAATGCCTTTATGTCTGACTGGTCAGGTGTCCAGTCTTCGAATCCATGAGCTGTACGGAGCTGTTCTGCGGTCACCAACGTCGTCGAAGCTCCCAACCTCACCCATGCTTGCTTGCCAGCATGGCCTGGATCCCATGACAGGAATCTTGCGGTCAACCATGCTCCTCTTTTGCGAACACCTTTCTTGGACCAGCGCCAAACTGCGCAGCGCTGACCCGGTTGAAGATCTGGTATGGCGGTGTTCCGCGTCTTCCTCAACAATGCCCTCCGCAGCTGTTGACTCGCATTCAAGTCGAGCAAACATTTCTGTGCTTCACTTCTCACGAGCTCTGCGCGAAGCTTGGGGTTGTAGTTCTCGTCGAAGGCCTGGGTGGAGCTCGAGAGGACATGGTCGTCAGAGAGGACGTCATTGGGAAGGCGAGGCTGCCTCCCAAACACTGCTTGATATGCTGAGCGGCCTCTGGAATAGACCATGTTGTTGCTTGCGTGGCAAGCTCCGATGAGGATTCGTGGGATGTCCTCGGGCTCGACCGTGGCAAATTGGTCAACTAGCTTCTCGATTGTCAGTCTCAGGACGGCGTTGCGCCTCTCCACCATGCCGATCTGGAAATGTGCTTCTGGGGCGCAATGCTCAACCATGCATCCCATGCTTTGGAGTCTATTCTCAAAGTTGCCTCTGAAGGTGTGGTCTGGATCACACCTCAACAAGAGTGGGACCCCAAAAGGCCTCAGCCAGATCTCTTCCAGGACACGGAAGGCGGTGTCGGCATTTCTGTCAGGCATCAGTCCCGCCATGTGCAAGCCAGTTGCTCTGTCGATGACTCCGAGGATCAGATAGGATTGGCCGGTCAACAGGCGGATGTAGAAGATGTCCGCTTGAAGCTCATCGCCAAATTGGCCAGCGACCATAGAAGGCATAGACGCTGGTCGTGGTTCTTGTGGTGGCTTCAACCGACGGCATGTGGAGCAAACTAGTCCTTGCACTGCTTTGATGACCAGTGATGGTACTGAACCCTGTGAGGCTAGTAGACGAAGAAGTTCTTGAGGTGAAGGGTGTCCTAAGTTGATGTGCAACCGTGCCACTGAGCGCTTGATCACTGGGTCCAGGGCTTCTTTGGTGTCGAAAGAAACATCAGTCATGAGCC
The DNA here is from genome assembly GCA_963970005.1 of Durusdinium trenchii. Classification (NCBI taxonomy): domain Eukaryota; class Dinophyceae; order Suessiales; family Symbiodiniaceae; genus Durusdinium; species Durusdinium trenchii. The sequence continues at coordinate 32,358 of CAXAMN010004446.1, forward strand.
CTGGAACGATGGCAGGTTTGTCTTCACCTGGTTGGGCTTGTTCTCGATGTTCAGGGGCCTCTAACCTGAAGCCGTAGGCGAACACTGCAATCTCTACTGCCTTGCTGAAGCGCTGTCTTGGGAATTGAATTTCGTCGAGGTCTTCGACCTCCACTGCCCGTGTCTTGTCCGCATACTGCAGGAATGCGGCGCGTGTGAAGTACTCATCAACATTGGCCGGAATCCTCCGGCAAGTTGGGGCAAAACATGCTTGTATCTTTATGGCCTTGATCCTGAAGAGCTGCTGAATGCTCTTGCCCATCTCGGTGTCCAGAGGGATGTCAAACGGTCTCTTGTTGGAACGCTCATAGGCTCCAGAAATATAGTTGGAGATGTCATTCCAAGCGTCCAAGTCCGCTGTGGGGTAGGAGATAGCAAGGACATGGTGAAGTGGTCGTCCAAAACGAGTGGGCTCATGCTGAAAAACTATTGCTCGCAACTCTTGCAAAATCTGCCGGCATAGGTTGTCCGGGTAGACTTGGCTCTTTCTGGTGATCGTGCCCTGAATGGGGATGGGATGCAGTACTGCTTCTCCAAATCGTCCAGCCTGCGATGAAGGGCAAGATCCATACCAGGAGCATTGCCTATCCATCTCATAGGTTTGCAAAGGGGCTGGCCATCAACCTCCGCTCCATAGGCACCTGCATCCAGTGTAGTCGACCAGACTCCTGGTAGCGCAAGAAGTTCTTGTAGTGCCTGTTCTTGCCATAGTGTGGATCGGAGGGGGTTCTCGATCAAGAAGTAACGGCCGTTCTTGCACTGCTCCAAGGCGACGTCCGTTGCGAAGTGCACGAGGGGCCGTTCTTGCCGTTGGAGTTCTTTAAGTTGAACTTGCCGTTCAGGAGTGGACCAGTTGAGGTTGATGGAGAACTGGTTCCAAAGGCGGCAGTCAACACCCATAGGAATCAACCACGGCTTGAACTTCTTGACCTTTTCCATGATGTAGGCCCTCGTGGAGGCATCTTTGAAATCCTGCCCGTAACGAAGGTCCTGTGGTTGGAGTGCATTCAGGTCGTATTGGTGAGCCAATTCTGTCATTCTGGCTTCACCTGCAAAGAGTTCCCATAGGTCAACACAAGGAGGTGGTCGGTGAACAGCATGATGGGTCTGGTAAGTGGAGTTCTCGACGGTGTAGACCTGAATGCCCTCTTCATATCGCCCTTGAGCCGCTTGGCTGTGCCAGGCTTCATGTCGAGGCGATGGGAAGTGGCTCTTCCATCTCGTCCACAAGTCCCCAATCGAGACTGTCCTCCTCTTCCCAGTCCTCGATCTGCCACAAAGCCTCCTCCGGGATCACCCCGAGGTTCACCATTCTCCGGACGCGGATGATGTTGGCGTCCCGCTCCAACTTCTCCCTGTCCTGCCGGAAGCCCTCCTCGTACAGGAAAGCGTGATGCGCCCAGCTGTGAGGTTCCCGATCCAGTGGTGAACCCTGCTCGCAAATCTGGAAGACCTCGTAGTCCTGCTCCGGGGTCAAGTGGTCCATCTTGAGGTCGAACTCCTCCCGGAAATTGGTCCAGTAACGAGTCTCCGTGCTGGCGCTCGAAGCCGCTGTGGAAGAAGTGGTTGGCTTCGTGGTAGTTCTCCTCTTCATCTTGGGCTTTGCCTTTGCCTTCATGCCCTTCGGAACCTTGGTGTCCTTCTCCTTGCTGGAGGGCGGTAGTGGCAATGGCGACGACCGTGCAGAGTAGCCTGCCGATCCAGCCCATACGACCCATTCCTCTTTGCTTTCGTTCCACTTCCATGTCCGCATGCACTTGCGGCACTTGCCGAAGCGACCGTGCATGTTGCCGTACCTCTTGATGTCCTTGTGGTCGCACTTGTCTGGATGAGGGGGCACGTCCATTGTTGGTGGAACTGCTTCTGCCAACCATGCTCTGGGCATGATGTGCATGCGCACTGCCGCGGCCATCATGATCCACACGTTCTTCTTGAACTTGTTCAGGCGATGCACCATTCGTCCCCAGTGGATCAGCCATGGTGCTGGCGTCGACTGCATGGCCGGGCTCCGAATTGGGGGCGATGATCGTCAGATGATCCTTCATGGGCTTCGGAGGCAAAAGAAGCTCAGGATCAGGGTCATGCCAAAGCTCTTGGCTGGTGAACTCTTTCCAAACATGCCATGAGTGAACTGCTTCGTGATGAACAACGTCAAAAAGTGCAATACAAAAATGACCACATCTGACATGTAAAGGAACCGTGCAACCCAGGCTGGTAAAGCGAACGGACCGATTCGGGAGATCGATGATGGTTCCAAGTTTGTCCATGAGGCTGTTGCTCCCGAGAAGTGGAATGTCCTCTGGTAGAAGTCCAGCTCCCAACAAACAGGGGTTGCAGTCAAAAACCGTGGGCATGTACACACGAGTGGTGGCGACCGTAGGGCTTCCCTTTCCGAACTGGTACATGTCTTTGGTGGGGATCGTGTGGCAAGTCATGAAGTGGTGCTCCAAAAACTTCTTGTGGTGCTCAAACCAAATCTCACCGCAACAAGTTCGCTGACAGGCGGAGTCCAAAACCATGAATCCTGCGAGGCTTTCCCCGGTGGTGTTGTTCTTGATCTCATGGATGGTGAAGGGGACCGAGACCATATAGGTAGTAAAGCTCATCCCATAAGTGGATTCGGGCTCATCGGTGATTTGCAGGCTTCCATGTTCATGGTGTTGGACTACGCTGACGTGGTGCGGCTTGTCACCCTTTTTGGCTGGCTGAAAGGTCGAGGAGCGGTAGGAACTCGAAGAGCCTTTGGCAGTTCCCTTGGATCCCTTGCCGCCCTTGTTCATTGGGCACTCACTATCGGCAGCCCAGTGTCCCAGGGCTCCACACGCTGAACAATGCGTGACTTTGCGGAGCTCCTCAGGAGTCTTCTTGACCTTCTTGCCGCCGGTGGTAAACTTGCGGCCCAATGTCACACCGCTCAACTTGCGAGCCGTCACTGTCAGGACATTGGCCAGTTCTTGCAGCTCAAGGTTTCCCTGGTCGTCGTCTTCTGCATGCTCAGGTTCATTGCCTTCTTGCTGTTCATCTTGTTCTTCGTCCGCCTCAGGAGGAGTCAAGTCTCCATCAGCGGCCTCCAGGTCCTCGCCTTCAGGCTCCTCCTCCAAGGTCTCAGCAACGAAGACCCTCTTGGGCGGATAGCCCTTTCCTCCTCCGGAAGAGCGAGAAGACGGTGCCGTTGATGTCGTCGAACTGGTAATCGATGAAGTCGATGATGATGATGCGGTCTTGCCATGCTTGCCAGTGCCCTTACCTTCCTTCGTGAAGATTGGTGGAGGTGGACGAAACTCAGGCCACTGCAATGCAAGGGTCTCTGCAATGGTCTCGAAGGCCAAACTCTGTTGGGTACCTATCAGGACCATCCGCTGGTCGGAGTGGCTCAACCCGCTCCTGTCCAACAAGCGGGAGCCGAGGGCCTCCTCGTCGAAGGTTGCCGTGATCTCGATGCCGACGGCCCGCAGGGACCTCATCACCCTCCGGAATCGAAGGACATAGGCCCGCATCGACTCGCCATGGAAGCGGCGCATGTTTTCGAAGTCCTGGAGGAAGCGACGCTTCTGGTAGATCTGTCTCTGCTCAAATGGCCTTTGCAAAAGCTCGAGGATCTTGGCCACGCCATTCTCGACGTAGAGTTCGTCCACACTGAGGTGTTCAAGTTCTTGTTCAGGTTCACCGCTCAGACTATTGTACAGCAGGAGCGCCTGATCTTTTCCCGAGGCAAATGGCCGCATCTGCAATTGCCAGATCTCAATCTTCTTCTTGTACTTGGCGAAGGCCCTCAAGTCACTGGCATCATACTTCCACAATGGGACCGGTGGATACTGACCGGTCTTCCACTTGATCCCAGGCTCAGGACCTTTTCTGCTATTCCACGAAGCTCCAGTCTTGTCGGAGTCATCGTCCTTCTTCTTTTGCCCACCAGTGAAGCTCATGTTGGTGCCATGTAGATCGGGTAGTGCTGAATCGACTTGTCGGGGTAGGACAGCTGGTCGTGGTAGTCGAGGGCCAGCCTTGCCGGTTACCGGCGCATGAACTGGTTCTCGAAGATCAGGAGGTAGACCAGGTCCTGTAGGCTTCTTTGGTCCTTGACCAGGCTTTGAAGGGCCGGGAGGACCGGCATGAGGAGCTTTGCCTGTCCTGGATGGTGCCGGTGATGGTTCGATCACCGGGTCGTGTGTCAAGGCTTCTGATTCCGCACGTTCGTAGGACTCCTCCAAGTCGAAGTCATCTCCACCATCTGGAGGACTGTCTGACGTCCTCTGCTTGTTCTTCTTTCTCCTAGATCTTCTCGAAGCCCTCGAAGGTGCTGAGGAAGGAGAGGAACCTGCAGTATGGGGAACAAACATCCAAGTGCCAGTGGGAGTGACCGTCTTGGTGGGGTAGCGCACGTTGTGGTAGTCAGTGGAGCCACATGAAGAACACTTCCATCCATTCTCTAGCTGCTCAAACTCATGCCCATGGCACCTCAAGCAACGCCAGGGGCCGGGCTCATCCTGGATCGCATGCTCGGGCGCTGGAGGCGTCAGAGGTAGGAGAGGTGGAGGGCCGTCATCGAAATCTCCATGGAAGTCGTAGTCTAAGTCCGCCATCTCGTCCACCTCAGAAGCCCTCATGGAAGCACCGAGCACAAACGCAAGGCTCCGGTGCCAACTCGTCAAAAGCCGAACGAACGGCTCTCACTCAAACAAAGCTGCGCCCATTTCACCGCGGGGCGAGGTGCGAAAACAGTAAGGCTCAGGGATCCCTTAATTGGGCCAGTCAGGCGGTTGTGCCAACATGTCAGGGATTTGACTGCATGAATTTCTCAGTATCGCTAAACCTGGGAAACCACGGTAGCTTGTGCAATCGACAGTGGCTGCGTCACATAGAATGCCACAACGCCGAGCCCTTCTGCGTCCGATTGGCAGTAGCTACTTGTTAGCAATGGCCTCCAACCCAAGAGCGATGGCCTCCAACCTACTAGCGATGGCCTCTGGACTCCAATCTACTAGCTAGTAGCTTACCTCCTCTGGTGGCCTACCCAGGACCTACCCGCCCCCTCTTCAACCAAGCAATCCCTTTGCGTCCGTTTCGCCTCGTAGAAGCGCTCCAGGTCGCGTTCACTGGATTTTCGCCGGTCGGGGTGTAAGCTTCGCACTATCTCGAGGTACCTTGAAAGAGTGCTGCGCTTAGTCAGTTGCGCTGTGTCGGTTGACGGATTGGTTGCTTCCTTTGTTTGTGTGCAAGATCTGTTAATCTCCTTCTTGTGAACACTGTCCATTGTACAGTAAGATGTTTTCTTGCATGTTCTTGCTGGGGAGGGAGTCTATACTATCCAGTCCTGTTCTGCAAAGGAATCCGGCAAATCGCGTGCCAGCAATTTGATCTAGGGTACCCTTCCAGTGGACATGCACTGTGTCTATCGAGTCTATTGTGTTTGCGCTTCCCCATTTGTCCCAGATTCGATCTGCTTTTCCAAGCTCAGACACGTCTTTCGGATCTCGTCATCTGTGGCAGTTCTTGGCAAGCCAAGGATGTCCTGGGTCAGGAATGGCGGAGAAAGTATGATCCGCGATGCTAAGCTTCTATGGCTCCTACAAAGCAGTTCTGTCCCTGCTGCAGTCTTTTGTTGAAGTCACCTGTATGGCAACAGACTACTACATGTCGCCTTCAGTGGATCTCCCCTGAACACCCTCAAGATTTGGCAGTGCCACAGCCTGCGAAGACCTTGATAGCCGAAGGCAAAGAATATGTTTCTGGATGAAATACCCAGTGTTGCAAATGATTGGAACGAAGCTGGAGAACAAATCGACCTGCAATCAAGCATCGTAGTAGTCACGACTGGATGCTGGTGCCATCTTCAGATTCTGAAGGGATCTGTCCGAGACAGTTGCAGGGTTCATGCTAAGGTTTAAAAAAGTGCGTCCTGTTTCAAGAATAGCGTGACCTCTGATGCGTCAAGACTTAGAATTTCCAGCAAGAAATGTCTGCTTACCACAAGCTGTCGAAGTGCCCGCTTCTTTGGTGGAGGAGCATGCGGGATGTGGCTGTCGTGCTGTGCTGCTAAAGTGTGTAAGAAAGTTGCTGCTGGTTGCAGACAAACGTGTACCAATGCCGAGTACAACAATTACAGTAGTAAAGTGGATACTTCTCGCAGAATGATCATATTTACACTGACTGCACATTGGCTGCATCGCATGCCTTTCAAGCTTGAGAAAAAAAGATAAGATTTGGATCAAAATTTGGAAGTTTGGTGCATCTTCACATGAAGCAGGGCTTCTTGCGTCCAAACCCAAAACAGGTCAGGTATGTGTCTTGTGGGCGCAACTTGGACACGAACCAGTCCAATTCTGTTTACAGAACATGTCCATGTCTGCGTGTTCCCACAGCTCAAGCGTGTGACTATGACATGGCACAGGGAAGGCCAGTGGCAAGAAACTACAATGCATGCAACACCTTCACCTATCACCTGGATCCTGCCTCTCGGTCTTATGAGTTCCTTCATTCTGAGAGCCTCTTCTCGACTAAAGCTTGTGTGCATGATTGTCCATGTCGAAACACCATGAGAGGACGACTTTGCCACGTGGCTGCAAATCAAGGGTGAAACACTGCTTTATGCTGCTTTGGATACAGCTCAAGTGCAGACTTGCCATGCCGGCAATTCTACATTTGCAACAAAAACTTACTTAAAGAACAATGCAATGTCAAACCTCCTTGATACAACTGCCGAGGGAATGTTTGTCATGCTGATTCACAACTCCTGGAAATGGAACGAACTTGAGCACTCAGAGGCATCCCTGAGCAGGGCAGCTTTTGAGATGCGATCGCAGGGTTATTTTTGCTTGACAACCGTTGGGGGCTGCCGCACCGTGGTCCTTTGGTCAAACTGATGTGTTGATCACTGGTTGACGCAAAGGATACCGTCACGCTTCTATGTGTATGTATAAGCTTGTGAAGAGGAAAACCTGGAGATTGGCTGGAAGGTTTGATTTGCCAGCAGCATAACGATTTTGAACGATTGCCACACACACTCAAGGCTGCTGAGCCCCTCTTTTGAGTATCCAGTCAATAAAATTCATAGCAGGAGTTAAAACATAGAAGTAAGTTGCACTTGCCTGTCATTCTCACTCTCCACAAGTGAAAGTATCCTTTCAAAACAATAGCGGTCGCATGACTGAAGGCACCCTCACCAAAGCGCATGATGACCCCTACTTTGAATTGAATGCTTGACTAAGTAAAACAAAAAACTAATTTGCTAGCAGTTCAACTACACCTCCTTGCAATTGCATGAAGGTAACAAGGGTCTCTTCAACTACAGGATGTCCACTATGCATCGGCTCCCCGACCCCAGTTACCACTCGGAGTGCCGGCCACGTTTTGGATGCCTAAGGTCTGCTTGGCCACCTGGAGGTGTGAGATAGAACTTGTGGAAGACACTACTCCGCATAGGCTCAGCTTGGCTGTATTTCTTTGTTTTTTCTATCCAAAGGCTCATCTATTCATGCCACCACCGCATAACTTCCTTCTCTCCAACATGTACCTCAAACCTCAAGACCTTTTAGGCAAAAAACATGAAAACAAAACACAACAACAATAACAGCAACAAAGTAGAACCAAAAACAGCCGCCCAGCATAGTCATCACATGTTGTTACTCTGGAACTTCAAAGGAACAAGGTTAGGGATACGGTGGAATGTTGGCTTCGTACGTAGCTGGACTTGTTGGACTCGTTTCACTGAAGTCTAGGTTGGCTTGTCTTTAATGTGTTTGAGGTGTTGTTCCGGGGGTGCCGGTGTCATAAAACAACAACGGGGCTGCAGTCTTTGTTTTTAGGAGGGGGTGGAGACAGCAACACCTTTAGAGCGGAGAGTCCCAAAAGCCAACCACGGGGCTCCAGCTTTTGTTTCTAGGGTGTGGAAGAGGTTCCACAAGATTGTGATAGCAGTAGTCGTCGTAGTAGTGGTTGTAGGTAGTAGTAGTGGTAGTGGCAGTGGCAGTGGTAGTAGTAGTGGTGGTGTTGTCCTGGTAGGCGTCGTCATAGTAGTGGTGGTGGTGATGGTAGCCTTTGGATTGTTTTCGTCGTGTTGTAGTAGTAGTAGTAGTCGTCGTTGTCGTCGTAGCAGTAGTAGTAGTCGTCGTCGTAGTAGTAGTAGTAGTAGCTGTAGTAGTAGTAGTAGTAGTAGTAGTAGTAGT
>CAXAMN010004446.1:40571-80061 GCA_963970005.1 Durusdinium trenchii
CTACTACTACTACTACTACCACTACAGCTGCTCCTGCTGCTGCTGCTGCTACGCCTACTAAAACTGTTGCTATTACCACTACTACTACTACTACTACTACTACTACTATTACTACTATTACTACTACTACTACTGCTGCTACTACTACTACTTGTACCACTACTTGTACTACTACTACTACTACTACTACTACTACTTCTACTACTACTACTACTACTACTTTACTACTCCTCCTCCTCCTCCTACTACTACTACTACTACTACTAGGCGTCTACGCCTACGACTGCGACTACGATAACGACTGCTACTACTACTACTGCTACTACTGCTACTACGGCTGCTACTGCTGCTGCTACTCTGCTACTGCTACTGCTACTGCTACTGCTACTACTACTACTACTTCTACTACTACTACTACTCCCACTCCCACTACTACTACTACTACTACCACTACCACTACTACTACTACTGCTACTACTACTACTTCTTCCACGACTACTACTACCACGACTACTACGACTACTACTACAACACGACGAAAACAATCCAAAGGCTGCAGCTTTTGTTTCAAGGAGAAGGTAGAGACAAATAAAGAAAATGTGTATTATTGTGTATTGACTGGGCTGCAGTTTTGTTTGCGACGACGACGACGGCGGCGACGGCGACGGCGACCGCGACGGCGACGACGACGACGACGCCGACGCCGACGCCGACGCCGACGCCGACGCCGACGCCCACGCCGACGCCGACGCCGACGCCGACGCCGACGAGGACGACGACGACGACGGCGGCGACGACGACGACTTCTTCTGCAGTCATGTGTTTCTTTCTTTTTTCCACTCTACCTCTCCTTACTAAACTCCTTACTGCAAACACCCGGACCCAGAAGATACAATCTCTATTCCCTGGAACCTTCGCCCCTCATCCATTTGCTCCCCTCCCCCGTCGTCCTCTCCAGCGCGTGAGGCCACGGCCACAGCGGCCCTTTGGGCTCCGAACAGCGTACCATTCGAACAGCTGGTTTTTGCTCATTTGACATCGCTTGCTAGGGGTCAGAATTCGAAGGTACCGGAGCTACTATTCTGGAGATTGGAGACTTCAGTGTTGGAGTCGAAGGGGAAACCCAAACTCAGAAAGCCCTTGAAACTATTTGGAGTTCTTTTGTTTTTTACAAATGTAGAACCCGATGTCCTTGCTCGAAGTTAGGACGACACTACACGGTACTCTGTATCTACTTCTGTCGTGAATTCAACTTTGAACGCCTGTATCAGCGTCGTGAATGACACGCGATTTGTCAAATTATTCCATTCCATGCTTTTCTACTCCTTCAACTGGGCCCCCAACGGCTCGTAATTGGTTCCCAAGGAGAGTCGGAGAAGGGCATCCTGCCAAAAAGTGGTACAGTATATAGATGATGTCGGCCACAGCATGTTTCTGAAGAACTCTGGCACCAGCAGACAATACGACAATCTACTTTACTTCACTAATTCCTTCCCTCTCAAAACAATGAATGGTGTCTGGTATGCTTTCTGATGCTGTCAGTGGAGCATGCTAGCAGCTAGCATGACACAGCAGTGTTGAACCGTGCGTGTGGCTCCTTCTATTCTCGCTGCATTCCAGTTTCCCAACCTGTTCCCAACCCTTCATCACTAGACATGCATTGGCTGCTCCAGACACACACTCTTTGACCCAGTCCTCCTGATTGGGTGACAAGGGTGTCTTCGGTGGGTCTCTCAGCAATCTGGCTACCTTGACAGAGGGATGCGGACTGGAATGATGCAATGAGCTCTCAGCAAATCTCAATCAAAAGTTTGGAGTAAAGCTTCCCAACGATACTAAGATATTTGTGACACCTCGACAGCACAAGTTTCATTCAAAGGACTGGGATGATGACCAGAAGTACAGTAGTCGTTGTACAAGCTCATGTTTGATTGAGCATTCCGAATGTCCAAAACACCTCGCGATACTTCTGCGCGCGATTCTCGTACTCCTGCACGGGCAACTTAAAATACAACGTGCTCAAAAAAACAGAACTTCTCTACACCGAGATGGCTTCCGCGCGATGCAAACCAAAATGTTTCATGGATTGATGAGAATCTGTACCTGTCTACCCTCGAAGGTGTGCACGGATCAAGAAAATATTTTCTTTTGGTCCCCTCACCTCGGCCAGGCTCGGAAACTCGTGGTATCCAGTGATGCCATCCACCTGAGGACTTCTGTGCCCAAGGGGCGGCAGCCAGAATCAGTCTCAACAAGAGCGCGAGGAAAGCCCTGTTGACTTGTGTGTGTGTGTGTCAACCCCTGTCCCAAAGGGAACTAACCTATCTAGCTTTCTATTTTCTTCCATCAATTCATGCCTGTACAGCAGCAGGGGGTGGTAGCAAGGCAGAGAGTCTACCACCAATGAAGACGCTCTCTAAGCCTTGGTGATACTGGGATTGATCATCCCAGCGTACCTGCACAATTTTAGCTGATTCTCCATGTTTCACCTATGTTCAAACATTCTGTTGATCTGACCCAGCATTTCTTTTCAGTCAAGGTCTAAATTGCAGTAACGCTAAAGGGCTAATGCTCGCTACGAATTTCTGAAACTCCGCTCTACGGAGCACTCTTCTCAAGTGTGTGTCTGTTTGCTTTGCTTTTCTCTGGAACAAAACCCAACGACTTTAGGGTTCATCTTTCCAGTCTAGCAAACTGCTCCAGAGTTGAAGGCTCCTATGCTTGATAAGAATTCCCTTGACAAAACAAAGTGCTCTGGAAGCCAAAAGTCCCCAATCCCCAGCGCGGTACAGCCAAGGGAGCACTGTCCCCCCTCCGCTGACGGACAGGACGGTGACCACAACATCAAACAAGAAACATCCAGACATGCAGGCGGCCCCAGGAGAAGCGAACTCATGTTGCTGACCGGCATGAAAGTCTTTCCACGTTGCTGGCACCCACTTCACGGAGCTGGATGAGAAAAGAATGCTTGAGAGCTAAAATGGAGACTGACAAGTCAAGGCTACAGGGGTGTACACTAAACTAAAGCATTCTAATGCCCAACAATCGATCTGAAGCCCACATGTCTGCCTGCGGTTTCCGGCTCAACTCTCTCAGCTGTCTTGCTGCAGCCTGCACATGACGCGTTTTGACAGTCATACATACATGTCCGAGTTGTCACTCAGGAGGTATGGAGAGTTCATCTGTCAGCCATGTTCTACAGTGGTGAAATCAGTGAAAGAGAACACATCACACAAAAGGCCCCCCAATACAAATGAAGGGGGGTAGTGGGCAGACGCTGGCGCAGGGCTAGGCAAAGGGTGAAGGATATCAAAGTTCAACTCGTCTCACTTGGCCAGCTGCAAGGGGGTGGGACGAACCAGCTGCGCAGCCACCTCATATTGCTCTATGATGTCATTCACCTGCAGCAAATCAAAAAGGTGCGCAAGCAACAAGCGGGGTCAAGTCCTGACTGCCAAGTCTTAAAAAAACTGCACGGTCTTCCCGGGGGTGAGAGGATCCTATGGGATCCTTGACCCATGATAGCCAGCTAGCTGATTGGCTTCATTCAAAGAAGTGTGACATTGAAGAAAGCTGCATTGCTTGTTCAGTGCAGACAGGATCAAGTAAAGCTTGATGCTGAATCATCTTGATCCCTGGCTATATGCAATGTCCTCTTGATGGAACTCAGATCAAGAAACCAGTCTATTCTCATGAGCTTCGCATGTCCCTCTTCCTGCGATCCGGTTTGCCCACTCGAGCCCCTGACTTTCCTCACAATTTCCAAATCTGCTCCTTCTGCTGTAATCGGCATTTGGACAGCTTAATTACAGACCGAGCAACTTTGCGAAGATATGACTGGGAAAGAATCTACGCAGTTGAGGGGTGCTATGCAGGTATCAACAAATGCATGTATAGAGTGTGTCCTGCTCAATCATCCAAAGCTTGTTGTGTCACATACTTTCTATGGAAATCAAATCGTGTCCTGTTAAATGGCATGAGCTTTGCCATGTAGTCAAAGCAGCTATGGTTTTGAGGCAATTCTATGGCTGTGGTGACTAACCTGCAAGGCACATTCAGACTACGCGATAGTGAGATCACGCAAAAGGATGCAATCAATCACATTCTGTCTGTATCCAACACTAGTACACCAGTCGCCTTGAACCCCTGATCTCCCAAACTGATTCCAACAGCTGAGAGTCTTTTCTGACGATGCCACACGCTCAACGATCTCATACTAGGGCATCGAATGCTCACATTACATCTGCCCGGTACATTTCACATTAATTCGAAGGGCGCATAATTAAGCACCGATCCAGATTCCCGAAGACTGCATCACCAGGCACCTAGGGTTTCATGAGAATTGCCCAACCTCAAATTTCACAGTGGCGAATTATTGGACTTGCAAGAACTCCTAAGTCAAGAAGTCCCTTTGAAAGCACGACCTATCGAGGGTAGTGGCTCTAGGGGGAAGAAAAGAGCGGAAACGACTTTGAGGTCAATGATCGCACTCTTCGTATGTGAAGAGGTGCCACATTCGTAGTGACCCTTCAAGTTGATATTGTGGCTCTTCACTTGTCCCCTGCAGAATGACATAGTAGGTAATGGGGCTGGGGTCTCCCGCCCAATCCAAGCAGGGGGAAAAAAAGATGGCCAACGAAAAGCTGCGAAAAGCTGTTGGCTATTGAGTTGTTTTTTCTCATGGCAGTGCATCAACCTGTGTTGCCTCCGGGCCAGGCCTGCCCAGAGACCGGAAATGCAGCCACGCCACCGTGGTGAGCGGACCATGGGCAAAGACGTTAGCTGCCTCTGGAAAAAGAGAGAGAGAGAGAGAGCTGATCGGAGCCATTTTGAGCTCACAGAGAAACGGCTATGTTTTAAGTTAAAGTTGTTGTGTGTATATAATAATGAATACCTTTTATTTTTGGGAGGCTGGTTAGTGGTGGAAAATGCTAGCAAATTGTCGTTTTTCTATAGGGATCCAGAGCGTCCGTTTGACACCGACCGTCCGAGGAATTGGGGCTCGTTTGGAGCAGAACTCAATGGGTTAAAGCCGTGGCGAAGGGGTGGTTTCAGATGCTTTTTGGGAGGCTGGTTAGTGGTGGAAAATGCTAGCAAATTGTCTTTTTCTATAGGGATCCAGAGCGTCCGTTTGACACCGAACGTCCGAGGAATTGGGGCTCGTTTGGAGCAGAACTCAATGGGTTAAAGCCGTGGCGAAGGGGTGGTTTCAAATGCTTTTTGGGAGGCTGGTTAGTGGTGGAAAATGCTAGCAAATTGTCTTTTTTCTATTTTTTCTATAGGGATCCAGAGCGTCCGTTTGACACCGAACGTCCGAGGAATTGGGGCTCGTTTGGAGCTGAACTCAATGGGTTAAAGCCGTGGCGAAGGGGTGGTTTCAGATGCTTTTTGGGAGGCTGGTTAGTGGTGGAAAATGCTAGCAAATTGTCTTTTTTCTATAGGAATCCAGAGCGTCCGTTTGACACCGAACGTCCGAGGAATTGGGGCTCGTTTGGAGCAGAACTCAATGGGTTAAAGCCGTGGTGAAGGGGTGGTTTCAGATGCTTTTTGGGAGGCTGGTTAATGGTGGAAAATGCTAGCAAACAATCCAGAGAGCAGGCAATGAAACGCTCCGCACGGGCACGGACCTCGACACCGGAAAGAAACGACGATTCCAGAAGAGCAACCTTTAAAAGGACGACTGAAACCCCTGTTCGAAAAACCCTCGCAATGCCAACCAGTGGAGGAAAAGCCGGACCTGAGAATCCGGGGTCGGCGGCAGGGGCGGCAGCCCTTAAATAATAATGAATACCTTTTATATATATATATATTGCAAATAAAGTGTATAAATTCAGTTCTAAAGGGACAACATGCATGAACCCTGGAGTTGAGCAAAGGCAACACCAAAATAAGAAAATGGATTTGACTTCACAACCAAACCCCTAGATAGAAATTTCTGGAACTCTGCACAAGTGCCTGAGATTCTGACGACCATTTTGAGTCTACACGTTCCTCGATCGCAAAGGAAGGACCAACACATGAGAACCCTTGAACAAGCACGGTCGATGTGGCTTAAAATATCTTAAAATTGTATGCCACGCCTGTTGAGCATGACATTGTAGGTGTTGACTCGTTGTGAAGAGAAAAAGAGAAGAATCGATCTAAGTTCTGTCCAAGTGGCACATCTGCGTCTAGTATGCCATCATGCCGCCTTGTCAAGGAGGTTTGGTTTGTTCCTGTTGAGTCGATGGCCATCCCTTGAATGACAGTGATGGTGAGCAAGTGTTCAATGGAATTTTCAAACACAAATAGCCAGCTACAGTACCAACCAGGCCATTCAATTGAAGCACTACCCATAGAAGTTTTGTATGTCACTCCTAGCCAAGGACTCGTGATACTTGGAGACAATTCACTCGCTTTCCTTCAGTGTGCAAATGAGTCGCAAAGTCCGGCCTTTTCCCATAGCCTTTCCCTTTCCTTTGCCACCACCCCAGTCGTGGCCGCCATAACCGTAGTATGGTTGACCCCATCCCTTGCCACCACCGCCCCAACTGCCCATCATCATGTTCATGAAGTTCATCATGCCTGGCACAGGCAAAAAAGACTGACAGAGCTTGTCCACGGGTGTTGTGTGAGAGTTAGTTACGAAGGGGAGCAGTCCGTGACTCAACCGGTCGTGTACACCAGGAGCTTCGTTGGACACGCGAAGCACGGTGCGGTGTGGGTGCTAGTACGTGCCAACGCGGTCGCTTGCGACCCCAGAGGAAGTTGCATTTTTTCCGGCTTGGATGACATTAGCAGGTATGCATGTGGGTTGATGTTTGATATGTTGCGTTGAATGGATGGAGGTGGGGGTGGGGGGGGCTTGGGTTGGGTGGGGGGATAATGACGTTGGTTTGGATGCGGTTCGAAGATGATGTCACATGCACACACGCCTTGTGGGGTTGAGTGAGGGGCCAGGGGCTAACGACGATGGTTTGGATGTGCTTTGATGCGTCACTCAGAAAATACAGTTTGCTTGATATTAGAGCCGCCCACTGCATGTATGTCAGACGTGACTTTTAACAATTACACCACCGTAGACCCCAAACAGGTTAGACAACAACGAAGCATTCCCAAGTCCACTTTTTGAGACATCAACAAGAAGGGAGACAAGACGAACACAATAACAAACAAGAACGGAGACAAGAAGGGAGACAAAATAACAAACAAGAACGGAGACAAAACGGACAGAGACGAAAAGAAACAGAAGAGAAACAAGGCGGACACAATGACCAACAAGAAGAGAAACAAGAAGGGAGACGAAAAGAAACAGAAGAGGGACAAGACGGACACCATGACCAACAAAAAAGGAGGCAACAAGAAACAGAAGGGAAACCAAACGGACACACGGACCAACAAGAAGAGAGACAAGACCGGATACAAAGGGAGGCAGAAGAGAGACAAGGTGGACATAATGACCACCAAGAAGGGAGACATCAAAAGGAAACAGCAGTCAGACAAGACGGACACAATGACCCACAAGAAAGGAGACAAGAAGGGAGACAAAAAGAAACACCAGGAGACAAGACGGACACACTAAGCAACAAGAAGGGAGACAAGACCGGAGATAAAGGAAGCAGAAGGGAGACAAGGTGGACACAATGACCAACAAGAAGGGAGACAAGAAGGGAGACAAAAGGAAACAGAAGGGAGACAAGGCAGATACAGTGACCAACAAGAAGGAAGAGAAGACCGGAGACAAAGGGAGACAGAAGGAAGACAAGGAAATGCTGCATGGCCAGCGGAAAAGGGCCAGCAGCGACAGAAAGGGCGGACACATCTTAAGGAAGAATTGAGAACCCCTAACAGTAAACTGCTTCTGGAATGAATAGAAATGCTGCATGGCCAGCGGAAAAGGGCGGACACCAGCAGTGACAGACCTGGGAGACAAATGAATAGAAATGCTACATGGCCAGCGGAAAAGGGCGGACACCAGCAGCGACACAAAGGGCAGACACATGTTAAGAAAGAATTGAGAACCCATAACAGTAAACTGTTTAGGGGAAAAAAGAAAACAATGCAAAGAAGTGCTACGAAAAAGCGTCCCACCCGAACCCAGAAATTGAACACAGAACCTGACTGGAGTCTTGTAAAATACACTATTTCAAGAACACCACGTTTTGCACTCCAAAGATGAAATCAAAAATACATCTTTAAAAAAGAACTGTTTATATACTAATTTCAACAAAAAACAGCATCAGTTCTTGCCTAGTTTTGTGCTACAAGAGTGGCAGTTCATGTTCACGAACCCGTTTTCTCAATGAGAGGAGACAAAAAATGTCGCTTTGCGTTGAGGCCCTGACTCTTCTATCGTCCCACCTCCTGACCCTAGACTCCCTAGACCAGCGGCAACACATGAGACTCAACAAAAAACGACCCAACACGCATGCCCACGCTCACACATCCAACCTTGCATGCCCTTCCTTGGCAGCAGTCAATGCAATCTGCAGAGGAAACCCCGTGTAAAAGTTCAGTCCACACTGTTTAGAACCTAGCCCGAGCCTAGCTGGCCTAGCTGCTTGCTTTTGAGAGAATGCTCACCTGCAATCACTCTCAACGAACTGGAAAAGAATGGAGTCACAGTCTCCAGCCCCCCCCCACCACCAATCCCACATGCAGCCGAAACAAGAGCGGCATCTCTGGTGTTGTTCGTGTCACTGGACTCTGTGAGAAAGCAAAGTGTCCTGTTTGAAGGGTTTTGGAGACCTAGTTACTCACACTCTTGGAGACATACATAGTTCAAAATCTACTTGGAAACGTTCAAGTGTGTTCAACACCTCTAATGTTCATGATGTTTCCTTGTCTCCCGTTTTCTGACACGACTCCAACCCCGAGCTTCGGCCACCCTTTCTAAGCCCAGCATCATCCCTTTCATGCTGCCCTTGCCAGGGGCTCGCTCAGAACGAGGAGTTGCAAACCTCAAGTTTACAAAAGCGAATCGGCAGCTATCTTCCATCTTGTACTCAGGGCTTGCATTCTGATATTTGGTGTTCAAAAGAGTAAACAAACGGAACACCATTCTACATGTCCTTGCTGAAGGCCGTCAGTGAAAAGACTTGGCGGATAGGACAACTCTGAGCCTCCAGCACTACAGTTACTGGAGTGGAAAAGCCATCTGGGATATTTCCTTGGTCAGTCAAGGGTGAGAGTCTGATGTATTGAGAGTAACATCAAATTCAGGACCTGCATGTTTTGTGCGCAAGAATGCGCAAAAAGACTGTATTGAAAAGAAGCTAAGCTAGGCGAATGCTGTATGGCTTTGCTGCAAGCAAGCGGCCGTTTAAATTGTCAACAACCCATTGCGCTTGGTCAACCGTCTCCATGACAACGAAGCTGGCTGCAGCGTTCCTAGGTGTCATGAATCATGTGCCTCCTTGTTTGATTATCAGCTACTAGTAGCTTCTTGCTCCTAGTAGCAATGGCCTCCAACCTACTTGCGATGGCCTCCACCTAATAGCATCCTTGCTACCACTACAAAATATCTGTGCCGTTGCAAGTGTTGCAAACAGTGAAAAATTAAGAAACAACTCACAGGAGACTGCTGACACCCTGCTTCCCCAAGTGTCGCCGTCCAGCGAGAGTAAGATACTAACATCACAATGCAGGCCCTAGAATGAACAAACCCGCAGGTGGCTCACACAACGAAGGAAGGAGGAAAACTTGCATGCCTTTCAAGACGGGACGGCTCTTCCACCAGAGTTATATAGAATGTTTGTTGCATAGCAAGCTGCAGAGTGACTTCCTTTGAGCTGGATTGGGGGGCAAGTTGCTCCGAGTCACGCACACTTATCTGAGGGCCGCACTTGCCAGGCAACACCGGAAGGACAGTGGCATCTGTCACCTCACAAGGAAGAAAGCTGAGTTTTATGACACAGCAACGGAGAAAAGCTAGAAATGCCTTCTACATCTTGCATTGCGCAGTGCCTCGTCCTTCTTAAAATATAGCAGAAAAATAGAAATATCTTACTTTTCCTCGGGGTTCCTGAACCAATTGCACACTACCGACGGCAACAGCTCTAAAGCTGACGCCCGCATAGTCCACTGCCAGGTGGCAGTTCCGTATTGGCTGAAGGCCTTTTTGGCTTGCTCGCTGGAGCAATCAACGGGCAGGCCACTCCTCAGTTCTGTAGAAATGAGCTGAAACCAAATGATGAATTAACAGCCTCATCTGGTGCTTGGGGTCATCATTGGCATTTATATTCCTGTTCTGCAAAGGAATCATATATACCAGAACAAGCAGCATTAGAAGACCTGCCACTTAGGTGTTGTGCACAAATTTTGCCACCAAAGGGCACGAAGAGCGTCTCGCTGGGTGCAGGTCCCTTACTCATCGTGAAGGATTGGACTCAATTGTGTTATCTTTTTGAAAATAAATTGCAAAAATGATGCATCTGCTCATGCTGCTATGATGATGCATCTTGGTTCATGTATGTCAACTCCCCATTAAGCCAAATCTTCAGCGACGGGATCAACGAAATAAGAACGTGATAAGAGGATATAAGAGGGCCAATGTTGTACTGTCGTTCAGGTTGCAGCTCCGTCTGCATATGGCATATGGATATCGGATATGCAGTAATCAAATACAGCCAGCAAACCTACGAATGACTCACACAATTCACCAATTCTTCATGTCACGCTTCAACTGTCAAGGTCCTCCCAGCATCACAAGAACCACATTGTCCGTATAATATATATATATATACATCAAACCAACCTACTGGCAGGCAATCAGAGATAATCGAGGCAATTTTTGGTTCCGGTCCGCAACTTTTTTCAACTCATTATGAACGCCTGAGCACACAGGTGTCTTTGGACTCATTCTCCCTCTTCTTCCTCTTCTTGTTGCTCCTGTTCCTGTTCCTGTCGCAACATCTGGCAAATTGCCCTGTGATGAACGACCATACAAAGCCGTACAGCATACAGTAACAGGCCCGGCTAGACGAACTGGTGCTCGACTCAAAAGCGCTTCAATTCTCTCTTTCAGTGGCCATGTTCAGCAACCTCACCTGCTCCTCTAATTTGGCAGCAGCTTCTTCCTGACAGCGCTTCTCATCCGGCTGTGAATGAGCTGTTCGCGCACCACAGCGGCTGCGGAAAGCATCTGAGCAATGGACAACAGCATTGGTTGTTGTGAAGACCTGTTTTGAGGTATGATTGATCGTGGTCAAATCTCTGACCCAATCAGCTTTCACCAACCCAAACGGCCCAAACGGTGGAGTCAAGCCATAAGTTCTATTCATCTTTCATAGATCCAAGGATCATCCCGACCTCCTTTCATGTCAGATTATGCATTTAGGCATGAACTATGCCTTGAGCATTCACAAAAACACACTTATATAGGTCACTACTAAACTCAAGACTGTCCCAAGCAAAGAGCTCATGGGTTTCAATTGACACCACTCCTGCTTCTGCTCATTTTCTTGCACTTCATCGTAGTCGCCCTTCAACTCTGTGACCTCCAACTTCAGCAAGTCACATTACATGACCCACATGCTCACACTTGAATAGCCAGTGAACCCGTGGTTTGCGTGGGGGTTCAGGGCCCCCTATTGACGCACCCTCAATGACATGGTCGTGGTTGTTACGGCCAACGGCTAAAAGTTTGCAAACAATGATTCGTATCAGAAGCTGCAAGGCTGCAAGTTCAATGTAGTTCAATCTAGTTGCCTGATATCCGTCGTTCGTCCACTCCTCATCCCGCCTGGTATTTGCAAATGCCCGGTCTTCCAGGCATCTTATCACAGCTTTCTTGTGGCTTGCACATCTGGCAGGTTGGCATCTTCAACACTTCACATCCAGGATCCAGTAAAAACAAATCTGACAGAAGGGCAGACTCCTAAAATGGCCAAAAGCATTCTACAAAAACCCAAGCAACTCACTGCGTGAAGCGAGTATCCCTTTAACAGCATGGTCTCAAAGAGGTTGCCAGCAAAAAATGTGGATAATCAACAGTAAATCCCAGGGAGGGAAGGGATCAAAGTAAATTCTGCGGGAAAAGTTCTGGCTGCGACCCCAATGCATGAATCAAGACATTGAGTACAATGCACTCTTTCTTTGCAATGGGAAGTTAAATAAACATTAAACAAAAAATACTAGACTATCTAGACTATATACTGTACTTCTCTTTGCATCCCCCCAAAAGGGACACAAGCTCATATTTGCGGCCTCAAATCATCAAAAGCTCTAGGTTTCAGCTTTTGGGTGGCACCGCAAAGCCGCAAACCGCTGAAACTTTAGGTCCTTGAGTGGAAAAGGACCAGAAACACCCACTTGACTTAGGTGAAAACCCTGAACAAGCATCCCTCCCTGACTGGAATGAGGATGATCTATGACAGTGGGTGAGCCGGTCTCGCCCAAAGCCCTCGCTGTGAGCTCGCATAAAGAACTGCCAAAAGGAGAAAGAACAGCGACATCCCTCCGTCACGACCATCCTCCTTGGAAGCGCAGCTTTCCACAAAAATGTCCTCAGGCTTGCCCCTGGCGATTTTTGCAGCACAACTGACTATAAGGTTCTCTATGCTGCACAACTGACTCCAGCATTCTAGCACACTTTCCTGAATCTCACGAACTGTTATCATAAACGCTTCACAAATCCCATCCACACCTGGTTGAAGCCTCTGAGCAGCACGTCTCGCGGAAAGGTTCTGAGCAACGGTGTTTCAAGGGCCAGCACATGACGAGTGTGCAATTCTTTTGCAAATCAAAACCATGTCGTCTTGTGCCAACTTGGGAGATTGTTGAGTCCTTGAACCGCGGTTCAGGGGCACTCACTTCCAAGACAGCAACCAAGTGCCTAACTGCAGGTGGTCTTCGGCCCTGAAAAGAACATCCACACAGGAGCAGAGACCTTGAAAGTCAGGCTGTGGCCTCAGCACACGTTGTGGTTCAATTTGGTCTACAGGCTTCTCCCATAGTGCACCCTCTTCCCTTCAGGTGCAACCAGTTCTGACCCATGCCATCACTTTCACTGAAGAAACAAATTGGTGTGTGCTCCATGGCACAAAATAGTCACCACTAGTCACCTGTTCGGTCCTCTCGAGAGCACTTAACAATCAATTTGGAGGGCCAAAACCAAAACCTTGCCTGACATTGCAGTCCTGCACAAGCAATTAAAGCCCTCTGAGTTCAAATCCATTTGGATAGCAAGGAACTGGTGGTGGTGCCGGTGGTTCCAGCGGTGCCTCACGGCGGAACTTGTGAAGTTACAATCAAAAGAAACTCTGTATTTTCTTTATTTTAGAAGTCCGAGTCAAAAACATGTCTTCATTGCACATCTGTCGCTACAAATCGTCCACTGCAGATCGCCTCCACAGGTGCAGCCGGACCTGGTCCAAGGCCTGGGGGACCTGGTCCAAGGGCTGGGGGACCTGGTCCTCCGGAAGCTGGCATTCCCGGTTCCTGACAATCGATCAAACGGAGTTCCTCCAAAACAACTCTCCGAAGAGTTCGCGCCTGGACAGGCGCCTCAATCTGCTGTAAGGAGACGGGGGCGGCCGGTTCACCCAGGCCTGGCACACCAAAATGCCAGGCTCACAGGCCTTGATTCGAGTGCTTGGCTAAAATGGCTTTAGTCGTACCGGCTCTGGCATCGTTGCATAGTTCTAATAGCTTCTTGTTACTACTAGTAAGGCACTCGTTGCTACTAGTAAGGCACTTGTTACTAGTAGTTCCTAGTAGTTAGACATCCTGAACAACGAGCTCTTGAAAGAACTCTTCTTGGGGGCAAGGAGTGGGGTAGTCTTTCCGAAGTCGTCTTAGATGTTGTTGTCGGAACTCGGCTCACAGAGATTTGATATATATATATATATACTCTTTGACCATCGGGTCACATAGCTGGATTAGTTGCACCTCCCCTAAACTTCCATGTAAATCATGAAGTTAGTACATTGTAGTGCCATTGCTAAATCTTGGTATGCTACACACAACATCTGCATGACTCTCAGAAGTTGTACTTGCCCAACTAGTGCCCAGACTCAACACCAACAAGCAAGAAGGCCAACATAAAAATGCCCCGAGCTTGCCTGGAAGAGGTAGAGGAGGTGGTATAGGTGGAGGTGGTGGAGGAGGCTTGTTATAGCAAACGATCGGTGTCTTGCAACCTCATATGGATGACCCATGGGTCTGCTTCCGGACGGAATCAACCAACTTGTGCCGACAAACCGAGGCCAAGAACCAAAAGCCAAGAGCAGTTTTTCAGGGCTCAACGACTCAACATGCAAGAAAACTAGAACCAATCAACCAATGTATCAGTGAGTGCAAAAAGGCGTCAAAAATTAGAGCCCGCCTCCATGGTAGATTAACATCCCTGATAGTCTAGTCTGTATTGTGTGTCCATGGATGCTCCTGGTGACAGGTGACGTGGTTTTGTTTGTGTTTGCTTGCACTCATGCTCCCTTCCGTAGAAGCAAGAACCCCGGTACCAATGCCAAAGGGCACGTATCACCACTCCAAAATGAGCACCGGCCGAAACAGCCGAAACACGAAACTCCACCGGTCTTGAGCTGAGGAGCCATCTCCAGGTTCGCATTCCATCGCCGCATTGCGCGGCGGGGTGTTCCAGTTTAAGCCCTTCAAGTACGCCTGAGGGTCGCTGGTTCTCAAGTTTCCACTTTCTCAATCCATGCAAAAGATGCAACCTAACTTGAATGTTCCCATGCAAATCTGTCCACTGTGTCACAGCTGTGACAAGCAAAATGTAGATAAAACTCAAGTACAGCAGAACTCAGAACTTGCTTGATCTTCACCCCACCAAGACCTGACCTCTACTGTATTGGCTTGTCTTTACAAAGGAGAATAGCTACTTCAGCTTGTCGTAGAGTCGGTCCTTCATGCCAGGCTCCCGCCAGTCAGCTTGGTTGCCATCAATGGCGATGAGCTCATAGCCTGGCTCCGGAGGTCGGGTTCTTCGATGTGGACGACATGGCGATGTGGCTTGGCACTGAATCCCGCCCAATTGACACTTCATGTTCAACGAAGTCTGAAAAGAACTCTCCTGTAATCATAAGGATGTCCCACACCGTATCCTTCCAGGTGCAAGGCAACTTGAACTGAGTTTCACAGACTTGACAAAGAATGGCTTGGCGGCCCAAGACTAATGTCATAACCACACCACACCCCACTGAACCCCATCAAAGGCCCTCAGTGCCACGGCGCCGCCTCGTTTGACTCCGGCATCTTTGGCCAGGCCCTTCACCTGCATTGCCAGTCAGTCGTTCGGTCGGCAAGTCCTACAAACGCCTGTGTTTCAACCAGTTGGGGGCGAGGTTTGAGAAAATGGCACCTGGAAAGGAGCCTCTGAATGCAACCCATGGGATTTGGGCTCTGCCGTGTCACATCCCACCAAGCCTTCCAAGCAATTGGATGGTCCTCACCACCAGAAAACATCCAACCACCAGTCCGTATCTTCCTCAGTGTGAGACAATTGCATCTGTTGAAAAAGAGCTTACTGTTGCTACTTTCTACGGAAGAAGAAACAAAGCTCTTCTGTAGGAGACCCCGCTTTGTAACGAGCAAGTGGTCCTGAGACCTATCAGAATGCATGTAGTATCATCAGTTCTTGTTCAGAATTGGTTGGAACTCCATCGTGGATGATTTTTCTTGCTTGTTGTAAGGACATCATCGATTACATACAATTCTGAGTTGATGATGATGCTGACGCTGATGCTGATGATGATGGTTGTTCCTGAGTCTTTTAGCATTGCATCCTGGAGGTGTCAGGACGTGTTCCCGAGGACCAGCAATTGTCGAAGGATCCGCTGTGGCTCCGAGTTGTCTGCTGACAGTCCACCCAGGCGGCCAGCAGAAATGCACACAGTTGCCATGGTAGTGTCACTTGAAATCACTGCGCCGGACGATGAACAGCCAATCTTTTCCAGGGCTTTGGCATGGGTTGTTTTGTTGGGGTGTATTGCGTTGAAAACAAAGACGACGGGTCCTGACAAGCCGCAGAAGGAAGTCGTTGCACACATGTTGATCAGTTTCAACACTTTCACTTGAGAATGAGACTACAGAACTGTTCTGGGTTGCTTCCCACCTCCGAAGTATCAATTTGGCTGGATCCATTGGCATTGTTAGACCCCAAGGTCTGTGTTGTGGTGGCCAAGGAGACATGTATGCGGATTCAGTTGGCAATGCTGCACCTTAACTTCGCTGATTCAAGGAAGGCCATCATGTTCGGCACAACGACGTAGACGAGGTCAGAGGAGAAAGGTATGCTGGAAGACACAGCAGTTGATTGATAAATTAAAGGAACAGGAAAGAAGGAAAAGAGATAGGTGATAGGTGAGAAAGCGACGGGAAAAAGTAGCAAGCAAACAAACAGCTTGATACAATGCACTCACATGTAAAGGCTTGGTGTGCTCATTGCAAACCAATATGCAAGGTCCATCCAGAGAAGTCAACATAACCTCCCCTGACAAATAGATTATCGATGTGTCAACAGGAAATACCTGGTTCCCCTGAGGCTCCGAGAGATGTAGCTGGTGCTCAATGACATTCAGTCAGTTGAGCAATAACCGCCGTCACAATGCCCAAGGACAGGCTGCTGGAACAAACAAACTCTGGATATTTGGAACTTTGACGCCTCAAATGCATCTTTCCAATACTTTATTCTTGTGCAAATTGGCAGCTACGCTTGCACCCAACCCCTTCTCACATGGCAAAAAAGCCACTATGGGAAATCTAAAGCACCCACTTGGAATAGCTTGTGAAGCGACACTTTCGCTCAAATGGCAAGGACTATCTTAAATCT
Source organism: Durusdinium trenchii (assembly GCA_963970005.1). Classification (NCBI taxonomy): domain Eukaryota; class Dinophyceae; order Suessiales; family Symbiodiniaceae; genus Durusdinium; species Durusdinium trenchii. Next base: position 57,343 of record CAXAMN010004446.1, read on the forward strand.
TAGCTTGGACAAATTGGTTTCGCTCTATTTTGACAACTGTGGCTCAACGAGCTGTTGTCAAGTCAACTCCACACCCAAGCGTGAGGCTTCGACAGATCTTCCAAGATCTTCAAGTGACATTTCTTCGTTGGATCCTCTTCCTGGCATCAATGGATGGCAGCATGAGATGGGTTGGGCCGAATTAGTCCTTTAAAGCTGCATCTAGATCTTCAAGCTGTTTGACTTGACCTGTCTAGGGCCGCTCGTTCCTGGCTTCCGGAGTTTACACTTGAGAGTCGGAGAAACTTGATGAGAGTTCGATTAAAACGGCTTACAAAGATCTATTTTCTCGAGCTTCAGCTTTTTCAAGACACCAAGCCCAGCAATCGTACTTTGGGCCTTGTTCTTCATGCAATTTTGGTACGCGCTATCTGGAGGGTATTTCACCTCAGGCCAACATCCCCATTTGATCGATCCAAGAACTTCAAGAGCAGCCGGGCCAATCACGGAGACTGTCTTGAAGCACTTCCTGGCCGCGGGAGGCTACCAATGAAGCTATATAAGCAAGTAAGAGCAGCTACTAGTAAGTAACGGCCACTACTAGACATGAAGAACCCCTGGCATGATTGATTTGGTTCCAAGATGTTTAGGGAAACCTACTGCAACTAGTAGCGTCCTTGCTCCGAGTAGCGATGCCCTTTGCCCCTAGTAGTAGCGTTTTCTTTACTCGATGTTTGGTTTGATTCTCCAATTTTGTCTGGCTGGCGAGCTGTCGATGTGCTCCCCCAGCGGGCATTGAAAGCCTGGCAGGGGATTGGCCAGCGGACACCAGGGCGGCCAGGTGTAAAAGTTCAAGTCCTGCTGAGTGCTGCGATTCGTCTAAACACTCAGATGGCTGTGGGTCAAAAGCGGGACCCTGGTTGACCACGGAAATTGAATGGGGTCAAACAGGCTCTGCGGCTCCAGGTTTTGACCCGCAGCCAGGTACTTTTGTGACCAAGTCTAAACAGCACAGCTTTGCGACCCGAGCATCGAATCGTGGCAGGACCACCGGGCACACAATGACCCAGCACTGGACAAAGACACTTGTTCATATCGTTGCCTCTCCTTTTTTTCTTGAAGGAAACAAAGTCGTACCTCGCATTGATGATGCAAAACCGAAAAGATGGAAACCAGAAATCTGTCCTTTCATTCACCCACTCCAGTCTGACCTGAACTGTATTCGCTTCTTTTTGGATTCAATCAAGCAAATCCGCAGCAACAATCACTGCCAATTTGTTCGGAGCACCAGTGCTCATGACGAGGAAGCTTCACTTCAAAGCCTGCCCCCAAGCCGGATGATGAAAACAGCTCTACAAATTGCTAGATATGGAACAGGCTGTTTTTTTCTGTTCGTGCACCATGTGCTGGATGCTGCTCGCTGGCCTCTGGATATGTTTTTACTATATAGTTGGGTCATCATGTTGTCTGCATTGTTGCCAAAAAAATTGTGAGAAAAAAAAACGAAAACAATATATAAAAGAAAACTCACAAACATGTTTCATATTGTCAACAAAACAAACATCCAGAAAAATGAAATGAAATGGCCGGCTGTCCAAAAAAAAACTGTGTGTCGCAGAAAAGTCTAGTGTGTTTGCTCATGCCTGGTTGGAAATGAGGTGCACGGCAAGTTTGCCAAACCTTAAAGTTCAAAAACAAATGTCCCGTACACATTATCGAAACACAACACATGACACCTCGGAAATCAAATCATCAAGTAGACCACATGACCACATGGCTATGACTGCCATTAATCGCTTAATCTAGCCAGGACGCATGGCTGTCGAAACCAGGCGGTTCGTCACTGCCCAAGAGGGAGGACCTTAGCATCTGGTGGCAGCCTAAGGATCTGAAGTCTGTGTCTTGAGGCGTACAAAATTCGCCCTGGCATGCCACCATCAACTTTGCATGGGCAGACGACCTTATGTAGCACAATCGTTTGTCCCATGACCACATGCCTTTCCACAATCCCCAATAAACTGTAATGAGCCTGGACGTGAGAAATGCCTATTACCCGGTGATATTTGTCTACTTCCACAAGTGCACTGCAACATGGTGCAACATCAACCACATTGCATTACTGTGTAGAAAAACGTCCTATCTTGAGCAAAATGTTTGCAATATGCAAATCATCGACCCTCACCAACGGAAGATTGGCATGACATCTGCCAAAGGAGGGTTTCAAAAACGTGAAAGTTAGTTTGCGTGCTAATGTTGGTGGTACCCACGTGTTGCTCCTGGCTTTGGCTTTTAGGAACACAGGCGTACGGCCCCAAGACCCCAGGAAGACAACGCGAACATGATATCAACAACTCAGCCGCACGCTACTGCTGCTGCTCTGCATATGGTGCTTGTCAGCTGAGACCATGTTTTTCCATCATGCCCTGTCAAGTCTCCCATGACCTAGTACAATAATGGTGGATTCACCGGTGTTAGCCTCGAGGTGTCGCACTGGGGCGTCTGGCTAACTTGTTGCTGTTTACAGTACATTCATGTCTTTCGAAGTCCTCAAAGTGCATTTCGCCTGCGCAGGCTCGCAGAATCTGGTTGTCCGCGGCAGGTGCTTGTCGCGACTGCGCTCTCGTTGTGGTGCCGCGCGCATTTTCGGACATGATGGTCACTTTTCGCAAGGGAAACCTCGTGTTTTGGTGGTGCAAGGTCGACTTTTCGTGATAGGCGCAAGGAGCGGTTTTACTTCGAAGGTTTGCCATTGAATTTGGGAAAAAAAATTGCAATGAACACCTTTTTTTGAACGAGCATGGCTGCCAGTCAAAGGTCAGCTAATGTATGTGGAGATTGAAGATTTCCTGTGACCAAAACCGAAAAACGCCAACCAAAACAAACCACAAAAAAAAACAAAAAACAGAACACGCAAAACACCCAAACACAACCAACAGCACCGGTCAGACCAGGAAATCTTTGGATCTTTTGGATTCTTTTTTCTCCATGCACTGGAAATGATTCGGCGTGAAACGAAGCTGGCCGCGGATGAATTGTAGGAAGCAGCCTTCAGCTTGGTATGAGTTACAGGAGTGTCGGTCTCACCGATTTCCGAGGGACAGCAAGGTGGACAGTCCATGTTGAGTGACAGCGAACCAAAAGGCGGCAAAACATGAACGAGCTGAACTCGCGGGATGCTGTCACAGGGTTCCTGCCAAACCAAACGCACCCGTATGAAGAGTGGGCTGACCAGACAGGAGTTTCAGCACATTTCACCCCCAGCGCGGACCACCAGAACAACCGTGGGGGACGCAGCGGGAGGAGCGGCCAGCAGAGAAAATGCACAACAGAAGAGGCCAGCTCTCATCCCTGTCCTTGTCCCAACCGCCACTGCGTCGACACAAAGCCGTCTAAAACGATTCCCTGCACTGACCATGTTGTGGTTGGCTGTTTGCCAGCGGTCACTGCATTTCTCATTGGGAGGCGGGCCGACGGTGACCTTGGTCATTGTTACAGCCAACCTGTACAGAGTGATGCCGACTGGGGTTTCTTGACCAGCTTCTGAGCTGACTGGACGGTGCCAGAAACTTTTCGGAGCCCCACATGACAACGATTTGCCACTGATCACATCGGCAGCTGCATCTTCGGCAGCTTCGCCAAGCACTGCCGTCCAATTGCATCGTGTGCCGTGCTGGCCCTCTCATTTCTGCCTTCCCCGTCGCGCCTTTCGGGCAGACCCGTGTTGGTGACGACCACTTTCACACAATTTCTCACTCAGGTGACATCGTGGGCTTGGCACTTGAAATCTTGATGCCCACAGTTTCGCGTGGCTGTGATCTGCGATGCTTCTGGGCAGGCAAGATCTGCATCTAGAAGATGTTGATTGAAAAGGAAGTGACCAAGGCCTCTCGGAGAAGGTAAATTTTTTTCTCGCCAGTGGCACTGGAAGTTCGCTCCAGACCGGAACAACCCCAGTCTGTTTTTGTTCCTGACAGAATGCAAGGGTGAGTGAACAGCTTGTTTACTGACTATTACAGGCAATAGGACTTAACGCCGAAACACTGATGAATAAACTACCCCACTATAGACGATCGTCGTGTCTGGGGTTCGTGTGGCCATCCTCTCCGTACTCGCCACGAGGGCCGACACGGTCACCGTCCTCGTGCTCGGCGCGGTGAAGGTGACCGTCTCAGTGGGCACCTGCCGTGGGAAAACTCTGCTGTCGCTGAAGTGGTCTGAGCTGGTCCAATACTATCTCAGACACAACCTGTCTGGGACTGCCATAGGACTGCCGATCAGACTTGGGGTGGTTTTGGGGGTCACTGGGGCGGCATATATGGCAGTCCCATGGAGTGTCTCGGTGTAGTAGCGGGTGCATTACTAGTAGCAAGAAGCTACTAGTAACAAGTGCATCGCTACTATAGTAACAAGGGGCATTACTACTAGTAAGAAGCTGGTGTCTGGATAGACCATCTGGAGGCAGTTTCTTTCAAGCTTTGAGAGGCCAGACATGAACTGAGCCAGACATGTGACAGGCCAGGGTTCCCCAGTGCGATGAAGATGGTGGAACCGGGAAGAGGAATCCTCCCCTCTCCCAACAGCCCAGTCGACAAGTGTGAGGAAGGCCCAGTCGACAAGGATCACGGCCAAGTTGATAAGCAAGTCTTCCAAGTCTGAACAGTACTTTTGAGCAGTAATTTTATCGAGGTACCTGGGTACCTCTAGAAGTGCCATGTTAGCCACTGTGCTTTCTTCCGAGTCTTCTTCCAGAAAAAAGAACTCCAAAACCAGGGTCCAAACCGTCCCCAAATGATCCAAACGACTGGTCAACCCTGTCCTCTCAGCCAAGAAATCCACCCCTCGTCTTCACTTCCCCTCCGCTCCCCACCGTCTTCGTCGTCACCGTGGTCGAGGTGAAGGTCCTGTGAAGGTCGTCGTGTTTCGGACCAAAAAGAGTAACGTACTATCACCCGTTTGGCCTCCAGTCGTACCGAACCGTTTCGGTTCGGTGGGACTGGGGTGGGTGCCTTTGTCGGGTCCAGTCATACCGAACCGGTTTGGAGGTACGACTGGAGGTGTAGGGTCATGGACAAACTCTTAGAATATGATGGAATCTTGAGAATTTAGAAACTAAAATTCCATAAAAGTCCTAGTCCTAGTCCACTCATTGGACCCCGCAAAAAAAAAACACCATTTTGTTGAAGACGCAGAAGAATGAGCAAAATTCTACCCATTTGGATTTAAAAAAACCTCTTGGATGGGTTGACATCTCATCTAAGAGTCTACAGTACCCAAACACTCCATGGGACTGGCATGAGTTGTGGTGGTGTTCTGAGTTGTATTTAAGATAGATCAAACGGACGTATAACCACTTCTCCTCAATAAGGGGTCAACGTATCTAAATATGCCAGTCCCATGGAGTGTCTGGGGTAGACTTCTGGGGCACCGTTTTGTTGAATAACACCCAAAGGACGTTCAATGGGAACTCCCACCAGGTGCGAATGATGGCATCCGAGCGCGTTCCTGGCAAATTAAGCACCAGTAACCTGCCTTATCAATCGACTTAAAGCTCAAAACAGCCTTCGAATGTCGAGTCCGCGTGCGCCACCGCATGTCACCTGCCCCCTGGGCATGTGACCAAGCCAAAATCCGCCACTCCGCAGCGGTGAAGCGATGAGTGGGCCCCGTGCCCTTCGCTGTTCTTGGTCCCCCAAGCATCGGGACTGGAAGAGTTCACATGCCCAAACACGATGTCTATGAGACTGGCATATCCCAGACACTCCATGGGACTGGCATACTTACATACATTGACCCCTTTTCAACCACCCCAACTCATCGGTAAATATGCCAGTCCCATGGAGTGTTTGGGTATTTACATCCATTGACCCCTGACATCAACCACCCCTGGCCCGAACTCTCGGTAGTCCGGACTGCCAGTCCGGCGGTCGTGCCCAGGTCGTGGGTCCATTTCACGGTACTCCGACGCAAGAAGACCTCCTGCTTAGTGGCAGAACAGGCCGCCAACCCGGACCAGGATAGGCCAAAAGGATATGTGTTACCTTATTTTGCAAAGATCCAAAAGTATTGTTCTTTAGTCTAGTCGTCATTGAACCACCAAAACATGCCATATGACCATTGTTCTATGGTATCAACAAGTTAAACCCAAGCGAATGCAGCTTTGAGTCATGTGCTCCACTTTGCCAGCGGGATTTGGAGGACCTCTATGCTCAATAGCTTCTTTGAGGGGTAACCTATTTTGGCACATTTTGCACCATATATAAAACCATATAAGTCATGATCATATTAAGTCATATAAGTGTCTCCAGTGGAACTCGGCCGACGCGAAAACATGCTCCTCGTCTCTGGCAGGGTGAACGTCACCGTCTCCGTGGGAACCTTGGGCGCGTAAACCTCTTCACGTTCAGGGGCTGCTGTGAGATTTCCTGGAAAATCAAGAGCTTAACATAGGTTGACCCTCCAAACCTACATGAGATGGAGTCACCTTCTGAGAAGGCACGACTGGATCGATAGGGATAGGTTGACCTTCTTTCTCCTTTGTCCATCGCTATGAAGCGGGCCGGGCAACATAGGGAAACCAAGAAACATCCTCCTAAGGGACCTGTTTCATCACTGATTGGGGACCTGGAGGACGTGGAGAGGTCCTGCCTTTCGGCAGCAACTGTTCTTACTTTTTGCAGGTCGGAGGTCCTGGGGAACTACCCAGTTTGAACATCCACATTCTTGCTCTCTCGGCAGGGTGCAGGGAATCTATTTATGTACTTGAGTACCTGAGAATTGATTTTGATGAGAATATACGGAAAAGCAGGAACAATAGCATTCCAAATGCAAACTGTGGGCAACAGACCGGATTGCAAAAGTCGCATCTCAGCCGCCACCACCCATTGCAAAAAGTCTTTCACCACGCAGTGTTCAATTCCAAGAATACACGTGTCTTGCACACGGTCAGGATCATGAAAGCTGGAAATCATCTGTGAAAACATGTTTACAACTTGACAAACTCAAGCCACAAGAGTTTGACCCACGCATTGACGGTCTGCTGGGTCAGCTTGCAAGTGCTCTTCTCCGCCGGTGAGACCGGCCTCGCGCCGACCAAGGATCGCGACGTGAGCCTGTGACTTCAGCTGCTTCAGGATTGCACTGCCAGCTTCAAGGGCCGACCCCTCGTCTCGCAACCCACGACCCCAAGTGCCTCGTCCAGAGTCCTGACAGGCGATCGAGACAAACACATCCCGATGGCATCGGATCATGATGTAAACTTATAGTCATTGGATAAGGAAAAAAACATCTTCCCCAGGAATGGGGATTGACAGGGACCAAAAATGATCCATCGGCCCTCAGCAAAACCAGCTAATTTGAGCATCCTTCTGAGAATGTTGTAGCTGGAAAATTAGGCTTGTGCTCAGGGAAGAATGCGCCACACACACACATATATATATATATATTTTTTTTTGCTGTTCGGGGGAAGTCTATATGACGGCTATGGTTTAGTCGGTTTAGTGCCATGTACACAGGTCCTCTCACATGATCCCTAGGGATCCAAGTACCTTCTCAGCAGGTGAGCAGGAAGACACACGTTATGTAGGTGCTATTGTCGGGTCCAGTCGTACCGAACCTGAGGAGAAGGTACGACAACGGATCCCGGATTAAGACCTTTTACCATCGAACGTTGGTTGGAAGGGGTCTCCCAGCTCGAGTTGCCTAGTGCTCACTACAGCTTTCATCCACTGCAGCTCATTGCGGCCCCCCGTAGTTTCACTGGGCGTCCAAGGGCGACCCCGGAGCTGGACATCCGGAAAAAGACAGACCTGAAGGGTGAACCATATGTGAACCGAAGCGACTTTCCACCGACTATTCTTGGTGTAGTGGGGAAGCCTGTCTTCCCCACCTACTGAAGATTGGGCAGGTACATCCACTTTTCCTGCGGTCGGATCACAAATGATCCAGGTGGACCCTACCAAAAAGTATAGGGTCAGCCTTCGGATGTGGGACAGGTTTGAAATTGATTTGGCTTGCGGCTTGCCCTATACTGCGCTCCTCTTCTTGTGGTCGTTGAGCTGGAATTGATCCAGGTCCATGTCGCAAAAGTTGCCACCATCAGAACTCCGGAAGTTCATCACATAGAAACCCAGGAAGAATTTGTCCATTTCGAAGCGATAATGAAAGACTTTTTGTTGATAGGCTTGATGCGCGTATTTCAGCTTCTTCCTCTTGTTATCTACAGCATAGAAGCGGTCCAAGATCGAGTCAAGCCAAACAATCACTTCATACAACTCCTCGTCCACAAAACCCTGGAAATCTACATTGACCATCTCTTCTGGATGTTCCTGCCAGGAGTTCCAGCATCATTCCTCTTGGTTACCTTCTGCTCATCCGCTTAAAAACTACAGCTACTAATGAATCCTTTTGATCGGCATTGAGGCTGAACACGAAACACAGGCCGCGCCGTTTCCAGCGAGGATTGCGATGTTCTTGATATACTTCGATAGTTAAAGTTTCTGCCCCCCCAAACAAAAGGTGTCTTCATGCCGTTCGGCGCTGGAAAGCTGAAAGCTTTCTTCGGGCAATCGAACCAGGACCACCGGCAAATACCTGCAAAACAGGTATCAGCACGAAAACAGCCATTTAGCGTGGGTCCCCGAAAAAGAAAAAACACACAGCAAAAAAAGGACTGACTAACCCTCCCTACACGATATTTGTTGGGAAATCCCAACAAATATCGTGTCCGTCCTTGTTGTAGGCCTCAAGAACTTCCTTGCGTGTGCACGTGTAGCCGATGGACACATTTCCATCGGTCATTCCCTCTGCTCCGCTGGAAGCCGCTGGCGAGCTTGAGCCGGGCCGCATGGGGTCGACGCAAGGGGTCGTTCCGATTTGGACTCCCCATACACCGATGCCGTTCCTTTGGTTTTTCTATTCCGGCATCGGTGATTCCCCCAAAGCACCTCAAGATACGCATGCACCCTGAAGTGTATTAGTATCCACATGTATCCACTACTGTATCCACTCTGCACCATACATCACCATACATGGAGTGTCTGGGATATTGATTGCGGCCAGCGAAAACTTGGGAAATGTTCAGCTCGGCTGAGAAAACTGAATTCGATTGCGGCTAGGTTCAACCTGCAACGAGATAACGATATGTATAAGCTTGTCAACCTGCTCATGTCACATTCTTCTGCCTTATGCATCACTTATCCCAGTTCGACTCCATGGAATTGCCATAGGACTGCCGAGAAACGGTCGCCTTTGCCGAGACTGGGGTGCGTAGACCGTTGAGGCAGGGGTAGATCGGCGGATGTGGAAGGCCGGAAAAACGATGGAAGAAACGGTTTCTTCGAAGGATGGACGTCTTCTGCCTGTGTGCAACGACAAAGCTGAGGGACCCTTGGGTGATTTCATGTAGGGCAACAAACTGCGGAAAGACGGTACATCTCCTGGGGCACCCAAAGTCACCAAATTTCAGACCAGGCTTCACACGTTTTGGCAATGACAACCATTGAAACAACTCTCAATCAATGATTTCCAATGAAATCAATCTTACCATATCTTGCAGCTCTCCAATAAGGCATCTCAAGAGCTCTACCCGCCCAATGAGCACCCTGGCACCACCCATGAGCACCCATCCCACTCCGAAAACTGACGCTTTGCACTCCTCACGGCCGCACGATCGTCACGACACGCGGTTTGGGCGGAAGGGAGCCGTCGCGACCGTCACGACCGTCACCGCTCGGACCGCTGCAGTCAAAGCCACTGTCCTGGAAGTCACGGACGTGTAGGTCCTGCTGCGCTCCGACCGACGGACTGCTGCGGTGACACTCTCAACTCACAGAAGTGGGATTCAGCGGGTTCAAGATGGTTCAGTATGATCCCAAGTAAAGGTTGAATACACATGAGGACCACAAGTTTCAAAGAAAAACATCTCAAACCACCACCGGGGAAGAAATTGCACATCACGCGACCCCAACAGTCAAAGCGTGGTGGATCCAAAATCTGGACGGATGTCGCAAAAAGATGCTCCAAAAACTGCCCCGCCACCACCACGACTCTTGCGACCAAACAACAACCCATGGGTTTCAACGGCCTCGAGAATGCATGCATATATATATATATGACATGATGTTGGTTTTTATGCATGTCTTCACAAGTCCTTCCACAGAAAATACACTCTGAAAACCAACAAGTGCTGGCTGTCACTGAGCTGACCTGTTTGCGCACCTAGACACCCCAAACAGGTGCTTGGGGAATCTTGACGATGTTTTCTGCCAATCCTTGTGAACTTGTGCAATAACTGTCCATGTTCGAGGGCCTACCATCTTGGATTTCGTGAGCCTGCCCTGGAATTGCTGGTCGTTTCAACCCAAGTCCCTTTCCACCCTGCTTGCGCAAATTGCAGCTGCGTTCAATCTCTGGGTGCACCGGAAAGCAAACATGCAGATTGACCAGAAGCACCTGAGAACGCGGCACAGCAGCTTTTGCACGCGTGGGGCTGCCGTCGCAAGAATGCGAAGGTCTGCGATCGGCACCGCTGTGGCAGCTGGCAAGCACTTTCAGCACGGAAAACATGCCAAACTTCCAAAAAGCCGGGCTGCACACTGAGCATGTTGAAAGCTGGTGCCTGACATTAATTGAGTTTGAAAACCTGAGGCGGCAATGTGGAGGCCGCCAAGCAACCACGAATCTTCTCACATCTAAAAGCGGCCAAGTGTGCTTCTCATGCGCATGGGAAACACGCTCCAGCAGGCACTTGTAGAAATCTTGATCAGTGTCTGCATGGCAATTTGTTCGCCGCGTTGCGCAAGATCCGTGACATGATCAACATCTGGATTCGGCTCTGCAACATCAGTGGAAACTGGGCTCTACACAGCAGATTGTCTTGTGCGGGATCCTTGTCCGGCATGGCCGGATCTGCTGGGGCGGTCCACTGTTTTTTTGTCTCAGACTGAATTCATTGGTGTGGATGGTGGAGGGAATTCATCGTGAGATTGCAGGATTTCCTGCTTCTGTCTTCTGGTGGGTTGCGTTGTTGTTGTTGTTGTTGTTGTTGTTGTTTTGTTTGCTTGGGTTCAACCACAGCTCCTAGAGGATTGACATCCGGCAAAGTTTGGATTGGCCCTTGAATGCCTGAAAAACCTACTACCTTAAGTAAGTAGATTACAAACGGTCTAAACACAAAGCGAATGCACGCGCAACAGCTCACAAGCAACGCAAAAGCACTCGCACCACTTTTACGCGCACTCTCTGGGCCTTGAGCCAAAGTAAAGTACAAAAGGCTATGAGGTATTCCTGCATACAAGCTATTCCCATGCGAGACACTGAAAGTGTCGAGCTTAAACGCACTCAAAAATGCACAAAACTGTTCAAAAAACATTCACATTACAAAAGCTACAAAGACTTCTTCACAAGGCTTCTAAACATTGTACATTCCTTGAGCTATGCTCTCCAAAGCTCCCAAAACTCTTCGAAACACAAAGTTCCAGCAAGGAACGCTTTCTCAAACATTGAAAACGCAACACCTCACAGCTAAGGCGTCACACAGCACTTAGACATGAACGCTACTGTTCTCAAAACAGTTGCTCTGCACACAGTTGGTTGTAAACTGACCTCGCACGGCCATACACTTTCACACCCCCTTACGAGATCAAGTGTCAACATCATTCTGCTGCTTGGGACTCTCCTCATACCTCGTCTTCAAACACTTCTTGCAGAAATGAAAGCGGGACAAAGCACGGCCTTTGGCATAGCTGCAGAACGGTGTCAGGTGCAACACTGTTCCCTTTTCAGTTCGATAGTATGTATCATGCATATCGAGCCAATCTGCGAACACTGGCGGGATCACTTCGTTCACTTCAACGCTCACATCTCTTGTACTCTTCTTTCCCATTGACTCCTGTTGATTCCTCGAATCAATCACCACTTGCGCTCAACGGCAACATAGCTTCGCCAGAATTCCTCCAACGAACACGCCACTCACAAATGAGAATACGTAGCATCTCAAACTCTCGCCCATCCACATAAGCAGTAATCGCGGCTGCCTCCATGAACGGCGACGAAAACGCGAACGCGCGCCCAAATAGCTGCGGACAAAAGCAGCCAGCTAGCACAGCAAGCACAGCACGCTTGAACCACACAGAAAACAAATAGAATAGAAATTGCACTCAAATTGCACTCATTCCGAATCTCCAGAACTCCATGGCTTTGCCAGTAAGACCTTCTGATCTCCGATTCCGATCTTCTCTTCAAGAGACGTTCGACCGACCTCGAAAACCTCAGACTCATCATGACATCTATCTAATTCCTCTGACATTCGACAGTCGACGCTTCTCTCAAAGAAAACTTCAAACCTGGACAAAAGACTCTCTCTCGTTTCTCCACATCCTTTCGACTTGATCGAAACGGTGCTGCACAAGAAAACACCCATCATGGTGTAAGATCCTTCTCGGCTCATGCATGACCAGCCTCGCTCCTTAGAAATCGAACGAAGTATCGAGTGAACACACGAGTGTATCGTTCCGTCTCTGTCCAATTTACATTGTTGAAAGCTGCGTGCTCGACAATGCACTGACATTTAAACCTTTCCGCTAACCTGTTTGCAACCTCCTTTCTGTTTGATATGAACCTGAACCTCTTTCCAACTGGTTGTTGACCTTTGGTAAACATCTTCATTGAACACGATACCTTCAAACTCTGGGCGCTGGTTTGACAAAACCTTTCTCAAGAATTCTGACTTCCAGTACTGAGCTCTAAGCTCTTTGATACCTGTCCATAAACCTCTTGAACCTTTCTCAAATAGACAATCGACAGAGTTGGCTACTTCCTCGGAGACCTCAACATGCCTCTGCCTCGACTGTTGATGGAAATTCAAAAATCGGACTTGCCCCAGCACATGGCAAAGAAACATGAGCGTGGATCGACTTGGTTCCAGACTTGCCAAGCTCAAATCGATGGTGGTCCTTTGGCTGGTTCCTGCGGCCGTGACAGCGACGCAAAGAATCAAGTATCGAAAGAATCTCTGCCTGAACTGCCTCTCAATGAGTCCAGCTGCGACGCTTGGACCACCGGCTGAAATACAAGTGTGGTACCTAGTTCGTCTTTGGTTCCTTCTTTGGCGAATGCACCTGTTTTGAGTGTTGGACCGCCTGACAACTTTCGTAGGGAATGCCATGCTTCGCAACTACATTGATTCGGCTGCACTGTTGGTGTGCTCTCGGCAGTTTGAAGCTTTCGGAAGCATCTCGCAGTGGTTTTCCTTGGGGCCGTGTCAATGCAAACGAGCGAACACCCCTACATGTCTTGCAAGTCGCTAGGTACCCGAGAATGCATGGTTGTCAAGTCGGCTTACAATGCTCTCCAAATGCAATCTCGTCCACGGCGTCCTGACTCAGGACGTTTCGCTGTCGGCAAGGATGAACCTCGAAAGAAGTGAGACCTTCACAAAGAATGTAACCCAACACTACCTAGTGGTCAAGATGAACTGAGAGCCGGTGCTGAATTCATTGCCCCTGATTCACCTTCTCTTATTTGGCCGACACGGCTGCTTGAGCTACATACCAGGTTGCGGTTTTCTGTTTGGGTCGTTTTTGGGTTGGTGTGGTTTGGTGGTTTTGTTTGGTTTGGTTGTGTTGGTCGTTTGGTTTTTTCTGTGCCTCAACCTGGCTTGTAACTCTCACTTCACTAGCATAAGATGACCTGCGCAACCTCTGCACACATGGCGTCTCCACCCGTGCAAAAAAAAAGCAGCAATCGGGAACTTTTCACTGTGTTTTTTCCCCTTTGCCTGTTCAATGCTGCAGAGGAAGAGGGTTGATCTGATGTTGTAAGAATGATGCCTGCTCTCTTGACTGCACAGCGTCGTGAGCGCTGCTTTCGACGCTCTCCAAGTGCATGTTTTTTCCACGAGTACGGACGCCATGTGGGCGGTGTGCCCAGGTCATCATAGAAAGGATGGAAACTCTGCTTATTGGTAGGGGGAGCAACCCGAAAAGACAGAAAACACACAAAACCCAAAACCCAAAACCGACCCCGAAAAACCAGCGCCAAAAGACCCCAACAACCAATGTGGGCCGTACTAAGGTGAGACGTGTGAAACATGAGAGAGTGTCGTACTAACTAGATGGGCCCGAATTCTCGACGAACGCAGTACGCTGTATCAGGACTTTGGCTGTTGTACATGAAGGCCATTCAACGGTGGCCTTCGTGCGCAGACAAGGGAAAGGGTCACCCTTGCCAGGCTCGGTTGCAGGCACTTCAGCCTTGTTCGAAGACTAATAGAGCAGCTGGTGCGAATCAATTGCAGCACGAAAGTTTATGATGATCGTTACAGGTCATCCAGTTGCGATGCTTTGCAGGCCTTGGAAAACAGCCACTCTGTGGCACAACCACTACAAATGACTGCACGAGCAAAGGAGGCTGTGGCCAGACTTGGGTACAGAGGTGATAGACATCGCAACGAAAGCGCGGCTGCAGGCAACCTATTGACCTCCCTCAAGCAGGGGGAGGCATGACACGCCCGCCCAAATGGCTCCCGAGCAATAAGCGGGAGGAGCCTGGGGGGCGTGCACTTTTCCAGTGAGATGGATAGAGCGGTCATCAAAGGTCACTATCCACCGACGTGCATGGCCCTGGTGAAACTGGTGAAACCGAAATATTTCCTAGCATGGTCCTTGTGCCATCTTTGTACGAGATTGGCTGAGTGCTGACTCCCACAGACAAAGAACTGAGGTTCTCACCTGGGCGCCAATCGTCTACAGTTCTCCTGCCGCGCGCCAATCTCCGGCCAAGAGCTGAGGCTCACAGCCAGGTCAACAGCAAGGTGTGGAGACGAACTTGGCGAACGGCTGATCCAGCTTGCCTGGACAGCAGTGACCTTTGTTTAACCGGCATAGTGTAGGTCTCCCCTGGTCTGTGGGACGAGGCGTGCGCACGAACAGGCTTGAAGGATAGCGCATGCGAAATCACTTGTGAGTATGGGTGAGCGAGCTAGGCTAAGCCCGACACATAGCCTTGGTCCGGGATCATGTGCAGCCATTGCGGCCATCGCATGGCAGGGCAAATGGCGAAAGCATTTTCCTCTGCATAAGTCCCCCGCCATGTGGTTTTTCGGCCTGGGAGTTTTATGAGCCTACGAAGTGATGCGCAATCCAGGAAGGCCCTACTGGCAATGTAACGCAGTGAGGGCGGGATAGCGAGTTCTGGTAATGCAGCACAGTTCATGAAAGCTTTAACACGGATGGTATGCAATGAGTATGGCAGTCTGACCTCACGGAGGCTGGCACAGTGCACAAAGGTGAACTCCTGGATTTCCTCAATGCTTGAGTTCGAGATATCTACCTGCTTAAGCAACTTGCAATTGTCACAGGCATGTGCACCCAGCACTTGGAAATCTCGAGTTAACTCCAATGTAGTGATTCCAGTGGAGCTCAGACATCCCGGCGGCAATTCTTTAGCCTCAGCCTGTGTCTGTGGCTCCCGTTGGCGGCCATCCTCCAGGAGGACAAAGGTGGCTAAGTTGATGCAGTCTCGAAAGAGGTAGCGTCCAAATTTGGTTGCACTTCCGAATTGGTTAACCCCTCCCCCGTTGGCGTGAACCCACTGTAAGGAGCAACAGTCCGCAAATGCTTTGTTTCCAAATTCTACACAGCCTGGCGCTGTAATGCTGTTGAGCAGCTGGCACCCTCGAAAGGTGTTATCCGCAATTCGCACCACAGTACTGGGCATTCTGACCACCCGAAGATGTCGGCAGCTCTGCCATGCTTCAGCTCCAATTGCACTTATGCCTGCTTCTACACTGACATGACGCAGGCGCGGCACAGCAACAAAGGCACCCGCGGGAATGATTCCCGCCAGGTTCATTGGAACTTTGACTGCTTGTGGGATATCACGATATGGACATCCATCGAAGCTTTCCTTCGAATGAAGGACGGCAAGGCAGTCACGAAGCACTATGGTAAACTGCGTGTTCTTTTGCAATACCTCCCATATTGGGTCATCGAGATAGGTTTGCATTGCGGGGTGTACAAAGTCCACCGTGCATCCAAAGACATCGAGGTCAGTCACTGAGGCTAGATAGTCAACAACATGGTCTTCTAGGTCCTCCAGTTTATCATACTTGGCCACACTCGTGGTCATTTCCACCACTGTGCCAGACAGGGTGGTAAGTACCAAACGACACTCCATGACAGGTTCGCTCTCCCTGGGCGAGTCGAGACTGGAGGCACTAGGAGTCGCCATTGGCTCGGACTTGTACGAGATCTCCCGGTTTGAGCCAGGACGATGCTGCCGCTAAACAATCATAATGCGCTGCCCGTGAACATGCAAAAGGATCAGCTATTTCTCTGTCTATAAGAACTTGCTGCGTGCTGGATTACCTAACAGGAGTATACAGACACAGTGAGCATGAGAGTTACTGGTTGGAAGCTCCTTTGCCCAGGACGAGTGCTGAGGCACTCACCGAGGGTAAGCCCATCGCTAATGAACAAGGGTACCCTGTTAGTAAAGCCCTTCGTGGAGCTCTTCGTCGAAGGCAGTTCTATCCAAGCCTCTCGCTCGAAGTTGTCACACATCAGAAAGGTATTGTCTTCCGCTTGTACCCCCCTGTCTGAGTCTGCTGCATCTAGCTGTGTGAATAATGAGAGCTGTTCACAGCCGCAGAATGCACGAATCCCGAGGTATCGAAGCTTTGGCGGGATGACTAATTCCCTAAGCGATGCGCAGCAGAGGAAGGCTTCCTTGCCAATTCGCTGGACCTTTGGCGGTAGCCAGATGTCGACCAGGGCAACACAATACGCAAAGGTGGAGCTCCAGATGGCAGTAATGTCCGTGCACATGAGGTCAACCTCTGTAAGCCGTTTGCAGTTCTCACACGCCTTCGGGCCGGTGAAATGGAAGTCCGGAGGAAGGCGGAGGCTTTCAATGCCAGCCCCGCAGAAGCTGCCATCGGGGGAGGGCCCTCGACTTGTTATCACTGGCCATGGCAAAAGTGACTGACGCAAGGGCCAGGCAGCTCTCAAAGGCGAACGGACCAAGTTGCGCTCCTACGAGCGAACAGCATTCTGCAAAAACCCTCCGTCTAAATTGGACGCACCCTGGGGGTGTGATTTGCCTGAGACGGCAGCTTAACAATCTGCAGCTGACGACAGCTTTGCCAAGCTGCCGATCCTATCTGGGTAATTCCTAGCGCTACCTCGACATGACGGAGCATTGGCGCGGAGTAGAACGCCCTATCTGGTACTTCCTTTCTAGCGTCAATTGGAACTCGAATTGCCTTGGGACATCCCTCCCTATCGCTATCTTGGAACTGCCAGACTGAGTGCCCTTCCTCCATGCATGGTCGGACAATCACCTGAAGCCTGCTTTGCTTTTAAAGGGTGGAGTGGATGGGATCTTGCAGTGGTAACTGTGTGTCCGGCACAATGAGGTCAACTTCGCAGCCAAACACTTCCATGTCGGAGACGGTTGGCAAAAAACTGACGACATCATCTTCTAGCTGCGAGAAGTCTTCGTACATTGCCCGCAAGCGTAGCCAACACAATGGCAATGGCATGTGGCTCATGGCAGTCCGGTGTCACCGCTTGCTGCTGGCGGCACAACATGGAAACTTTGCTCACATTGGACAAGACATCAACCCCTCGCGGAAGGGACCAATAGAATGCAGCAGCTGGGGCCACAACATTCTCCTACTTTCACTGTTAGAAGATAGCCTTAGGCCAGGATTCACACTGCGCGCAGCCGTTGCGATCTCTCTGCCGTGGACCCCAATATCTAGGGGGAGGTCGGTTGCGGTAGGGAAAACGGGCAGTGGAGGAGGAACTACCTGTACCTGCGGGAGGAGCGACCCGACGAGATTAGTTTCGACCCGTCCCTTCGTCTTTGGCTCCTACTGTCTTGTCATATAGCTCCTGGCGGTGAATTGCCAGTTTCTTGAGAAAGATAGGATCCCCTGTGAGCCAGTAACTCATATTCTGCCATTCCCTCTCGCTGCACACTTCTGATATGGTCGGTCTTCTTCCCGGCAGTTTGGATAGCCATGGTGGTAATGACGGTAAAGTTCATCCTCACTCAGTCTCGTGAGTTCTTGCCGGGACGAGAGGAGGTACCACCCCATTCTGTTCATCGCCCGTTGGGCTTCCTCTAGGATGCTGCCTAGGGGCTGCGCTGGTCCTTGTCCAGCTGACTGCCGGAGCTTCTTTGCCTGAAATCTCCATGACCCTGCTTTGGCCACTGGACGTCTTTTAATCGGAGACTCAGAGACGTTGGATGAGGAGTCGAGTCGTCATCATTGATGTCTTCCCCACAAGGTGGGAGGGCAGTGCACTCTTCTTCACATTCCGGCGCCAGCGAGTCGGATGCTTTCATCACTTGGGAAGAGGAGGGGCGATTGCTGAGGCTTTCACCCTCTGCCTCATGGGCAGTAGCGTCATCGCCTTTGCCCATTGAGGAATCGCTGTCGGCACGGCTTGGTGAACTGCAGACCGACACAATTTCGCTCGCTTCCCCCGATGCCATGGTGACATCCGTTGCCTCTGGTGAGGGCAACGTGGCGGTAGGGTGATCAGCCTCCTCCGTTTCCGCGTCTGACACTGCAAGGACCTCGGTGTCAGTCTGTGGGCTGGGCCAGTAGCACCCTTGGATTAATAGACCTGCCTCTGGCGGTAGGGCAAGGTCCAAGCCAGGTGCATCCAACACTGGTTCCTGCCGCCACGCATCATAAAAATAGCTTTTGTGCAGCGCCTCAAAACAGTAGGCTTGCGCCTTTCTGTCCTGTTCTGCCCTTGACTGGGGCTGATACCTTTTGGAGCATCCTACACTGCACCGTCGGCCTGGATCCTTGCTGTTGTGGAGCAGTCGCCACTTTCCTGGCTGCCGACTATCCGGAACGACAATCCATTCCGGGCATCGAGAGCGCACCCAAACAAGAGGCCATGCCTTGCGCTGTGGCCAGGGAGATGGGGACCGTCCTGCAGGTAGGCAGCTTCAGCAGTTGGCAGGTGAGACTTTGTCGCTAGGACGAGGGGTGAGCGTTGCCAAGCAGACTGGGAGCGGGCCGACCCGCAGCTCATGTGGCAGCAGAGCTGCCTGGAAAGCTGCCCTGGCTTCACTAACCTGGATCGCGTCCAACTTCAGCACCGAAAGCAGTCAGCTTGAGGGTGTCACTTGTATGTATGGTTTGCACTCCATGCAGGAGGGCAGCAAGCACTTGCAAAGCTCCTGGCATGCCTTGCATGTTGACCGGACACGCGAGGATCGTAAGATCTGTGGCGCGGCTATAGGCAACATTCGCTCGCGTGAAACATTCCTTATCGAAGTCAGCATTCAGCCCATTACCACTCAGGAAAGAAGTCCGTCCATGGCTAACTATGCAATGCTCAGCAGTGGCTCCAGCTACTTTGACTGCAGTTTCGGCATTTGCTTGCTTGCCTGTGGCATGAAAGTAGTTTTGGAGGTTCGTGGCACTGGTGCGAGTGGTTGTGAGGGCCAACACAGCATCACTACCCGCCTCTGCACATTGCAACTCTTCTTCAAGATGTTGATAGACCAGGACAGTTGGATTGTTCTGCGGGTCATGCAGCGCTTCATCACTCTGAGATTCGTGGCGCCAGTTGACAAACCGGAGGCCTGTAGCTACACAGTGATCTGCACGAATGGAGGCAGTGCCAATTTGCCATGTATCATGCATTCGGCTACACAACATTGGATACTGAATACCAATGAGGGGTTCAAAAACCTCCTGTGAGACCCGTGCGCTGGTGGGCAGCATGATGCTCCAGCGGTGCTGTCCGGCAACCCCCGAGCGCTCGGCTGCGCTTTGTGCTTGGTGGAAGTCCAGAGGACCATCAGGGTTCGTGGCTGCATAGCCAAGGCCCATCAAAAGCCCTTCAGGCAGCTCCAGGTCAACTTTCGATAGCTTGCTATTGTGAGAACACAGTAGCAACGCGTCCTTTTCGGTCCCGCTCCTTATAGACCGTCTTCAAAAGTCCTCTTAGCTTCTTAGAAGCACATCCACTCTTCTTGAAAGAGTACATGACTACATCTAGTCATCTCCAAACTACACAAAACTACACAAGACTATCTCAAACAGTCTCCAAAGACATCGTGCTCTACCAAAAGGTTCTCTAAGCAGTTCCTAGCCACAAGTTGCCACTTCAAACATCCTCCTGCTAAGGTGGTCAAAGGTCAAACACAAAAAGGGCACAGACCTCCACTCAGCTCCAACCCCAAGCGCTCCAAAAACGAAAATTCCCTAAAGAAGCAAGCACTAGGTGAGCCATACGCTGTACACGTGCGCTGTACGCAACTTTTCACACCCCTTCTTGGGTCGCCTAGGGCTACCTGCCTTCTTCTTCTGTCTTCTTCTCTTCTTCTGTTCGTTTTGTTGGAGCAACTAAGGATCAGACATCAACTAAGATCCAAACTTCTGCCCTCAAAGGTGATCTCAATGACATCAATCCAGAGGTAAACTCGAGTCCAATCCAAGCAAAACTCCAGATCCATCAACCAACACGCAATCAACCAAGGACAAACGTGCAAAAAGGATCTCTCAGAGGTGGGTCATGGAATCTCATGGGTTGATTCCTTATTTCATTGACCCTTAAACCCTCATCATCGAGATCCCCAAAAGCACAAGGCTTTCAAGGACAACTTGCCTGTCAGCTCAGGAAGCAAAAGGTGATCCAGAGTCACCATGCCGCGCAAACCTCTGACCTCAAGACCTGACAAGTCCACAAAGTTGACATCGACCGCAAACGATGAAAACCCCAAGGTTACCTAGACACAAACTTGCAATGAACATGGTTGCAAACAAGCACAAGTGAACTCGCAAGAAACTCGCTGAAAGCTAAACCTGCGATGAACAGAGCTCCAAGCAACTGCACAAGACATCACAAGAAACTCTCTAGAGGTTACCTGGTCATGAACTGGGTTCCAAACGTCCTGAATCAAGTGAACTCGTCTTGCCACAGCAAACTCAAACTCAAAATCACAAACCCTTTGCCACACTGCACGTGTCTAATTCCACCTGCCTTTCTGATCTTCCTTTCTCTTTCTGTTTCCTTGCTTTCTCTTACTTCCTCTTGCTTTCTCTTGCTTTCTCAAGCTTTCTCAAGCCAAGATAAAATCTTCGAACATGAACTCTCCAAGCAACAAGTAAGCAAGAAACAAAACAAAATGGCCTCCAATCAGATTTTCCATAGGTTCAACCTGATATATCACGTTCAATCCAAGCATGCCTCAAGTCAAGGTCAAGCCAAGGTTGCAATCATGGTGGCTCATGATGTTCTGGTAAAACAAGAAAACCATAAAAAGGATAATCCCCTTTTCCTTTTCGTGGTGCAGGCTGCCAGGCCGCGACAATGGCCATTTAAAAATCACGCCAATCCTCTGATGGCAGCAGATCCATTTAAATGGATGGATCTTCAGGAATCCAGCTCTCTGGGACAGTAAGGTATTGTCCATTCTCGAGTCACATTCTTTTGAAGCCTGGAGCAACAGCACGATCGCGCTCCATGCCCGTGGTGCCAAGGGTCGCTGGAGCAGCTCCTGGTGCATTCGGCACAGGCGGCGGCTTTGGCAAGGTCGTCCCTAAAATACGAGACACTGGATCAGCCGGCCCGGGCCCACCAAATGCCGCTGCCTGCTCCTCCTGCTGGAATCGTAGGTCCCGGTGTCACAGGTGGACAGGCTGCTGGTGAAGCTGCTTGCCCTCCACCAGTCGCGACACGATCAATGGCCAATTTTTGACCTGCCACCAACTCCTTCAAGAGGCCATTGCATTCCTTCTGGTTCTCGTTCATTGCAACAATCCCCTCATAGGTATGCTGGGCGGCCTCCAGGATCTTTCCAGTCAATACACTGGTTTCTCCAACCAATTTCCCTTGGCTGAGCAACTGCTCCTTGATGGACATGTTTGCCACTTTGCCAGATCCTGATAATTGCCATGTGGCATTCTCTACGCTCTTCGCGATCTGCTTCAAAACATGATTCAGTCACTTTTATGTGCGCTGCCAATGCCAATAGTCCTTCCGACATCTTGACCATGGAAACTTGTTGAGCCTCCATCTTTGGGTTCAAAACTCCGGATGCCTCGGACATTTGGCTGGCAGCTTCCTGGATCTTGGCGACAACGGACGCCAACTGTCCAAAGCGGTTGGTCGCCCACACCAAAGTGTCCAGAAGGGTCTCGACTTTCAATTCCCCTGATGGAACTGGCATTGGATCGCTAATGCTTGCCGTTCCTGTTTCTGATCTATCAGGTTCCAAGTTCTGCAAGCTGACGAGTTTTTCAAAATAACTCCATGCGAGCATGCTGGCCCCTGCCCTCAGGTGAAATAGTCGAGTTTCACAATCCGCCAATTCTTGGCGGAGTTCCACCAAGCTCTTGCCAGAGCAGGACATCAATCCTTCCTCCAACGGGGCAGAAGGAATGATATCATTGGCATCTTGTCCGGTGGTGGTTTCAATACCAGACAACTCGGTGATCAATCGCTTCAGGAAATAAATGAACCTCTCCTGATTTGACCCCGCATTACGCCACCTCGTCGCCTCGCGCCGGATATCATTCAAGGCGCTCACTTCGAGCAAGGAGGATGAAACCTCGTTCTGAAACTGACAATCCGACAGCTCCTGGAGTCCAACCGTCAAAAGGTCACGTCCAGGGAAGAACACCACCGAATCACGTTCCGAAGCTGGGCCACGTGAGCTGGTTGCGGCGGCCATGATCCACAAAGCGTATCAAAGAGCAAGAAAGCG
>CAXAMN010004446.1:85061-136150 GCA_963970005.1 Durusdinium trenchii
TGTTATGTTTGGCTCAAGAGCGGGATTCGCAAAAGGGTCGCACACGCTTCCGTGTTTTCACATGGTAGCGGAGCCCCGAGGATCCTAAGGGTGAGGGGCAGACGCTTGCGAGAAGAGTTTTTGTTTTTGGAAGGGTTTGTAGAAACCTGCAGCTTGTTTGAGCCATGGCCGACCAGACGTCGCCAACTCCGATGAGTCCTGTGACTTTTGGACCTCAGGTTTTTCCCATGAGTCCAACTGCTGAAGAGACCCAGCCAGCGAGTGCAGAGCCTGGAGTGTCGAGTAGCGATGTTGGAGCAACAAGGATTCCTTTGATTGCACCCAATCCTGTTTTGTCGACTTCTTCGTATGAGTGTCAACGAAGTGGTGAACAGATTGATCCTTTGCAGACTAGTGATCCTTGGTTGTCTTTCTATTCAGGGCCTGGTAGTCAGCAAGCTTTGAGAGATGCTTTGCGGGGAACTTATGGTCCTACTACTACACAGCTAGCAGCTATGCCGAGAACTTTGAATTTGCCACAGTCATGTTCGCATGTTGGTGATAGGTTGCAACCTGGAGGTGTCTTGACAGGAGGTCAGGATCAGTTGGGAGCGCCTGTTCAACAAGAAGGTGGGCAGCAACCTCAGCAGCCGAGTTTTGTGCCTGGACAAGGTTTTTCTGGACAGAACGATAGTGGACATGGTGTTTCTTTTGGTTTGCCACCTGGATGGGATCAGAATTTGCCGACAGTAGGAGCAGATGGTTTGCCTTTTTCTGGACCTTCAAGGTCTCCTCCCCCAGTTGATCCTTTGTTGACTGGTTTGATGAATCAACAACTGCAATTGGGACAAGCAATGATGGAGGTTTTGAGACGACAGCAACAACAGCAACCTCAGCAACAAGCCCAGCAACAACAACCACAAGTCGGTGTTCAAGACCGTGAACGACTCACCATGGACACCAAGTGGATTCCTGCAATGCCCATGCCATCTTACAAGCAGTGGGTGAGCAGGTCTAGGGAACTTTCAGGGTTCAGAGATTGGGCAGAGAAGCTGGGAGGTTGGTTGTGTCTCATTCACAACCGATATGGACCAGAATTGAGAGAGGCATTGCGCATGGAACAACCCATTGTTTTGCAAGGAGCTGACCAGGAGCTCAGAGCAAGGAGATTGTTCCATCTGATCCAGCAAGCATTCACTGGATACCCAAAGATTGAACACATGATTCGAAATCAGATCATGGCCCGTGGGGCAGCTGATGCGAATGGGTATGAACTTTTCAGGCTGATTCGAAGTGAGTTTTCCATTTACAGTAGGCAGGAGGCACTTTACTACAGAGAGCTTGTTTTGAAGTTCACTGTCAAGAAACCTTCGATTGATGGTTTGATTGATGTGCTTCGAGAGATCCAGACCGAGATCGAATCATTTCACAGTATGCTTGAGGCAAGTGTGATGGCCAGAGCATTGGTTGATTTGAGGATCAATGAGGGGGATCAGTTTTTGCTGTATTTGAGGAATTTGCCTGAAAAGGTGTCAGAACATGTCCAACTCATCAGCGGCGCAGGGACTGTCCAGCAGCTTTGGCGAGCAGTGACTGAGTATTACATTCGCAGTCGTGCCACTGGAACTATGGAGAGGGCACATGCTGTTCAGGGTTCTCCTATTCGAAGCAAGGGTTGTTTCAACTGCGGAGACCCTGGCCATATGCAATCAGAGTGCCCCAAACCAAAGCGCTGCAAACACTGCGGGAAGAGCGGCCATGTGGCCTCAGATTGTTGGGAGAAGCATCCTGACAAGCGACCATCCAAAAAGGATGGAGCAGACCCTGTGAAGAAGCCTTTTCCAACCAAAGGCAAGGGAAAAGGAAAAGGAAAGAGCAAGGGCAAGGGCAAGGGAAAGAGAAACAAGCTTCGAGAACTGGAGGACGGTGAAGAGTGGGAAGCTGAAGAGGAAGGTGAAGACCCCGAGGTCGATGAAGACCAAGACCAAGTCGCAATGATGGTTCTTGCGAGAAGTACTGAGAGTACTGAAGGGGTAGGAGCCTCCACAAGCGAGCCTGTAGTGCACAGCGTCACTCATCCTCTTGAGTACTTGTTGAGTACTCAGGGCTTGGGAAAGGATCTCAAGACCCACTGGCTTGTAGACTCAGGTGCCACTTGCCACATTGTTGCTGAGGAATGGTTGAAGCTTACAAGGTGAAGCATCGGTACCAAGGCCCAGCTCCAATCCTGAGAGGTGCAGGGGATCATATTCTTCCCACTGCAGGGATGGTAGACCTAGAGTTCAAGGTAGGTAGAGTCCCTGTAGTCATGCAGCGAGTAGTGGTGGCGCGGATTAAGCTGAATGTCATTAGCTGTTATGCTCTGTCTGAGACTGGTTGGTGGACCAAGTTAGGAGGAGCCCGCGAAAGCATCTTGGAAAATGGTCAGGGGACCACTTTTCCACTGAGGATCTGTGAGCGTGCTTGGTGGTTGAAGGTTGATCTGATTCCAAAGCCTAGTCCGGCCAGACGCGGAGGCAAAGCGACCAAAGGTCCTGCTCCAATGGAGGTTGATGAGGTGAAAGGTCCCCCATCGAACCCAGAAGAAGAGATCAGAGAGACCCAGACACCTGAAGCACGAAGCACTGAGAGTACGGTCACACCACACACGCAGTACAGAAACGACAGAAACGACAGTGAAACGCAAAACGATGCAGTGACTGAACAGGCACGACCAGTTTCTAAGGCAGGGAAGTCGAGAGCTAAGGGTCGAGAAGTGATGTGCACTCAGCCTGGTTCTTTGCAGTCGTTTTCATATGTGTGTCGTATGTTTCGTTTTTGTGGTGATGAGCCTGTTTCTTTTCCAACTTTGTCTTTTGATGATGAGCCCGATACGTTTGAGAAGGGGAAGGAGGATGATCAGGGAGATTTTGCCTCTTTCACTTCAGAGTTTGACACCTGGGAGGTTGAGTCGAACTCCTCTTTTGTGAGCTGTGAAAGCCAGTTTTTGGATTTTGACTTCTTTTCCGAAGGTCCGGACGAGGATCCGGAGGCTTTTTCGGGGGTTTTTGGGAGATCTGAGACGGATTTTGCTTCTTTGCTTGCGTTCTGGAGGAACCAGGAAGGGTTTCCGGGAGGTTCGGAGGTGTCCGAGCGGGTCCGGATGTTCCGTGGGTTACCGAAAACCGTTGATTTGGAGAGTGATGACATGGAGGAGTACACTCCTTCCATCCCCGATCAGGTAGGTCCGGAGGCGGAGGCCGAGGGTCCGATGGTTGAGGCAGGTTCCGATGTCGATGAACCCCCTGGGGAGTTACCCCATTATGACCCTGAAGGTCCACATTCGTCGGATTTGGAGGATCCATCACCCGAGCTGGAAGGCAGTTTGTTGTATGAGCACGAGTGTCGAGGACATTGGCCACATGACCGAGGGTGTGATGCGTGTGTTCAGGCAAGAGGTCGGACGCCCGCACGGAGACGAAAGGACCAGGAGTCAAGCACATGTGATCTTGCAGCTGACATCATGTTTGTAGGTGGAAGGCACTGGAAGGTGTTGGTTCTGCTCATGATTCAGACTGGTATGATTGGTATGGTGGTTTTAGGTGGTGACCGTGAGAAGGACGTGAAGTCCACTGTCTCTGTTTTGAATGAGATCGGTGTTGGAGGTTTGTCTTTGGAAGTGGCCACTGACAACGAAGCCTACTTGCTGAACCTGATGCAGAGGTCTCTGAGAGAGTCCAACTGTCGAGGCTTCCATTGGAGGAACATTTCAGAGAATCGTCCACAGGCCAAGGGTGTAGAACGTGCTGTGGGGATCATGAAAGAAGGTTTGTTCACCAATTGGTTGGCTTTGGAAGCTCATTTAGGCATGAGGTTGGCTTTGGAATCACCTCTGATGGGGTATCTGGTTGGGTACACCTATAGGACTTTCAATGGTTTTTGTGAGCGCAAGTGGGGTGGCACTCCTTTGGAATCTCTGAGAGAGAAGAGAGGAGGTCAGATACCACGAACTTTTCCTTTTGGGATCATGGGTTTTGTGAAGCCAGTTCATGCACAGAAGTGGCAAGGCCAGAGGATGGTGCTTGGTGCTTATTTGGGGGCCAGGTACAGCACAGGTGGTGGTTGTTTGGTTTACCCTGTTTCTGTTGACTCCACTGGAGTGAGGGAAGTAATCAAGGGCCACACTTTCAGAGTTAGGGACCAATCACCATGGTATGACGTGAACGTTTTGTTTCCTCTGCTTGCGGGTGCTTATGTTGATCCCAGAAGGGGCGAACAAGCTCTTCCTCCGCCACCAGTTCATGATCCGGAGAGGTCAGTGAAGAGGCCACTTGAGGACTCAGGTGGTGTAGGTGCAGGTGGGGAGGTTGCAGGTGAAGAAGGGGATGGAGACATGGAGGTCGAAATTCCTTTGCCAGATGGGAGCTTAGCTCCAGAAGGGGGTGGAGAACCTATGGACCTTGACATGATCTTGGATCGAGTCATCCAGCACGCCCAGAACGAGGCAATGAATGAGTTCTTGGCAGGTACCTCCAGGTGTGATGAGGTTGTGGGTGAAGTCGAGGCAGAAGGTCAAGGTTCTTCCATCTCTGTCCAGTTTGGGGGAAACCAAATCGATGTACAGATCGCTGAGGGTGTGTGTGATGAATTGACAGGGCACCCCATAGCGCATGACCAGGTTGTCGAAGGCATCCGCACCGAAATGGTGCAACTGGAGACATTGGAAGTTGGTGACACCTATCCTGAGAAGAAGGGTCGCACCATCGCAGTTGAGCATGAAGTGCAAATCCTCACGGCGAGGTGGGTTTTTACCCAAAAGACTGCAATCCTTTGTCGTGCCCGGTTGGTCGTTCGCGATTATGCCTCTGGTGCTGAAAGCGCTTTTCG
Source organism: Durusdinium trenchii (assembly GCA_963970005.1). Lineage (NCBI taxonomy): Eukaryota > Dinophyceae > Suessiales > Symbiodiniaceae > Durusdinium > Durusdinium trenchii. The sequence goes on from CAXAMN010004446.1 coordinate 89,907, forward strand.
ATCTGGCATCTATGCCCCAACAAGTAGTTTAGACTCACTGCGAGTGGTCCTTGCCTTCTCAGTGGTTGAAAGCATGAGCCTTCTTACAGCTGACGTGTCGACAGCGTTCATGTATGCACCTGTTGAAGCTGATGCGTGTGATTTGGTTTTGCTTCCCGCGAACATCACTGTGAAGGGCCAACGAGTCATCTTGTGGCTGAAAAAGGCCATGAATGGCTTGAGACGCGCTCCATTGTTGTGGTTCTTAGAGCTTCAGAGGACGATCCGTGACTTGGGCGGAGACGAGACCTTTGAATCAACGTTGTTCAGAGTGAAGACCGACACCCAGTTTTTGTTGGTTCTTGTTTACGTTGACGACTTGCTTATAGCCAGCAACGACGTTGAAGGAGGTGAGAACTTCTTGCGTGCTCTTCAAAAGATCTGGAAGATCAAACGCACGGGAAGTATTCCGTCTGGGGAGAAAGGACTCCTCGAATTCTTAGGCCGCGCAATCTACAGGCTCCAAGATGCCGAGGAGTGTCTGTATTTTGGAGTGTCTCGAAGCTACGTGGAGGGAATCTTCGTGTCTTGGGAAGAGAAGCTCAAAGAATCCACTGGTTCGGCTATGCCCAAACTGGAGGAGCTGCTTAAAGATGCAGAGAAAAAGTTCGGGACGACCCAACTGTCCGCCACCGAAGCCCAGCGCTACCGTAGGGTCTTGGGACAACTCGCATGGGCAGCACTCTCCAGGGCAGACCTTGCTTTTCCTGTTGGGTTTTTGAGTAGGTTTCAGTCGAAGCCCCATGTCCCCGCGGAGGTTTGTCTTCGTAGCTTTCTTCGTTGGTTGAAGGGTCATTTGCATTTTGTGCAGCAGATGCCCGCCAGTTCACCACCCGTGTTGACTGAAGAAGGGGTCGTTGTAGGTTTTTGTGATGCTTCATGGAATGTGACCAGCGTGTCTGGTGCTGTGATTTCTTGGCGTGGATGCTGTTTGAAGTGTTTCAGTAGGAGACAGGAGGTCCCCGCGTTGTCGTCTGCAGAAGCAGAAGCGATCGCCATCACGGAGGCTAGCAAAGAACTTGTAGCTCTGGGGATGTTGATCGAGACAGCCCGTGACGGAATCCCTCTTGATGAGATCGGCATGCCAGCCAAGACCACAGGAAGCATGAAGTTGCATTTATACAACGATGGGAAAGCGGCTATTTCCATTTCTACCATGGAGGGTTTACTTCGACGTGTGAAGCACATGGAACTGCGAGCACATTATGTGAAGTACCTCCATCGACGACGTCGCTTGACCTTGGAACACTGGGAAGGTGTTTCCAACCCGTCCGACGGTCTTACGAAAAGTTGCAAGCTCATCGAGATGTGGCTGAACCTTTGCAATGCTGTAGGACTTGTATCTGGTTTGGAAGAGGATAAGGCAGCATTGTCGAGGGGTTTGTCTCGAGACGACGATGACGACGAACTTCCGCTCGCTGAACGCTCAGTTCGAGAAGGGGAGTATGCTCATCGTGCGTGTTTCTTTCATTTTTCGTCCGTTGGTGCTCGGAAAGGTGACGGAAGATTTGGGCATTGCGCCTGTTGAAAGTTGAACTTTGTCGAAAATGCTTTTTTCCGGAACAGTTTTCCAGCAGAAAGTTGACATTGGAGAGTTTCTGAATCTGTTTTGTCCGTTTTCGTTGTTGTCCGTCTGTGTTTGGATCCGTCCGGATGAGTTCGGAAGAGTTTCGGTTGTCTTTTGTGTGCAGCGTGTGGATTTGGAACCTCTTGCTGAGTTGACAGAACTTTAGTGGAAGAACGTGTCCGAGAGCAGTCGTTGAGGTCCGACTAGATTTGGAGGTGTAGGATGACTGTTTTTTGTCGATTTAGGAGCCTTCTGTTCTGTGGTGCAGTGTTTTGAGTTTTGCTTAATTTGTGTTTTGCACTTTTCTTGGAATCTGGATGAGCATTCACTGAGGAATTCTGTTTGCTTCACCGAATGTCCGGATAGCTACCTCTTTCCTAAGGACATGGAGACGTTTGAACTGTAGAAACTTTTCGCTGTGACACTTTTCCTTGTTTGGACTGTTCTCGGGACCGTGAGACAGTGGAACTGAGTGATGACACCCGCTGCCATTTTTGGTTTAAGGAAGAAGACTGAGGAATCGACCTGCTTCCAGGGCTGAAGGCCGAGGGTTTGAAGTGTGAAGAGTTTCGTTGTGTTTTTGTGACACTTGAAGCCTTGGGGTTGGACTACAGTAAGGAGTCGCGAACCATAAGTAGTGCTGACCAGGGTTTGGAGTGACAGACATGTTTGTTCGTGTGTGCTTTTGATGCCAGGGTTGCAGGGTTGAGATGAGCATTTGAAGCTTCAGTCAGATTTGCACTTGCGGTCGCAGTTGTGCAAAAAGGGTTTCGTGAACAATGTCCTTTTTCAGGGTTGTAATGTTTTGAGGGTCTAGAACAATCCTTTTCTTTGTGATGTGTGTCGAAGTGTTTTGTTTCATGTGCTGGGATTGCATGGCTCAGTGCTCGAGCTCGACTTTTGTTCGCCTGTGTTGCCTGGACCTCATCTTTCGGTGCTGTCGTCATCATGTCTTCTCCTCCGGCAGTTCCAGAAGTACGTGCTATGGATGCTGCTGAGGACCCTGCTGCGGCAGGATCCATGACGGGAGCTCCTATGGAAGCTCCGGCGGCGAAAGCCGCCGGGCCGGCAGGCCCACCAGTACCGGTGATGATTCCTGACGAGCCGAACATCTCAGGGAGCACTGTGCATGGAGTGTTGTTGGAGGGGAAGGACCTCCTTGAGATTCCGATCGAAGAGATCTTTGCTCTTTCGTTGTCATCCATCGAGCCAGCTGATTCGCTCATCAACGATGTTTGCTATGAGGTATCGAAAACAGAGGCCGAACGCTGGCACCGGTCCGCGGACCTGGCTCAGGACCATGTGTACCGCTTGAAGGCACAGATGGACCAGTTGGCGCGGCAGCATGCTTCGGACCCTTCGCAGCCTCTTGAGGAGATCAGGGTTCCGACGGATTCGGAAGACTATGGTGGCCTGTCCCATGCCGATCTGGCGCGCAAGCACCAGGGGATGGTGGTTCGGCTCCAGCAACTCCGATGTGGTGCCACGTTTTGGGGCCATGTGTATTTTCAATCCCTGAGTGCACTCCCCGACAGCGTTCGACATACCACGCTGGGCACAACGGATGGTTTGCATGACCTGCTCCGTTGGAGCGTTGGGAGGTTTTCCAAGCTGAGTGAATTGTTTGGCCAGCTGGGAGACTATGTTGGACAGCTCTCGGAGTCGGATGCCAAAACGCAACAGCATTTCGTCACCACTGCCACCCAGGTGCACGATTTAGCAAACGGCATTGTGGGGCTTTCTAGCTCAATAAGGCATTGTCAGGATGAGATGCTGAAATCAGCAAGGGCAACGGCGAAGTCCGCGTCGGACACCCTATGGCAGGTCAGTGGAACGGGCAAGACTGTCAACACGCCCTTGAAGGAGGTGATCATGGGTGTGTCCAAGGTGGTAAGCCAATTGGATGGCACGGTGACCAAGCAATCCAAGTCACTCGAGAAGGTCACGACGCTTCTTGAGAAGCTGAACTCGACAATGGAGGCATTGGTCGAGGTGGAGCGTCGGAAGTCATCTATGGTCGCTCAGATGAGGGGTGGTTCTGTGCCGGGCACTGGAGGAGGCTCGACCAATATCCCACCTCCTGGACCAGCCAGTGGACCAGCCAGTGGACCAGCCAGTGGGCCAGCAACTTCGCCTCCGGCGACTGCGCCGCCAGCACTGGCCACGGGACTTCCGCAGGCGACATTGGGTACGGGTGGGATTTTTACCCCCCAAATTCCAAATGTTCAGCCGAAATTGATGCCATCGACACTGACGCCACCAGCGCCTTCGGCTTTTCCTCTACCTCCAGGGTTCACGCCCCCGCCTGTGTTTGGATCTGGACCGCCAAGTGTCCCGGCATCAAGTCCCCAATGGAAGCGAGTTCGACTTGCGGACGGCTCCTGGAATTGGGCGGAAGCCGACCAAGGCGATATCTGATCTGGAGCGACCTTGGCTGATATCTGATCTTGAAGATCATGATGCCTCGACTTTCGGGGAAGTAAGTTCCTAGAAAGCTCGACCAAGGCCATTTTTTGTTTGACAGCGGCCAGCCCACCTCGGTGGAAAAAGGATTTGCTCAGAGGGATTTGACATTCGATTTGCGGTTGTTCATTTTGATCTTGTGAGATGCAGTTTGGAAGGGATTTGAAGTCTTGTCAACTTTGATGTTTGGGTAGGAGAAGATTCTTGTTAAGTTGATGTGAGACTACCTTGCTAGATTGCACAGGGTTTTATCCAACAGAAATCTCTGACTGTGCCAGGTTGACCAGGGGAAACAGGCCTGGAGGTCAGTGGAAGCATGCTCACAAGAGATCAAGGGTTGAGAACTGCGAGATTGAGGGATGTCATTTGCATTTGCATCAAGGGATCACGGCAAACAGTAGAAAAGGGTTTGTAGCTAGCAGGGGTTCTAGCTTCCTTTGATTGCTGTGAACTTTGGACCGTGTGACATTTGATGTCGAGTCGATTGGTTGCAGTTGAAGTGAAGAAAAAGGGTTTGGCAGTTTGAGACATGCAGTGGAAGTCGAACAGTAGCCCAGGGATTGTATCTAGCAAGGGTTGGCTAGTTTCCTTTTTACATGCTGTTTGATGCTGTGTGAAGCTTTTGGCACGTTGAATGTGACAGGTTTTGTCTTCAGGAACCTTCGTTTGCTTGACCTGTCAGGTGACCACTTGAGACCTTGTATGGTTTCAGGGTCCCCGTGATGACAGAAGCAGAGGCGAAGAGCTGGCTCCGTGCAGCTCTCTGAAGCCCTGCTGTCTGAGGGACCTTGAATCCTTGTTGCTTTCCGTGTTTGGTTGAAGCATGGTTGATTGGTTGATCTTGATTCGAACTTGCTTGAAGCTCGTTTGTTCTCGATTCATTGACGTTTGATTGACCTGGAGACCATTTGAACCACAGGAGTTGAGATCTTAGTTGATGCTCGAACCTTAGTTGCTCAGAGAAAACGAATTGAAGAGAAGAAGAAGACAGGAAGACCAGGAGAAGGTACGAGGTGACCCAAGAAGGGGTGTGAAAAGTGTGGATAGCACGCCTGTACAGTGTGTGGATCACCTAGTACCTCTTTGTAGTGGAACTTTTTCGTTCTCTGTCCTTGGGGTTGGAGCTGAGTAGGGATCTTCCTCTCTGGAGTGTGTTTGCTTTGACCACCTTAGCAGGACTAAGTGGAATGTGACCAGAAGTGGCTAGGAGCATGTCTAGAGAAGCCCTAAGTATAGAGCTGTAGTGCTTGAGATGAGCTGTGTATAGCCTAGCTTTGCTTGAGAGTGTTTGGAGATGCTTTCTTGTACTTTTAGTATGTTTTGGACGACTGTGACCAGTCAGACCTCTTCAGAGAAGAGTGGACGAACAGACATACAGTCAAACCGACTGTTATGTTTGGCTCAAGAGCGGGATTCGCAAAAGGGTCGCACACGCTTCCGTGTTTTCACAATCTGCGGATTAGTGGCCACTGTTGCAGCTGACCTTGCCGCCGCAATGCTCAGGAGACCTGCTTCAGGCGGTTGCGGTGTGTGTAGTCGAGACTGGATTGCATCAATCATCCCCTGCTCTGTACCCCGTCCCTGTGGGTACTCGGCTGGTTTGGCCACCTTGGACTTGACTGCAAATGGCCCTTGTGTCCTGCCCCGCGCTGTTGCCTGTGGGTGCGAAAGTGCCCCTAAGATTTCACTGATATCAGTCTGTGAGATGTCCACTGTCTGCAGCCTGTCACAGTGTTCGCATGCAGCCCGTCCCATCCAATTGAAGTCTGCCGGCAGAGTTAGCGCCTCTGATCCTGCCTCCCAGAAGCAGGCATGATCCGATGTGGGTCTTGCGGATCATGTTCAGTCCTTTCAAAATTGAGTGTCTGCAGCGTGGGTGTGGAAACGCGCTTGTTGTGGCGCAATTGCCTGCTTTGTTTTGTTCCCCAACATGGACTGGCGCGTGGCACTCCTCAAAACACCTGGCTCCCAAAATGTCTGCACTCTGGGGCAGTGACTGTGTGGAGCACGTAATATTGACGGAAGGCGCCATCTTTCAGGCATACTTCTGTGCTGGGCAGGTGCACTGTCAGCAACGCACAACAGTGTTGCCACGCTGCCTCACCAATGGTGTGTAGCCCTGCTTCAACCGCTCCCTCCAGAGAAATGGGACCAACCACAAGTCAGCGTTGCGCAAAGAGAAGAACAGATGCAGCTCTTGTGGGCGCTTCCTGACAAAACGGGTCCGCCACAGTCAAGGACAGATGTCACAGCCCTGTGCCCATGCGCAAAGAAAGCAGGCAAAAGCGACCAGCAGCCCGCCACGCCCCAGATTCCACCCAAAAGGCCCTGCTGTTAGCAAAGCCCATGCCGTACAAAGTAAACGGCCGCCGCAAACAGCAAGCGGTGAGAAGGCGGATGATAGTGAAGAATTCGATCCTCCGGCGCGACCGGAAGCGCCCCAAGAAGTGCCCGGTTCAGTAGCCTGCTCTCTCTTCCCATCCTTGTCTTGCTTGTTTCACATGTGCGTTGCCACAATCTGCTGTCTAATAATCAGGCCAACGAGAAATGGCAAGAAAGTGATAATTCTACGTTTCCCCTTGGTGCATGCCGGTAGCTTTGGCTCAACAGTCAGGGTCCGCAGAAATGCATTGAGGGGATCAACATCCCTCCTGACCGGTCTAGACGGCACATTATCCGCGAGATGCTCCAAAAGTGGGTCCTCGTGGTATTGAATGTGCATAATCATCCTGCGCAAGTAAGACTTGTTGGACCCATAAATAGTGGCGCCTCTAGTGTTGATGGCAATGCATTCCTGGGTTCGGTCATCAAAGGTCACTATCCTCCGACGTGATGAAAGCATCCTGCGAATTGAAGTGCCAGTGTGGCCAGAAGTGGTACAAGCAGTGCTACCCCCCGCACAGGCCAAGTGCCAGGCTGGACCCCGGAGAACTGCCCTCCAAACAGCTAGTCCTCGGGGGCAGAGCCGAGCAGTCGGACTGACCCCACAAACACAGGAAGGCACTCCTATCGAACCCGCCGGTGCGAAGAGTGCGGAGGAGGAGGCAGAGGAAGAGGATGAAGACACCTATGTGGTGCCAGAAGGACAAGGCTGTTTCTCCTTCAGGCAAAGCCTCCTACTCAGAGCCAAAGACACCTATGCAGCCAGATGCACTGGTAATAAATATGAAGTTATCTCCAGATGGCTTCTCACTGGGCTTGCGGTAGTCCTATCGAGGCAGAACTGGCAACTTCTGGCCAAAAGAGGAACGCTGACTGCTACCCCTCAAAGCCTACTCAGGCGATACTATCAAATAGGATACCCTCCTGGCCTCAAGGATAAAACGGCACTGCCGTATGCGCTTCCAATACACAATGCCATCCCTGATGCGGAGTGGCAGCGCAGGGTCGGGTGGTACTGCCATTCACGCTACTTAGCAGACATGGATGCTCTATATGCTGAACGCGCAGGGTCGAGGCTTGACATCTTCTATAGTAGGATGGACCTTACCAACCCCATCCAAGCCATGCAAAGCGACCAAACGGAAGTTGAACAAGATCAAAATAAGAGCACAAACGACATGAACTCATCAAACTAGATAAGCCAACTACCACACAGGGCAACACAGAGTCGCAGAGAGCAAACATAGGGAGGGATTGCTGCGCATAGAAAAGAACCTTCGTGACGGATACATGAGGAGATTTCTGAGTCACCCAGGGAAAAAAATTGATGCGTGACAACCCTGCCTCATCGCCGTTGCGAATCAGCAAGCAATAACAAATGAACAAGTTGCAGTTCTTGGCTCAAACAGTATTAGAAGGACTCCACTATCCATGGAACCCGTGGAACCTGCCTGTCTCTCTGGGGCTAGTACCCCTATTGAGAATGAGCCGGTTATGGACTGCTGTTTGGTGCTAACAACCCTCTCGGGCAAGGCAATACAACTCTCACTCAGTGTTGCAAAATTCGACCGATTTGAGGACCTCGAGGACCAGGTCATGGACTATCTCGCCTCTGTAACGGACCTCGCTGTTTTCGGGTGCTCAATAGATTTTTTGCACCTTGCCACACAGACCTACCTAGAGAACCCAATCTGGGACAAGCTGCAGCAGAGCAAGGAATACTGCATAATCTTTAGGGACTGCAGTGAAACCCTCCACACGCAGGAACTCCTAGAAGGGTGTCCCGTATATGATGTCCCGCTTGCTATTCATGTCCCCATGAACCCAGAGGAAATAGTCCCGGAAGGAGCCTTTGCAGGTGTACCGCGACTGCGACACGTCAGCATAGAGTCAGGCATCAGGCTCATCGGTGCAGATGCCTGGCAAAATTGCAGGCAGCTCCGCATCGTCAGATTACCGACCACTGTCGTGGGCATTTCAGATAATGTGTTTCGCAACTGCAAACTGCTCAACAGTGTTTCTGCCCCTGGTTGCCGGCAGTTTGGCTACAAAGCCTTTGCGGAGTGCTGCTCGTTACAATGGGTATACGCAGCTGAAGGAGCTGCCAATCGGTTTAGTGACGACACTAAGTTTGGGCACTATCTCTTTCAAGGGTGTATCAACCTCGCTGAGTTTACCCTGCAAGAGCTCCACCCCTCAGGCGGGGGGGTGCTGCCAACTGCTGCCAGTAACTTAGCCCTTGGCTGTCTCAGCTCCACAGGAATTACAATGCTTACGCTCACCCAAGGCTTTACGGTCATAGGTGCACATGCTTGTGACAGTTGTCACCTACTCAAGCAAGTTGACCTTTCTAACACGAAAGTTGAAGAAATCCAAGAATTCACTTTCGCGCATTGCACTAGTCTCAGGGAAGTCAGCTTCCCGCCGACACTGCATACCATTCGAGTCAAGGCCTTTATGAACTGTGCAGCCCTGTTAGAGCTAGCCATACCGCCCTCGTTAAAGTATATAGGGAGTAGGGCTTTCTTGGACTGCACAACCCTTAGAAGAGTGGTCAAACTACCAGGTCGACACAAATGGCGAGGTGTTTATGCGGAAGAAAACGCTTTTGCCATCTGTCCAGAGATGAGATGGCCGCCTTGGCTCCACATGATCCCGGATATGGGATACATCTCTGGTCTTGGGTGAAGTGATCCCTTCCTGACCACAAAGCATGTGAATTAAGTCTGAATGACTGCCCGTGCAGTTGTTCCCCTTATGGACCAATAGTAGTAGCTGTTGGTAGTCATAGTTCATAATGAAGGACTCGTCATGTCCGTAGTCTGCCGCAAGGTATTTTGGCTCAACGGCAAGGGAGCGCTGTTGCGTAGGGTGGCGCCGACCATGTTTGCTGACCATATGTCAGTGTCTACGTCTACCTCGCAGTGGAGCGAAGAAAGGTCAATGGTCATCCATCTGATCTTGACCACACTGGCGGGGGAGGAAGCCCAGCTCATAATCGACCTTCAAGAATATGATGGTCTTCAGGAATTTGAAAATGCAGTGCTGGAACAACTTCCTGAACTAGGCACAAGCAGCACTTTTTGCTGCGAGCTGGACTTTGTCTGCCGTAATTCGCAACAGAAGTTGGTCGATCCCATCTGGCAAACCCTGAGGGACTGCAATTGTTTTACGGTCGTAGTGAGTCCCTGTGCAGAGAAAGCTGAACATAAGGGGCAAATGCACGGAGAAACCAAAGCCCTTCAAGTCCCCTTTCGAGCCAGTGACAGAATATACCCACAAGCATTCTCGCATCTTACAAGGGTACGGCATGTGCAAGTAGATGCAGGTTACCGGATCATAGGAGAGTGTGCATGGCACCATTGCCAACACCTCCAGATTGTGCATCTAGCCGACACAGTTCATAGCCTGCAAACGCGAGTCTTTAGCCGCTGCTATGCACTACGCAGAGTCCTTGCTCCGGGTTGTAGAGAATTTGGAGCACAAGTTTTTGAAGAGTGCGTTGCCCTGCTGCAAGTTGGAATGAATAACGACACTGTCAACCAGCTCGCGCCGCAGGCAGAGCTAGGGCCTCGAGCCTTCTATAAATGCACAGCGCTGCGTCACATCAACCTTGAGCTATCGGAGCATGGACCTACCAAATTGCTGCGAAGCTTGCCGGAATGCTGTTTTCTAGAAGCCGGCCTAGCAGAACTGAACTTGCCTCCAGAGTTCTCATGGATGGAATCAGCAGCCTGTGAGCGCTGCTTGCAGCTGCAACTCGTAGACCTCTCAAGGACGGAAATCAAGGAAATCATGAGTTGTGCATTTGCGCATTGCAAGCACTTGCGAACCCTTCAGCTTCCGGGCAAACTCCGTAAGATCCAACAGGAGGCTTTCCTAAAATGTACCTCCTTAACGGAGGTTCATGTGCCCCCTACGCTGCTCTATCTTGCAAGAAGAGCATTTGGAGGGTGCACGCAGCTCAATCGATTTGAGCGAACGGACCAAAGCTTGACTTGGAGAGGGGCATATGCTCGTGCAAATGCTTTTCTCCGATGTGATAACCTAGATCTGCCGAAGTGGGTTCGGTGGCTGCCACGCAGCCAAGAAGATGATGATCAGTGGGCAGATGACTCCTTTGCTGCCCTCAATTAAAGGCACACTCTGGCACACTCTAGCAATGTGATGGCCAGGTCCCGTAGAGTGTACAAACGTGTCCAAATGTGTCCACTGTCCATCAAAAAACTACCCAGAAGGGCCCAAGCAAGAGTGCCTGTCACGTGGACTTGAATAGCAATAGGACCGCACGATAGTCAGCGTCACTAGTGCCTGCTAGTGCTTGCTAGAGCGTCGACTTGCACCCGCGTGCTGGTCCTAGGAATTCTAGACTACGGTGCAGTGCTGCTTGCCCTTCGTTGACCTGAGTAGTTAGACAGTCCCAGACTGCTACCCGCGTAGTGGATCTGGATGAGTACAGTGTACAGAACTAGGAAAATGGCGTCTCACATTGTCTCACCCCTTCACTCATTTTCGGATAGGTAGTGGGGCCCTGCATGGATTGGTTGATCGTTCTGGCCACGTTTGAAGGATGCAGTCAGAAGCTATCAGATGACTAAACGAGGTTTTTGCAGCACGCGTCATCTGGTTGACCCTCCTTGAAGCACGTCATGCCTAGCTCGCTTTGCTGAGCTGTTGGTGAGCTGTGAATGCTTGGTGTGCTTCGTGTGTGACCTCCCCCCTTGGGGGGAGGCAAGTGAGGTGCATACCTCTTGACGCCTCCTTTTTGAACCCTGGTGGTCATCTCTCACTGCCCTTCTTTCCCGGTTTTGTGGAAATACCGGGTGTGATGGCTGTGGTTTTCCCTGAAGTTGCCTACCAGGTTCCGCCCTCATTGCTGCCAGCCGTCGAGCACGCTACCATACTCAATGTGTCCAATTTTGAATTCCATGGACCATACCAATGCACTCGAAATGCACCCTGGAAGGTGCACCTGCTTTCGTAATGTGGTTTTGCCACGCCATGTTGCAAAGCCCGGCCTTCTTACCTTCTTACAAAGTGCCTACGGCGGCACTGTGATGCCTGCTGACGTGTGAGCATTCCCTGGCTCTACACGCCGTGTGCACATGCCCATGCATCCTCTTTGCATTTCGTTGATGGACAAGAACTACTGAGTGCAATTTGGAATTCATCACCCCTGTCTCACCCTTCCTCGTGCCTTCATGGCCTTACGAGTTACTTTAAAGGTTGCCCTTGCGGCTTTGTGTTTGGTTTTGTTGGTTTTTGTTTGTTGGGTTTGTTGTTTTTTGTTCCTTTCTGCCTCGCAACCTTGCTGGTAACTCGATCTTAAATCGACTAAGGTGACTTGTGCAAAACCTGCACACACAGCGCCTCCACTCGTGCAAAAAAAAGTCACTATCCTCCGACGTGCATGGCCCTTGTGAAACTGGTGAAACCGAGATTTATCCTAGCGTGGTCTTTGTGCCATCTTTGTACAAGATTGGCTGAGTGCTGACTCCCACAGACAAAGAACTGAGGTTCTCACCTGGGTGCTCTACTGCCACGCGCCAATCTCTGGCCAAGAGCTGAGGCTCACAGCCAGGTCGGCTCACTAACAGCAAGGTGGGGAGACGAAATTGGCCACCGGCTGGTCCTGGACAGCAGTGACAGGTGTGACCTTGATTCAACCGACATAGTGTAGGTCTCCCCTGGTCTGTGGGACGAGGCGCGCGCACGAACAGGCTTGAAGGATAGCGCATTCGAAGTCACTTGTGAGTATGGGTGAACGAGCTAGGCTAAGTCCGGCACATAGCCTTGATCCGGGATCATGTGCAGCCACTGCGGCCAACGCATGGCAGGGCAAATGGCGAAAAAACATTTTCTTCTGCATAAGTCCCCCGCCATCTGGTTTTTCGGCCTGGAGTTTTATGAGCCTACGAAGTGATGTGCAATTCAGGAAGGCCCTACTGGCAATGTAGTGCAGTGAGGGCGGTATAGCGAGTTCTGGTAATGCAGCAGTTCATAAAAGCCTTAACTCTGATGGTATGCAATGAGTATTTTTTTTTTGCACGGGTCGAGGCGCTATGTGTGCAGAGGATGCACAAGTCACCTTAGGCTAGTAAAGAGAGAGATACGAACCAAGCAGCAAGATGGTATGCAATGAGTACGGCAGTCTGACCTCACGGAGGCTGGCACAGTACACAAAGGTGAACTTCTGGATCTCCTCGACGCTGGAGTTTGAGATGTCGACATGCTTAAGTAATTTGCAGTTGTCACAGGCATGTGCGCCCAATAGAGCTGCCTCAAGGTAGTGCAGCAGCAATTGTTGCTCAGGAGTAAAGTTTTGTGGCGCATTCCTAGGTGTTTGGTGGGGTGGTACCTCTTGCGAACCCGGAATGGAGAAAGCTCTGAACAGATAGGCTCAACTTACGTGTGGAAGTGTTGCCTAGCTTTTTTTGGCTCAAAGTGCCTTCAGCTGGAGAGGGTAGGCGTAGCCCTCATTTCCTGCGAGTGCTGCTTAGCGCCCAGACAGAACTTTGCACGGACGAAGCTAGCGCCCAAGTGCTGTTCTTCGATCCCTCACATGCCTTTCATGGTAAAGCGACGTTCGGGCTCTTCCTCAAAATTGGCTCAGAAGGCATTCATCTCACCCCCTTTGCCGAAGAAATCTGCCTGCAGGAAGACCTGGAAGTTAGCTTGGTGCGTCTCCCTGTGACAGTACACGAGATTACTTTCCCCCCTATGCCTAGTTGCTGCAAGCGTGGCACACAGAAGCGCTGTAAGGCCACGCACAAGAGGAATCCCAGCATGGCCTCTTCACCAGGTTCCCCGGGCCATGTCACTGTGCTGTGTGAAAATGCCCAGCGGCCACTCCCTCTTTCTCTTTGCAGACTCGCCACATATCACACAAGAAGGATTCATCCTTCATGGATCCAATCCAGAAACCAGAGCGAAAGTTTATCGCCTGTTGCTGCAAAGGGAAATCGTAAGCAATGTAGCGCATGAGGTTCTCAACCACTTATCCTGGATACACGAAGCTGGCAACCCTATACAAGTCTTCAACTTCAACTCCCTCAAGCACCTCGAACATCGCCCATCCCTGCCCTGCTTTGTGGCTTACTCCACAACCTGATTGTCAACCAATGCTCATTTTCACCACTGTACCAGACAGGGTGGTAAGTATCAAACGACACTCCATGACAGGTTCGCTCTCCCTGGACGAGTTGAGACTGGAGGCACTAGGAGTCGCCATTGGCTCGAACTTGCACGAGATCTCCCGGCTTGAGCCAGGACGATGCTGCCGCTAACCAATTATAATGTGCTGCCCGTGACCATGTAAAGGGGTCAGCAATTCACCCGTCAAAAAGAACTTGTTGCGTGCTGGATTACCTAACAGAAGTTTACAGACACAATGAGCATGAGAGTTACTGGGTGGAAGCCCAGGACGAGTGCTGAGGCACTCACCGAGGGGAAGCCCATCGCTAATGAACCAGGGTACCCTGTTATAGTAAAGCCCTTTGTGAAGCTCTTCGTCGAAGGCATCTGAGTCAGCGTCTCTCGGTGGGAGCAGTTCTATCCAAGCCTCTCGCTCGAAGTTGTCACACATCAGAAAGGTATTGTCTTCCGCTTGTACTACCCTGGCTGAGTCTGCTGCATCTAGCTGTGTGAATAACAAGAGTTGGTCACAGCCACAGAATGCACGAATCCCAAGGTATCGAAGCTTTGGCGGGATGACTAATTCCCTAAGTGATGTACAGCAGAGAAAGGCCTCTTTGCCGATTCGCTGGATCTTTGGCGGTAGCCATATGTCGACCAGGGCAACACAATACGCAAAGGTGGAGCTCCAGATGGCAGTAATGTCCGTGCACATGAGGTCAACCTCCGTAAGCCGTTTGCAGTTCTCACACGCCTTCGGGCCGATGAAATGGAAGTCCGGAGGAAGGCGAAGGCTTTCAATGCCAGCTCCGCAGAAGCTGCCATCAGGGAGGGCCCTCGACTTGTGATCGCTGGCCATGGTAAAGGTGACTGACGCTAGTGTCAGGCAGCTCTCAAAGGCGAACGGACCAAGTTGCGCTCCTGGAGCCAGTGCGTTAGCGGCTTCATTGTCAGCACCTACCCTACTGAGTGAACAGCATTCGGCAAAAACCCTCCGACTGAATTGGACACACCCCGGGGCTGCGATTTGCTTAAGTACATAACAGCCTTGAAAGGCACCATCCTGGAGACAGACGACAGAGGACGGCAGCTTAACAATCTGCAGCTGATGACAGCTTTGCCAAGCAGCCGTTCCTATCTGTGTAATTCCTAGTGCTACCTCGACATGACGGAGCATTGGTGCGGAGTAGAAGGCCCTATCTGGTACTTCCTTTCTAGCATTAGTTGGGACTCGAATTGCCTTGGGATATCCCTCCCTATCGCTGTCTTGGAACTGCCAGACAGAGTGCCCTTCCTCCATGCATGGTCGGACAATCGCCTGAAGTCTGCTTTGTTTTATCAGGGTGGAGTGGATGGGATCTTGCAGTGGTAACTGCGTGTCCGGCACAATGAGGTCAATTTTGCAGCCAAACACTTCCATGTCGGAGACGGTTGGAAAAAAACTGACGACATCATCTTCTAGCTGCGAGAAGTCTTCGTAGTGCGCTAGGTTTGCTGGCGTGTGGTATTCATTGCCCGCAAGCGTAGCCAAAACAATGACAATGGCATGTGGCTCATGGCAGTCCGGTGTCACCGCTGGTGGTGGCGGCACGACATGGCTGTGCTGCTTCCTTGAGCCTAGAAACTTTGCTCACATAGGACACGACATCCACCCCTCACGGACGGGACCACTGGAATGCAGCAGCTGAGGCCACAACATTCTCCTCTTTCACTGTTAGAAGAGAGCCATAGGCCGGGGTTCACACTGCGTGCAGCCATTGCGATCTCTTTACCGTGGACCCCACTATCTAGGTGGAGGCGGAGGGGGAGGTCGGTTCCGATAAGGAAGACGGGCAGTGGAGGAGGAGCTACCTGTACCTGCGGGAGGAGCAACCCGACGAGATTTGTTTCGACCCGTCCCTTCGTCTTTGGCCCCTACTGTCTTGTCATTTGGCTCCTGGCGGTGAATTGCCAGTTTCTTGATAAAGGTAGGATCCCCTGTGAGCCAGTAGCTCATTTTCTGCCATTCCCTCTCGCTACACACATGGTCGGTCTTCTTCCCGGCAGTTTGAATAGCCATGGTAATGACGATAAAGTTCATCCTCACTCAGTCTCGTGAGTTCTTGCCGGGACGCATTCTGTTCATCGCGTTCTCTAACCCTGAGATCAGCCAATTAGCAATGATTGTGCTCTCTGTCTGGACGTTGCCCTTGGCAAAGTTGTCGGCTGCGGTGGCAAGCCTAGACCAGCGAAGGGCAAAACGCCCATGCCCTTGCGGGACGAGGTAGGTTGGGTCTGCATCAGCGTCCTCTTCTTCTGATGACCCTTCCTCCGACTGTTCCTGAATGTCGGCCCCTCCCACTGGCACTGGTTGCGCATACATAGGCGAAGGTTCCCTTGTGCCTGTGATGCTTGAATCAGCGTCTGACTCTCCAGAGTGAGTGTGTGGTGGGGGATACCTGGCCTCGCTAAGATCAGTCCAGAGAGGGACTTCCAAACAAAGTTTTAGCTGGGGCAAAGATGGGAATGACATAGACTGACCCAGTGACGTTTCGAGTGCCCTCGATGCATAGGCCCTTTCCGTCCACGGCGTATCGGGCATTTGTGGATCGTTATTGTATGTCATCTCTTTCCGGTAGGCACCTGCTACCAGGAAAGGGTTGTCTTCCGCTCCTCCCTTACTAGTGCGGTATCCCCAGCCGCTTTTCAGCTCTGCTGGTTGAAACTGATGGTCAATAATTGACTGCACGAG
The DNA here is from genome assembly GCA_963970005.1 of Durusdinium trenchii. NCBI lineage: Eukaryota > Dinophyceae > Suessiales > Symbiodiniaceae > Durusdinium > Durusdinium trenchii. The sequence goes on from CAXAMN010004446.1 coordinate 106,223, forward strand.
GGCAGGGAGTACCTGAACTGGGAGATTGCTGTCCATGGGTCATTCCTCTCACGAAGGACATGATGACAGTTTGCATAAATGTGAGCGCTTCAACTTCACTCTCATTAGTATCCTGTTTGGCGGGATCCGTTTTAGCCTCTGTTGCTCGTTTGAGCAGGTCAATGTTGGAGGCACAGCACCCTGAGACGAATGCAAGGAGACCGTATTGCCAAAACAGGGGATTCGCATATAGGGCTAAGTGCTCTTTTGGGATGAAAGCGCACGGCGGGTGGCCCTGCTCCACGAAGGCAAACAGCTGCGCGAGCGGCGCGGCTAGTGCATTGCTAATGAGTAGCAGGTCCCCTATAAGGTCTTGGTGCACTTCATTCGGGATGCGCCCAAAGTAGGTACCTTGCAGCCCTTTCTCAGCGACCCGCCTCCAGAGGGCTGTGCGGACATATCGATTCACTTGTTTGTATGAGATACACAGCCTGGCCATCGGCCACTCTCGAGGGTTCGAGCAATCCCCACAGGATCCTAATGGCAAGCTATGGCAAGCCTTTAGCATTTGGCCTTATGTTATTCCGACAAGTTGACCTGGAGCTGCCTGAAGGGCTTTTGATAGGCCTGGGCTATGCAGCCACGAACCCAGATAGTCCTCTGGACTTCCACCAAGCACAAAGCGCAGCCGATCGGGGGTTGCCGGGCAGCACCGCTGGAGCATTATGCTGCCAACCAGCGCACGGGTCTCACAGGAGGTATATGAACCCCTCATCGGTATTCAGTATCCAATGTTGTGTAGCCGAATGCATGATACATGGCAAATTGGCACTGCCTCCATTCGTGCAGATCACTGTGTAGCTACAGGCCTCCGGTTTGTCAACTGGCGCCACGAATCTCAGAGTGATGAAGCACTACATGACCCGCAGAACAATCCAACTGTCCTGGTTTATCAACATCTTGAAGAAGAGTTGCAATGTGCAGAGGCGGGTAGCGATGCTGTGTTGGCCCTTACAACCACTCGCACCAGTGCCACGAACCTCCAAAACTACTTTCATGCCACAGGCAAGCAAGCAAATGCCGAAACTGCAGTCAAAGTAGCCGGTCATCCATGGACGGACTTCTTTCCTAAGTGGGAATGGGCTGAATGCGGACTTCGATAAGGAATGTTTCACGCGAGCGAATGTTGCCTATAGCCGCGCCACAGATCTTACGATCCTCGCGTGTCCGGTCAACATGCAAGGCATGCCAGGAGCCTTGCAAGTGCTTGCTGTCCTGCATGGAGTGCAAACCATACATAGAAGTGACACCCTCAAGCTTACTCTTACTGCTTTCGGTGCCCTGAAGGTGGACGCAATCCCAGTTAGTGAAGCCACTGCAGCCTTCCAGGCGGCTCTGCTGCCACATGAGCTGTGGGTCGGCCCGCTCCCAGTCTGCTTGGCAGAGCATCATGAGGGAAGGGTGAGACGCTTACGCCTCGTCCTAGCGACAAAGTCCGACCTGCTAACTGCTGAAGCTGCCTACCTGCAGGACGGTCCTCATCTCCCTGGCCACAGCGCAAGGCTCTCGATGCGAGTCCCACCCCGGAATGGATTGTCGTTCCGGATGGTCGGCAGCCAGAAAAGTGGTGGCTGCTCCACAAGAGCAAGGATCCAGGCCGACGGTGCAGTGTAGGATGCTCCAAAAGGTATCAGCCCCAGTCAAGGGCAGAACAGGACAGAAAGGCGCAAGCCTACTGTTTTGAGGCGCTGCGCAAAAGCTATTTTTATGATGTGTGGCGGCAGGAACCAGTGTTGGATGCACCTGGCTTGGACCTTGCCCTACCACCGGCGGCAGGTCTATTGATTCAAGGGTGCTACTGGCCCAGCCAACAGTCTGGCACCGAGGTGCTTGCAGTGTCAGATGCGGAAACGGAAGTAAGAGGCTGATCACCCAGTCGCCACGTTGCCCTCATCAGAGGCAACGGATGTCACCATGGCATCGGGGGAAGCGAGCGATATTGTGTCGGTTAGACGATGACGCTACTGACTACGAGGTAGAGGGTGAAAGCCTCAGCAATCGCCCCTCCTCTTCCCAAGTGTTGAAAGCATCAGACTCGCTGGCACCGGAATGTGAAGAGGAGTGCACTGCCCTCCCACCTTGTGGGGTAGACATCAATGATGACGACTCCTCATCCAATCTCTGAGTCTCCGATCAAAAGGCGGCCAGTAGCCAAAGTAGGGTCATGGAGATTTCAGGCAAAGAAGCTCCGGCAGTCAGTTGGACAAGGACCAGTGCAGCCCCTGGGCAGCATCCCAGAGGAAGCCCAACGGCCTGCCACGCTGGAGGACCAGATCCTATGCAGGGGACACCAGTCAGTAGTGACCCGGCCACTCCATCCTACAGCCCCTTTGGAGCACAGGAGCAGGAGGTAACCACTGCAGAGATTGATTTGGCTACCGAGCACGCAGAAATTGAGCAAGCTGGCACCGCAGCTACCGATTTAGGACTTGCAGCAGAGCAAGTGGCTATGCATGCCCTCTATAGCTACCAAGTAGCAGCCCAGGAGGCAATCACCCAAGGTAGGCAAGGTATTGTGCAGCCATCAATGCAGATATTCTACGCGCAAAATCAACTATGATATGATTTCAGAAACACATGCAGCAAACTACTTAGCAAAAAGGAACTTAGCTGCCAGATGAGGTCGACCCAGAAGGAGCAACCTGAAGGAACCCCGTTCCCTAGTGTGATTGCACAGCAATGCTGTCATTCTCTCACCATACGGCAGCCTTTTGAGTATCAAGAAAAATAGTTCCAATATTTCCTTTTGTGCTATGAAGGCTGATGCTGTGCATTCCATGGTGCGCCGGGGGGGCCACCAGCAGCTTCACATCCAGATGCAACAAAGTTTGCCACAAAAATGCACTATGACATGACACCTTGACTGCAAGGTTGGGTGTTTGCGCAGCGAAGGGTGGAACAGCAGGAGTGTTTACATGATCAAGTGGCAATAGAAAATTTACAGTGACTTGACATACACAAAAAGCGGGTCACAATGCACAAAGGTTCTTGATCAGGAAACAGGATCAAATTTTGATGGTTTTATTGGCAAGTGGAATTTCAAATTGAACTTACAGAAGAACACACACGCACCACCCAAGCTTCACAAAACAAATGCAATCAACACTATCAGGGACACAAAAACAAAAATAATGCAGAAACAATACCGACTGGAGTGATCGAGTGCCATAGCATGGAAACGTATGGAAACGTAACATGTCGGAGTGTGTGTGGAACATGCTTTTGTTGCGCATGTGCAGAGTTTTGCGAAATCCTCAGTTTTCCTTCGCTGTGACGGTGGGATTGGCGTTCACAGGTTGGTTTGTTGGAAGTGTTGGATGTTGCTGCAAGAGTGGGATTTGCGTTTTGACACGTGAGTGGAAGTCTCGTCCGAAACACTTGTTTTGGAGACTTGACGCGTGAAGTTTGGATGAAACAAAAACGTCTAATAAGAGTGTCCGCTGCGGAGTGTCCTACGAGAATGCTTCACAAGAGTGTCCTACAAAAGTGTGCGCAAAAGTTCTCCGCAAGAGTGTCTTACAAGAGGGTGCCGCAAGAGCGTCGCACTGCCAGAGTTATCCACAAGAGCATCTTACAAGAGTGTGTCCCACAAGAGTGTCCCGCAAGAGTGTTCCACAAGAGGTTTCCACGAGAGCGTCCCCTACAAGAGTGTCCCACAAAAGTGAATGTCCTACAAGATTGTCTGTCCCACAAGAGCACAAGAATGTCCTACAAGAGTGTCCCACAAGAGCGCCGCCTGCAAGAGTCTCTTACAAGAGTGCCCCACAAGAGTGTCAATCAATGTTTGGCCGTTTGTTTTCGAGCGCGTGTGTGCATGTGGGTTACATCGTGTTCGTGGGTTTCATCTTGTGTGGCTACTTTTTGATTATTGCAGGCCGAGGTGTGCCATTTTGTCGAATTGGGTGGCTCGTGCCTGTTGGGCTTCAGGAATCCTCCGGTACCGAACAGTGTGACCAAGCGAGGCGAACGGAGTGAACGGATTCGTTGAACCATGGTGGAGTCAGAAAAAAAACTGATGCATCGCCAAACTCAATGTTTCGGACTGTCAAAGCTATTGCGATGCGCATGGGCAAAGGTGGACACACAAGCTTCAAACAACACTCTTGTCAAGTTTGTGTTCGTTGAATTTGTGTCACAGGTGCACCTCATTGATTTTGACTGTTGTTTTTGGTGACCCATTTTTGCTGCAGGTCAGACGTGCCTCATGGCGCCCTCCAGGCCGACAACAAATTATTTGCACAATTTTAACTTTCTAACTTTGTTTCTAGTTTTGATGGAAAGTCTAATAGTTCCGCCATCAAATCACAGATGTGCAATGGAAACAGAAGACATGTGGCTGCAGAATTTGCTTGTCAGAATTCCTGCAATGTTGGATCACTCGGGAGTTTGTTGATCCATAATCGATTTGTGGTTTTCTCAGCATTCTCTGTGGTTTTCCGTTCTTTTTTTTCGGGCTTTGCCAATCTAAATTAATCTAAATGTTATGGCAAATTGTTCCTTGTGTCCTTGGGTAAGCCCCAATTTTGTTTTGGCCTCGGGCCGTGTACACTGGCCAATGTTAGTGGTGGCGTCCACTGTTTGTTGTCGTCAACGCTAAATCCACAGGCGATTTGTTCCCCATTTCCTTTTCAGTTTGGGTATTTGAATGAAAGGGATGATTGTCATCTCAGCGACTTCCAGACTGATATTGATTTGCTTTCTTGTTCACTGTTGTGAGAAATGATTTCGTGTGACAGTGAACAAGCGAGAGCAAACTGTTTTTTGTCAGGGCCTTGCTTCTCTGCCTCCTGCTGCAGATGCTCGAACACCTTTTGGTAGCGATTTTGGTTGCGATGAATGAACAACTACCAATGTTGCTTATGCAATTTGAATAATGGTTGCTTTGTAAGGGGCTTCTCACATCATTGCGGTGAAATGATATCAAATGGTCAATGGCATCAATGCCAGCTGCTCGGCTGCTCAGCTTCTCCAATCCACTTGTGGAGTGCTGAGGACCAGCAGCGCTGCACAGCTGGATGCGACTTTGCAGCGGAAGAAGGGTTCCGAGACTTATCTCATTAGGCCGAAGGGGCACCTGGGGCTGTGAGCATCTCAAGGCAAGAAATAACAGAGTCTTCCACGTTATCATTAGTTCCTATAATAAGTAGCAGGATATAAACAAGCTGGCTTGCCTGCAGCCTCAGATTCCAAGCAGATTGAAATAGGTTCGCTTTCATGACGAGGCGCTGCATGTGGCGAACGCGAGAATGGAATGTTGTAGAGGGAGCTCCAAGCATGTTGGTAGAAGCTTTGGAAGCAAATATAGAGTAACTGTTGTGGTGATTTGTGCTGTGGTGAAATGCACTGTGGTGGTGTGACATGTGGTGATGTGATGTGGGGTCACTTGTAATGTGGTGGACGCAGCGTAGTTGGAGCATTCGATTTTGTGCTCTGCACGCACAAGTGATAACTTAAATTGGCCGCTCGCAGCTTTGCATGTGTGAGCTGTTTGGGAGGTGAGCTAGCTTAGCTTTGAGCCATGACAGTGCCAATTCAATCCCCGTTGCAGTCCCCTTTGCAACTGGAAAGTCGTAGAGGTAGCTTTGTCCCTCTGGACATGCATGCACACATTCCTTGAAGTGTGCACAATCTTCAGAAGATCATAGCACTTCTGGCATTTTTGTTCCCAATAGATTAGGTGGTGTCTCGGTCATGTTTAGGTGGTGTCTCGGTCATAATTACGTGGTAGCTCGTTCATGTTTCTGCGGTGTCTTGGTGATGTTTAGGGGTCATGTTTTTGTGGTGGTGTCTCGGTCATGTTTTAGTTGTATTGATTATGTTCTTTAGATGTATGGACTTTGCACACGCACTTGAACAGACGATTTGGGCAGGGGCGAACGTTCCTTAAGTGCTTCGTGGTCACCGGCACACGCATTCGGCTTGGATATTGGACTTGATTGCAACTTTGTGCCTAAATTTTGCGACTGCATTTCAATTTGGTGTTGGTGGACAATTGTTTTCGAGGTGCAATAAACATCTGCTTGCTTGACGCTGCGTTTCCTGCATCGTTCGTGTACGACAAGCGTCCTCTTTGCTTGTCAGCATTCGCTTGGTTTGCGTGCTTTTGCAAAAACAATGCGCTTGTGTGCCTAAAGGTGTACCTTCCCTTAAAGTATGGTCTTTGTGACAGCTGCGTTCATTGCACCTTTCAAATTTCAAATAGATTTAATTGCATTTTCTGTTTGGTTTGGTGAAAATATAGGGCTCGAGCTAGCCAGTTTAAGCTGGAAATTTTCGTGGCCCCAGACCCTGTCTTTTTTCAGGGTCGATCGATCGCGCCGAAGCCATAGTTGCTGGCAGTCCGACGTGGCATCGTCGGGCCAGAGCGAAACGGGCGAAGCTGCGGAGGGTGATCTGGAAAGCCAAGGCCAGGTCTCAGGTCTCTGCGGCTCTCAGGGCACGGACTCTCCGTGCAATCCAAGTCCTTGAACGGCATCATACAAGACCTGTCTACTCAGTGCCTTCGATTGCCAGACAGATGTCATGGAAGAAGGAGGCATACTGGTACGACTGGGAGAAGCCGCAAAAGAAAGGCAATCGGAAGAAAGAGGAAGTAAAAGATCCCAAGGCCAAAGGAAAAGAGAATGTCTTTTTGGTCGGCTACGATGGGAAAGCAGTGGAGGTCGACGAGCAATCTGGCTCCTCTTGGGCATCTTCGCAATCTACCTCGCAAGAGGCACAGATGCAGGCAGAGAACCGACGGTTGAAAGATGCAATGAGATACATGCTGGAGAAAGTTGCCCCCACCGACGAGGAGAAGGCCAAGATCCCGGACTCGGTCAAAGAGTTAGTGCAGATAGACCCCAGAGAGAGCATTCGGCTCCGACAAAAGGAGTTGAACGAAGAGCGGAAGAAGATCAACAAGCTCGACAAAGCCAAAGACACGATGGAAAAGAAGTCCAAGAGCTTCCAGTCTTGGAAAGAGACCATCGAGTCAGGCATCCGCAAAGAAGAGAAAAGGCATTCCAGCGAGCTTGCGGAGATCAGTGCGGAGATCAAGTCCTTAGAGAGACAACGGGATGGAATCGAACCCATTCCTGTCGACTCGGAGGGAGCAGGAGAGAGCGAAGATGCAGAGCTGCGTGTAGAGAATCGACGACTGCAGCAAGAACTGACTGGTTTGAGGTCAGAAATGCAAGATGTTGTTGCCTATACCATGCAGCAGGAGCAGAGACAGACTCAGATGATGGAGCAATTGCAAGCCCAGATGATGGGTTTGGTGAGTGCTATCCAGGGATCGACCCTGACAACGCCTCCTACTGTGACTTCGCCGGACCAGGACGTGAAGAGCCGCAGAAAGACGCTTGGCATAGTCCTTCAGGAAGAAAAGACCGAAGGCAGGAGTCTGACCAAGGTCAAGCAGGAAGATGGCCGAGAGCGCTCACGCACCCCGGATGCAGAGCGTCGAGCGGCCAAGCAACCAAAGATCGCTCCGGACTACGAGTCGCAGCAGCTCAAGACCGAACTGGCCAGGTATCCCGAAGAATGCCAAATGGCAGTGCTTCAGACCATCCATCAAGACCCAGATGCATATGTGACGTGGGAGGCTGTCTCCAACATGATTGTTGCCACCCATACTCAGATGCTCAATGCTTGTGTCGAAGTGGAATTGAGCAAAGAGATGGAAGAGTCCCGGGGCGGACGGTCAGGGATGGAGCATCTACCAATCCAGGCTCATCCGGTGCTCCAGCCTTTTGGAAAGTCACAGGTGAAAAACAAAAAGTTGGGAGATGGGCCATACAGCCCTCCGGGACTAGGCAATCCACCAGCTGTAATGACGCCAGATGGCGGGAGGATTCCTGCTATGGAGCGTATGTCGTGAACTATGACTTCTTTGGGAGATCTTGCGCCGTTTTTCAAGGCTGCAGATTTCCCTGTGTCGAGGAGCCGAACCATTTGATTGCTGAATATCCGAGTGGTGCCTTGGATGGAGTCAGTAATCATTTAGTTTTTGTGGAGGACGGGTTTTCTTTGGGTCAGAAAGTCTTGTCTGAGAGATATAAGCCTGACACTTGGGGTGGACCATTTGTTGCCAACCCTGGTTCTGGACGTGGTGAGTTGATGGAGAAAGAAGTGGAGATTCCGATGGGGTGGAATCCTGTTTGCTTCATTTCGGCCTTTTCTGGATTGGGGTGCCTCCATTCCAGTGGGCACTACAGCAAGGCCAGTAGCTGGTCCTGTGTAAGGGCCAGCCGCTATTTTCCTTTGGTTTTGCAGTGCCTGGTGCTCAGTTGTGTCTTGGCGGTTGCCGTTTCCAGCGCATTTTGTGCTGATGAGTTTGTGACAGCCTGTCGAACCTTCCTTCAAAGGAAGCGACCAATTCGAAGATTGTACTTCTGGCCGCCCTTAGACTCGGGGAGACTTTGCAAAACATTCCTTAGGATTTGCTGCTTGGGATCGCTGTGTCTTTTGGAGCTTGCGGAAGATGATCTGGCTTACCAGCAAGCTATTGGAGGTGTGCAGATCCTCCAGGGCTACTTTTATTTCATGGCAAGTGTCTATTTCTCTCTTGAAGTCTGTTCATTCCTGCGATTGCACGAAGAATACAGACCAAGATTTCGATTCAAATGCCGGCTTCGAGCAGGCAATAGAGTTGACCAGAGACGATGCAAAACCTGGACAACTAGGAAGACGATGGCAGTTTTACTGCTTATCAATCTAGCCTCTGCTGAGGCTGTTGGCGTTCTTTCTGAAGCACGAAGGGCAAACTTTGATAGTTTGGCTGATGAAAGCAGTGTTGACGCCCCGAATTGGTCGCAGCCCATGCCTGAGGTTGATGACATTTGCTCCTGCAGTGCCAGTTCTGCTTCTTCAGGCCTCCAGGAAGATGGTATGTCTTGTCCGATTTTGATCCAAGGTGACCTCGGTTTTGAGAGGACCCTCTTGCCACAAGAGCATGTGTGTGACATTTCTGCTGCTTCCTGTGCATCGAGTGGATACCATACCGCTCTGAGTGCTGTGCATGACTTTTGCCCACATTTTGTGACAGGCCCTGACAATCTAGTGCCTCGTCAGCCGAGTGGAGATTTGCTACCGAATCGAATCAGCCTGAATGTGATTAGATCCTTCCCGGGTGCTTCTTTTTCACTGTCCTCTGATGAAGGCAGTCACTGGACTGCGAATGTTTGGTTTGCCGGATACCCATCTTGCAGACAGGAGGCGCGACAGAAGCAGTACTATGGGAACGATCTCACCATTTTTCGAGAAGATTTCAATATGCTTTGGCAGGATGAATGTGATAACATCTGTGATTTTGTCACGGTTCGACCACAGCCGCCAAGCTTTGATTTCTTGCTTGCTCATCCAATCAAGCATTTTGTGATCTGGAGAAGACAGCTGTTTCCCCTTCGAGCAGTCCTGATCAGAACACAATGCACCGATGGAACAACACCGGTCGCTGCAACAGCCTACCAAGCATGCGGAGTGACGCTGTCCAATAGAGAGCGCTTCTGTCACATGATTCGCGGATCAATCGGCGAGTATGCAGTTGGCTGGTGGACCCAAGGCAATACGAAGTGTCCCATTCGTCATGGGGACTTACTACCATTCAGAAGTACAAGGTGCCAAGGACTTGAGACTAAAGAAGCCGACGATGACCACTCGATTTTGATGCAGGTTGGTCCACCGGTTGAAGATGTTATTGGCCGATATATTAGGTTATCTGTGCCGAATCACCGAAATACTCGAATTCTAGTGTGGTTCCATCCGCTTGACGCTCGTAATAGCCTTAGCCGTCGCTTCAAGTTCGAGGCGTATAACCATGAGCTACCTGCGGGCCCGCAGACAATGCTTTGTTTACCCGGTCAACCCTGTCCCACCAAGCCTGGGGGAAAGGCGCCCACAGTTCATCCTGACGACATTCCAAGTCAGCGCAATCTATCCGGCTTTGCTTGATTATGTGTCTGACACAGAAAATTTTCGAGCTACGTTTCTGTTCTACTTCCTTGGCTATCCCGATGTTCACGGTATTTTTGTACAAGCCATCCCAATGAACCAATGCGTTTGGCTGACAGAATGTACTGTGCACATGGTTACGGCTAATGGTGTTCAGATTTATGAATGGGGGGAGATTGTTCCGCTGTTTCGAGGGGCGTTCATCACACTCCATGAGACTGATCCGCATGATGATGCCAGTGATTCGACTTGTAGTTCGAATCATGATGGTGCCTACAGTGATACTGCCTCAGAGGATTCCTTTCGAACTGGACATTCTGCTGGACAAGAGGTTCTGATTAATGATGAGCTGACCACACTGATGCAGAGTTCTTTGTTTCTGAGAGAAAACACTGCAACTCTCGAGGGACCTCTCACTGATTTTTTTGTGGCCTCTTGGAAATGGAGTTATTGCCAGCTATGCTATCCTGCACTATGAAGATACGCTGGCCGAGTATGTTTACAAAGCAACTGGACGCTCATGGATGCTGCATCGATCGGTTCAGTCTTGGGTTGTCACTTATGTGCATCAACTTGGATATGTTCCGCGGTTTTGCACTCCTGCACAAGATTTGTCCCTGACCAGATGCCTTCTCGATGCTTGGCATGATATTACCAACGGTGAAGAGATTGGTTTTGCTCAGGAACTCTCAGGGGCGATCAAGTTGCGAGATGAGATGGTTTTCAATGATCTCGGTGCACCGATTTCCAAATTGCGATTGGGGTATGGGTCTACCTGATCACAGGTTGGCCAGACCCCATTCCGAGTACAATTGCCCTTCTCTGCAGTGGAACAGAGACTGTGGATGATCTTGTGCGGCGAATTGGGTACAGTGAACGTTGCAGAACCAGACGATGTTTCCTTTTTCAGGACCGAGGAGGTCTGAACCCTGTCTGGGCCGTTGGTGACATTGTCGATGAAGTCCACGGATCCAGCTTTGCGCTGCTCTATGAAGAGCAAGATGCCTGTTTAGATACACTCCCTGCCGGACCAAGAACGTCATCCCGACGGAGCTATGGGACGCATGAGGGTGACGAATTTCTAGGCATGCAACTCCCATGGGCAGAAGCTTTTGCGAGTGAAGACTTGGATTTGCATACGAGGCTCGAGCTGGATAGGCATGTCCTCTGGCCACGTAATGGGCAAGTCCTTGTCGATCCTATGGCAGGCTTTGATGATGATCCTCTTACGGTCTACCTCATGACTCTCCGGCCACTCCATCGTTTTCCTGTCCATTCCATTACGACCTGGATGGGTACGGGTGAAATCATGCTCACTGCTCGAAATTGTGCCTATGTAAAGGATCAACCTTTCACACGGGCTTTCCTTCTGGAATGGGCCGATTTTCATGAAGAGAGCCCATTCATGATTGCGTTGGTACACCCTGAAATGCCGCCTTTGAGTTTGAAGGTTTCATCACTCCACCTTGTTGGTTTGACTCGACGACAGCAGGCTGCCCAGGAGAGAATTTTCTTGATTGATATCCTCTTCCAAGGACTTCCACGAAGAACTGCTGTCCGTGTGTCTGTAGGAGATACAGTCCGAGAAGTGGCCCGAAGACTTGACCTCTTGCATCTTTGTGGTCCTCTGCGATATCGATGTGTTTTGACGCAGTACGAAGGTTCGAAAGAATGGAACCTTTTCGATGTCGTCGAAGAACCGCATGCGACAAGTTTCAAGTTCCTATTCCGAGACCATGGTAGAGATACTTCGTGTGACGAAACTGCCCAAGAGGTCCGGTTAGGGGATCTGACAAGTATGATGCAAGGGGCCACTACCCTCCCCACTCCTCTGACTCTGTATCTACGGGGATGGAACGTTGCCCAAGGAGCAGCAACTTTTTGGGTGCATTGCCGTGCTGATGTCATGGCGCAGCAGTACTCGGCTATTTGTAGTTTTGATCGACCGAGTAGGGCTGAGGAACAGTGTGAGAGCCTCTGGCAACATTGCCGCCCATGGCAAGAGCTCAACATTGTCCCGGTTGACCCGCCACCAGTTTTCATGGTCTTGCCGCGACCACATGTGATGGTGATTGGGAGTGCTTTTGCTGGTGATGTGCCGATATTGTGTCAGGTGCACGAAAGGGGACTATGGGGCCGGACTGTTGTCGGGCTGCGAGGTTGGACCCTGCTTTTTAATTCGTAATTCATTTGAACGGTCACAGGCATTTGCCTTCGGCTTGGAAAAATGGTGAAAATATCTCGTCATCATCCATAAAAAAATCTATTCTTTTCACTTTTTGTCCGAATCAAACTTGCACTAGTTGCACGCATACGTGATAAGAAAAATAAAGACTATTTAATTTATACTGTACACACCCCTCCTTGGTGCCAATCGTTTGTTGTGCAGAGAAGAACATGGTTCTTCAGACGTATACGCCACGCAGACACTTGAACACTTGAACATACAATTCGGCCATTGGCGAACGTTTCTTAAGTGCTTCGTGGTCTTACATTTAGCTTGGATATTGAATTGTTTTTGTGATTTTGTGTATAAACTATTGTATTGCAGTTAATTTTTTGTGTTTTTTTCTTAAAACTGTCCTTGATTTTTGATTTGTGAAAGAGCATCGCAACGAACAACGCACGCAGAAAAGATGCGCCAGATCTTGGTGAATGCTTTGCTATTGTGGTTGTTAGCTGGTTTAACTTTCAAAGTCATATGCATATGTGAACTCACACTTCTACCTCTCTCGCCAACTCTCCAAGCTTCTTTCCGTAACTCGGAAATTTCCCTCTACGGGTCCTGTGAAGAATGGGTAGGCAACTTGGGAGTCTTGGTTCCTAGCTTTGAAGCGACGAAGTTGCGGAGCGACATGGGTCATATGACGGTTGTGTGGTTCTCTTGGATGACTGCGGTTTCTATTATGACATTGGTCAGGTCTGCCGATCCGCCACCGAAGCTTGAGACCGTGTCTTGGGAGGAATCTATTAGCAATCATTGTGAGAACTTTAGCCGTGACAAATTGGCGTGACCATGTGGCATTGATGTTTCACAAACAAGAAAATTCATTGACATCTCAACGTGATTTAATGCTGGGACTTGAGAAGATGAAACTCACTTGGAACAGCTTTGCAGAAGACTGAAGAGTTGCCGGACTCTACAACCCAGTTTTCCAATGAGTAGATTATCATCAACAAATCTGGCTGAGGACTTACTGTAGACTTCAAGTCGTGTGGTGTCAGCAACGCAAGGGTATCTTGCGTGTGTTCAATCTGCCAAGCTCCATTTCCAAGTTTAGGTGAAGTAGTTTTGGCATCCTAGAGACATCAGTGAAATGGTCAAGATGTTTCCGGTGCTTAGGTGCTTAGACTTCTTTGCACGTGATGTGATTTTAGCTTCATCTCTGAAAGAAATGCACATGCTTTGATTCATCTCTTTGTTTCAGGTCAACGTGAACTACAGCATGGCGCCGCCCCCAGTTGCAGTGGATCAGACGGTGGCAGTGCCACCAGTGGCTGATGGCAATCCCTACAGCACTCCTGCTTGGGGCACCCAGCTGAAGAGAGTTGCATCAAAAGCGCGACGGTTGGATGGCCATGTTGAAGGTGCTTCTTTCTTCCCCTGCTTCTCAGAAGACCTGAGGCTCAAGTCTATTATTTGGTATGCTCAAAATAATGGTTTTATTGTTTGTTAGAGCATGAAAGACAAAACCCACAGAAGACCTATCGGCCTCAACAATCCATGATAGCCCTTGATTGAAGCCGCCATGTTGGTCTAGTTTTGCTGCGTTTTTTTTCATTCTTCTTGGCTCCTAACCAAGTAGCAGTGTGTGAGTATTGATACTTATACCTATTTTGCAACTACCAACTCCTTCTTGTCCGGTCGCTGTCTAAGGTCTGGCAGACGAGTGTAGCTCTCAGAAATTGTCGAAGATGTCTGTCTTGAACATTGGAATGCTTTTTGCGGAGTGATTGGTTGAACACTGGTGAGATGGATTTGGACAGGATTTGAAAAATGCAACCCACATGTTTTTGGATGGCTTCCCAGAACCCTTTCTCGGTTTGAACCGGAATTTATTGAAACCATTGCCGTCATTCAGGCAACAAGACGAGCTGAGAGTGGACTGTAGAATCCTATGCAGTATTATGAACAGCATCGGCATTGCGCTGGTGCGAAGCACTTGTGTGACGTGATAAGGGAGCAAGAGATACTGGGAGCGGGAAAGAGAGTCGAATGGAGTTCTTCTGGACCGGGGTGGCAGAAGCAAGCCAAGCGTCTTCACTCTACTTTGCACACGGACTACAAACCTCAGCCTGTGTGTGAAAGTGGCTACCGCCCTCCTGAGGTTGACACCCCCAGGCCACTTGCCACGTCGCCGACTAGAAAGGAGTGTTTGATGGAGGAAAGCACGCGGTGTCATCGAACAACGCACACCCCAAATATTCGCCAGATCTTGGTGCATGCTTTGCTACTGGGGTTGTCAGCTGGGTTTATGTTTTTTTTTGAATTTAGGGGGCTCTAATCCGTTGCTGTTTGTAGGAGGTTGTTTATGGTATGATTGAGCTACCTAGCGAGTTGTTTTGCCCGCCTGAAATGAGTTGTGACACTTTCTTTGCCGCAGCTCGCTTGATGGCTTAAGAGCTTCACATTTTAGAGACCTCGCTGCTTGAGTTTTTGTTCCTGAGCTGCAAGTTCCGGCTTTTGAGCATTTTTTTCAACAAGAGGGTTTTCAGTGAACATTTGAGGGCCCCTAGCACATACCAGCATGTAGCATGTACAGTCATGTCAAGTAGAAACGGTTCACCGAGACATCACAAACGTCCTGTCCGACCGTGACATCGAACGGCGCGCATTCGTGCATCCGTGTCCCGTTTGAGGGTGCACTTCGTTGGTGCATTTCGCATCCGACCATACAGGGACTAAGAACTTGGGTGCCAGTGCCACTCGTAAAGTCCCCGCCCCACCACGTGCTCAGTTTACCTTTGCAGCCAAAGCAAGAGCCTGAAGAGGAGTAAATAGTCGCCGACTCTCTTCGGAATTTCAGTCCACTCCCCCTCCAGTGGAGCACTTCGAAAATCCCAACACGTTCGCTCCCATCAGTCCACCCCAAAACTCAGATATTGCCTTCGACGGCAATGAAGCCGCTTGGGTTCACGACCATGGATTTGGACGAGGTGGTGGCTGCAGAGGTTGGGGCGGAGGAGGAGGCGGAGCCGCGGAGCACCGTGCCTAGTGCGGAGGCCGTTCACGAGGGGGAAGTTCGTCCAAAACGCCGCCAAAGAGGTGGACAGAAAGACCAGTTTGGAGACAGACAAAGTCTACGCTCAAAGGCATGATTTCATCACCTCGCGCCTGGCTTCGTTGACATACCGTCTCACCGGCGTCACCTGGACCTTCCGGTTATTAAGTCTGTGGCAGCACGCCGTACATCGTCCATTTCTCGGACAGGTGGTAGACACGAAAGACGACGGAGTCATTATCGGACGAATCTTGGGCGGCGATTCTTCCAGAATGAGGTGCTTTGTTGCCATCCTCCACAGACAACGCAACAAGTCTAGCCGCTTCCCCCGCACGTTCCCATAGCCACGTACTCTGCAAGCTGGAAGCCGTCTATTCGACCGCTCAGCTAGGACTGAATACCTTCGGGCAGACTTCAACCTGACCAAGCCCACCAGCCAGAGCCCGCGAAGCTGCTGACTCCGTCGCGGATCAAGGCAGACGCCCCTCAGAATGCAGATGTGGACGACTTCGTCAAACCAGCCCCTGAGACTGCCGCCTCAGACGCAGACCCAGGTCCAGGCGACGACGGTGAGCCTGAGGACGACAGCTTTGCAGCTGCGCGTCAGAGGGCGAGGAGGAGGAAGGAAGAGCAAGAAGTGGCTGAAGAGGAGATCTAGAGCCAATTTGTTGATGAGGATTATGGAGGAGATCAGCATGACGTCAAATCCAACACCTCTGCATGGGGATACCTTGTCCTGCTTCTTTGGCATACGCACCGATTTGCAAAAGCTAGTGATTGCACTATTATTTTGTTAAAGGCGCCCGTCACCCCCGTAACGGGGAGGGGGAGTCTTCATTTGAGGACCCTAGCATGTAACAGCATGTACAGTAAGATGTACAGTCATGTCAAGTAGAAACTGCTCAGCGAGACGCCGCCAATGTCGTGTCCCACCATGAGATCATGGCTCAATGTCCGTTTTCAGGGTGCACTTCGTTCGTGCTCAGTTTGCTATTGCATTCCTATCCGAATGCCTTTTCGTAGACTTTGGTGGTTATACGGTGATTTGGTAAAAGCTTTTGATTTTTGATTGAATATTGTTTGGTACCCTGCTGAGTTTCAATTTGGGCTGAGGTCATCATGGATCCCCAGGAGCAGGCTCTTGTGGGAGATTGCAGAAGAAACCAAAAGTACCATCACGAGACACATCAATCGTTCGGCTTGACACAAACGCCAAAAAATCCAGTCACTTAAGGTTGTTTTTGTTGGAGTAGCACGTTTGCTATTTTATTGGAGTAGCACGTTTGCTATTTTGCATGTAGGTACTGTGGTGTGTATTCAAGTACTATACATATATATATATATCACTTATATTGTGTATATTATGTCAACGAGGTCCTGCCAATCTCAGTAAAGTCTTTCGAACATACTCCGGACACTGCACGAAATATTCTATCCGTTGTTCTTTTGCCTGCTTGACAGTTGCTCTTTCATTGTGTCTGTTTGCGGTCTTCGTGTCCTTTGGACCTGACTTTCATTGATACATGATGCTTTCTCCAGGTAGATTGTGCCGATATGTTCTTTTACAACTAGTGCCGACTGGTCAGGGTGGGGACTTGAATGAAGAGCTCGAAGACATTCCACCGGCAGAGAAGGAGGCACCATTTTTTGTTTGTATTGCAAATTCTCAACCGCTGGTTCTCCCTGCTTTCCGTGACGTATGTCATGTTTGTGACGTGTTTCTTTTTCCAGCACTTGGCTCCACCTTTGTGAAGGTTGACCCCCTCCGACATGCTCAGATCCGGCGAGAAGTGAATGGCAAAGAGTATTTTGGGCATGTTGAAGAGATCGAACAGGGGAAGATCACCAAGGAAAGTGTCTTTGCAGCACAGTAGTGTTTGTTGCACACTGCCAGTTCGAACTTGGAACATGAATTTGTCGAGGGCATTCCCCGGCAGAGTTGGTCACAGTTTTGTGTTGCCGAGGGCTATATCGAATCAAGTATGAAGATGGTGATTTAGTGGCTTAACTGCATGCTTCATGATCACGCCTGGCTCTTCTCAAATCTTGCATTCCTGCTCAGGAACACCTGACTCCTGAGCAGGTGAAGGAGATGCTCATCGAGTCAGCCTTACAGGAGGCATTCAGCATGGGCTTGCAGTAACATTTTGCCTTCCAATGGATGGAGCTGGCGAGCTGACAGGAAGACAATGACGGAGCTGAAGACGTAGTGAAGGTTCTGGCACTATACCACACCATGACCTGAGTGACCAGACCAGCTGTGCTTGCAGGCGAAGCCGGCTGCCAAAGCTAAAGGGGCTGCCAAAGCCAAAGCGAAAGCAAAGGCGAAGGTGGAAAAGACAACACAAGAGATGATTATATATGAGAATTGGATTCGATGCCTCAGCTACATCTACTTGATGCCACTAGCCTCTTCGGTTTGCCTCATCAGGCTTCACCGAAAGCGAAGGCAAAAGCCAAGGCCAAGGCGAAGGCAAAGGCGAAAGCCGGCAAGGCGAGTTTCCAGTTTGGAAGCATTTGGACACCCATTTTCTCAAGCCTAAAGCTCGAAAATTGACCAACTACAACTGCAGGCAACCCCAAAGCCGAAGTCCAAAGCCAAGGCCAAGGTCCAGCCCCTCAGGTTTGCTTCGACATTTTGCCGTACGATCTACGATGCACATTTGGTCAGCTTCTTTTTCCGTCTTGCAAGGTGAGCCATTTTTGTGTGATTTGGATTCTTTCATTTGTGTGAGCATTTGCCCAAGTGGAAGCAGCACAACACAGCACCTTGGTGCTGCAATGCGCCCCTTAGTTCTGATGAGATCGGTGACCTGATGTTGCCCAGTGGATATCGACCGGAGGCGCTCTCCAGGTCGCCAAGCCAGGCACACCCATGTGAGGAAAGCCAGCACCTGTTAGAGCAAGAGACGCGGCGCTTGCATGAAGAGATCCGGAGCAGGACTTGGTTCCCCTGTGTTTGCGGGGTTTTTAGAGTTTTCATGGAACGAACAACTCAGGGTTGCTGTGGTTGTGGGCTGCATGGAACGCCTGAGGACGTTGGACATGGAACGCCTGCAGCGGGAAGCCGATTCTCTTCGTGAGCAAATTCGCGATGAACAACGACGTCGGCAAAGTCGCGTGTCGGACCTTTCCGAGCAGCTGCGAGGAGTCGAAGGAAGCTTGACTTTGTAGGAGCAAGAAGCTGCTAGGAACAAAGGGCAATTCTACTAGGAGCAAGAACGCTACTAGGCTCCTGGCATCGCTACTAGGAGCAAGGACGCTACTAGTTCTAGTTTTTTGTTTCTATTAGCTTCTTGTTGCTAGTAGTAAGGCCAGGAGCCCCTAGTAGCGTCCTTGCTCCTGGTTGGTAGCGATGCCAGGAGCCCCTAGTAGCGTTCTTGTTCCTACCCCTCTTTTGTTGTCAGGTTGGCAATCCTCCTTCAGCTCTTTAGTGTGTTCCCTTGTAATCAAGAGTTTAAAGACCATTGACCCCTTCCTTCTCAAGTCACTGACCCTCTGGTTTCCTTATCCCAGGACAAAACAGACAGCTGCAGATGCAGCTTTCGCAGTTGCAGCTCCACACCACCTCGAAAGTCTCAGATGCTACAGCTTTGAAGCGCGAAGTGGTTTCAAAGACCATGGAGCTTGAGAAGCTTGTGAGGGAATTTCAACAGTCACAATCAGACCTTTTCTCCCGAGCGCAATCAATCTCTCACTCGCTTCTTCAGATGTCAGGTACAGGAGGTGAAAGAGGGGAACGAGAGCAATCTCCCAATCCCTGTGCAATTCCTTTTTCTCAAAATGCAAACGGTCATTCCGCACATTCGGCGCACGCACATCAGCGAAGTGTCCCATCTCCTTGTGCAGCTGCTTCTCAATTTGCTTCTTTAGGTCCTCTTGATGATGAAACCCTCGAAGCTTTGAAGCGACGGTTGCAATCTCTGGGTGATGTGGTGGTTTTCACCAGCGATAAGTTTGATGCCTGCTCTGCTTCTGGACACAGTATTCCGCCTGGAGCTGTACGTGTCAGGCCTCGAAAGTGTGATCATGTATTTCTCATTGAATGCCTGATGCCATACTGGGTTGAGGGCTTGTGCCCCGTTTGCAGATGTAGTTTTGCTTATAGCAGAGAAGTAAATGATGAGAGTGACAAGTGCTCATCCGTTTCTACCAGCGTATCTCAACGTGCAAGACTTGTTTCGCAAAGTCGACAACCACCTTTGAGTCATATTGGTGAAGATGGAGGCTTCGGCACCTTTGGAGGATCTCGCGGTCCAAAAGTCTTGCGAAGTGATGAGATGAGACAGCGAAGTACATCCTGTGGAGCACGCAGCGATGTTTCCGGTCTGGGAGACGGACGAATTCGTTCCCCCTCGCGGTCGGGCATCTCTGGGTCCTTGAGCAGAACGTCTTCTGGCCGTGATCGCCCCTTGTGAATCGGATCACTTGGGCCGATCGAATCACATGGAAACGATGTTCGACAACGCCAAAGAGGAAGTTTGGAGCGATCGAGAACCTGATCTCCATCCAGTTGGTGACAGTGCAGCCGGCAGAGGATTGCCTGATGCCCTGAAAATAGCCCTTCCCACTGTGCGTTCGCTTCGCCACGGGAACTCCAGTTGTTGAACTTTTGATTTCCATTTTTGCATCGTTTTCAGTCCAGGCAAAACCAAAGGCTGTGGAATCTTGGCAGCAAGGGGCAATCTAGCGGTCGATTGTGTTTCTTTCTTGTGCTTCTTGTGACTTGCCTGATTTTTCACTCTGCCAAGATCAAGAAGCCATCAAAGCGGCCGCACCCTCAGGGTTCAATGAGGGGGGCAGAAGTCTAGATTTTTGCGCACGTGCTTTGTTTGACAGGTAGATTTGGGGAGGAGCAGCAGGCTGTCCGGGGAGAGCAGGCCAGACACAGTGTTCACTTGTTCCAGCTTAGCAGCATGATGATTGTTTGGTCTTGCCTTGGAGGCACCTTACTACGATGGCTGCCATTGGACGCTTGTGCTTTTAGGAGCATAGCAATGCCAATCTTGGTACGCAGAACCACTCCACAAAGACCATCCCGTCCTACGTTGCTGCGCAGGAGACTCTGGAATGGCCGTGTGACGCGGCCGGGAATGGAACGCTTTCGCAAAAAGACATGACAATGATTCATTCAAAGGAGAGACATCAAACAACACTCACTGTACTGTATGTCAGGCTTTCTGCGATATAAATAGGTATCACGGAACCATAGCCATAGAAGCTTCGATCCCGGTGAGATGGACATTTGCCAGTTGATGCTGACTTGCGGCAACTTGGAAGTTATGCGATTGTTGCTTGAGCAGTTGATGCTGGCTATTCTTGAAACAGAGTGCGGAGATAGAGGGTCTGCTTCATTTAGAGAAACCGCTTGTGGAACACGAGAGGTTTCCCTTTCGGAATGTTAGGTGCAGCGCGACAAAGGAACCAAGTTTAAGTTCAAGCACTTTTCAGTCAACCGAGATTTGATTGAGAGTGTATTCAATGGTGGCCCTCTACACTAGCTGCTTCAGTGGCTCACTCTGCAGCTTATCGTCTTATCGTCCAGCGGAAAGGGCCTTGTGCGTTGCTTAAATGCATTTGTTTCAGTCTTTCCAATTGGAGCACTCTCCTGTGAGTACTATAATATGCGTAACTGTATAATGAAGTGTGAGTTATTTCCGGCTCAGATTCAATGTGTTCATTTGATCTCAAGATCCTAAAGAGCAGGACACAGGCGGCACCTGTCTTCTTTCAAGCAATCTATTTCTTGCTTTTGTGATGCTGCACCTGGTAGCTGCAAGTAGGCCCTTGCAAAGCTAAGCACCCATGGCTGATAGTTCAATGCGTAGCAAAGCACAAGTGTCTCTGCCATGTGGCGTCTTCTGATTGGTCTTCTTGGATTGCGTCAATGAAGGAAACTCAGCAGGCTGGGGTTCTCCGTAGATGTAGGTTGGTAGTCCTGCACGACCTTGTGGCGCCGGAGGTTTCATCCCGAACACATCTTAGATGTGCAGAATAGCCTCGGGAACTGTGGCGGCACTTGCGTTGCTTGGACTTGTGGCAGTGCTTACTGGTTGCTCAAGGCACGTGCTGTGGCATTTGCTTCCTTGTCATGAGTCTTTTCTGGACTGCTGTTGAATGTTACAGTAGATTAGATCAGCAGAGCAAACCTGAGCAAAACCTTTATTGCTTGAGGCAGAGGAGGGCCAATTTGGAGCAACTCAGCTCAAACAAATCGACCAACCCTTGGCAGGGTTGAGCTGTGGTCAGCCCTGGTGGTTCCAGGGAATGTCACATTTTCCCATGTTTATTATTCTTTTGAAGGCCATCACCAAGCGCTCTGCTCCTTTGGAGACTGGGCAAGTGGCATTTCCGGAGACACGAGGAGCGCCTGGATACTGTTCTCAAAGATAGAGGGCTGATAGTCAAATGTCAGGATAGCTCTGCTTTGCTGGCATACCACCAGGCAAAGCAGGCCGAAGTGAGCGTGTGGAAGAGATCATCCTGTTAATACATGCCGCAAACTGTATTCTTACTTGTGTCTTGAGACTCCTCAGGTGCAGGAACAGGCTATGACAGTCGGTTCATGCCTCACTCCTCAGTTGCTTGCTGACATCGGGTCAGCCATGGACTCCAACACATCTAGGCGCCACAACTAGAATAAGACTTTGGTAAATCCCAGGCGTTTGCCTTTGCATGTTGGCATGAGACCTGGTAGATTTTCTTTGTTCGCAGTCCTGTGGCACTCAGCCAGAAGCTTGAAGTGTATGAGGACGGGGGCCCAAAAGTAATCGTGCATTTTGCTTGGTGTCTCCCTGCAGGAACTGGCTTTTGTCATGGAGTCCTTTGTTTGGGAGGATGGGAGTAACGATGCTCTGATTCAGACTGTCTTGAGTACTATATCATCCCTGTCTCCACCTTCCGAGCTCGGTTTTCCTTCAGGACCACTTTCTTCAACTCTCTGATCAAACTGAGATGCTGAAAGAGATTGGCCTCGCAGGGTCCGCAGGTCGTTCATCGCCGA
The DNA here is from genome assembly GCA_963970005.1 of Durusdinium trenchii. Taxonomy (NCBI): domain Eukaryota; class Dinophyceae; order Suessiales; family Symbiodiniaceae; genus Durusdinium; species Durusdinium trenchii. Next base: position 128,420 of record CAXAMN010004446.1, read on the forward strand.
ACAGGTTGTTGAGGCCGTCTTCTTTCTGCTGAGGCCGCGCACGGTCTGCAGGCTGTGGAGCTGGAGATGGCCACCTGGAAGGTCCAGCAAGCTGTTGATGGTGCCGATGTTTACATACATATCTAGTATCTAACTATATATATATATATATACACATTGTATGAGGGCTGCGAGTGGTGAGTGGTGAGGTGTCGATTTGGATCATTGCTCCTGTTTCGTCTGAGGTTGCCCTGCGGCTGTGCCTTACCACTCGATGTGAGCAAACCATCCGACACGCTGAGCTTCTTCTTCGGGTTGGAATCTGGAATGGTTTTGTGACAGATCCCCTTGCACGATCATTTCTTCCAAGATCTTGAATGCCTGACTTTTGTCTGCAGATCGGCGTGTCTCTTTCCAAGCAGCCGAGTCAGGAGAAACTGTTCTATTCATGACATGAGTTCGTTGCCGCATGATATTGCGAGTGTTTCAGTTTAGAGATCAGGACATGGAGAAAGTTCTGGATGTCTACGAAGAGGAGCCAAAAGGGATAGTCTGACTCAGTGTTTGAGCCGACAGAATAGATGGATCACCTTTCGTCAGGCCGAAGAGATCTTCGTTACACTTGACAAGAAAGCACATCCATTGTATGCGATCCTTGTTCCTTGGTGCAGATGTGCTCAGACCGAAACTCGCAAGAAACACCGTTTGAGGTGCACAATGTGGGTGCGACAGCTGGGCAGCGCGGAGACCGAAAAGGCCATCTGGAGATTTACTTATTGTTTCTACTAGTAACAAGTGCATCGCTACTAGTAACAAGTGCCTTACTAGTAGTAACAAGAATTAGTTAATTCTTGTTTCTACTAGCAAACATTGTTACTAGTAGTAAGGCCCTTGCTCCTAGTAGCGATGCCCGGAGCCCCTAGTAGCATCCTTGTTGACCGCCTTCGCCAGACGTTTCGGCTCGGCCTTCCTGAGGTGAGAAAGAATCATTTGAGAAGGCCAGAGAGCTGTTGTCCTCTTCCCACTCTTCGATCCCTGTTATCCTTTTTCAAAACATATATATATATATATAGTATAATATTTTAAAAAGTAATATAATGCAATGTCATACAAGGTAATATACTAGAATATTTTATTATATTCTGTTCTATTATATTATATGATGTATGGTTCAGCATGCTTGACAGCTACTGGGAGGCTCTCGACATTTACAGGAACACCAGCAAGAACTACACAGAGACCTACACCAGCTTATTGTCCGAAAAGCAGCAATGCATATCAGCATGCTTTGTTGTCGGGAAATGCGGTAGGTACGAAGTAGCACTGGCCAGAGAAGAGATGGGGGATTTGGATGGAAGTACCAGAGCTGCAAATTTGGTTGTGCGTTTTGTGTTTTTGACTTTGAAGGTTTTCTGCCAGGTGACAGAAGACGACATGTGGCGTCCATGAGCAATCATACACACACTTAGGATATTGTGTACTGAACTGAATGCGGTGCCACACGCCGGCCTAGGGTTCCATTTCCTAAGAGTACATGTACGAACCACGAGAACCTGGAGGACTTTAAGAGGAAAGAAGGCCAAAAGCTCAAGGCGAAGAACGGACCGACGGGGTGACGGCGTAACGTGCAAGTCTGCGGAGCTCACTAGCACTTTACAAAGGGAAGAAGGGTGGCCACCAGCTGCGGCTTATAATGCGCCCAGGTGCACCAAGCAGGTACGTTTACACAAGCACTGCATGAGAGTCTTCGTTGGCTCTCGTCTCATGCAGGCTCCGAGAGCCCCCTGCTGTGAAACAAAACGGAAAGGCAAACCTGAAAAATCCAAAAGGATCCCTATGATTCCAAGGGTTACACACACACGCCTCCCCGAAGGGAGGCATGTGTGACCTCCATCCTGCCCGGAAAGGAGGTAGGCACATGTGCACGCAAAAGGGACAGATGAAAATGAGAAGGACAAGACAGACAAAGGTGTGTGTGGTTGCCGATGAAAAGGAACCAAGTGAAGAGGGACAACCGATGAGCCAAACCTCATTGTAACGAACCTGGGCCACCTGAACCTCGTTGTAAGTAGAGTACGCGTGCGTGTATGTGTACAAACTAAGGTCCGGACGATAGTGCGCGCAAGAGAAAGAGGATGAGGATGAAGAGACATGAAGACAGAAGGACATGAAAGGAAAGAAGGAAAAAAAAGGTCTGTGGGGGGCGGATGAAAGGGGAACCAAATGAAAGGGGGCAAACCGATGACAGTCCAAACCTCATTGAGAAACCTGTTGCAAAAGCCTAGTTTGCTTGTAAATACGCCACGCGCGAGGAAAGAGGGGGGAGGGGAGGAGGAAAAGAGAAGGATGGAGAGAAGGAAGCAAAGGTGTTCCCAGCTACGGCACAAGCGTCCAAGGACACACCAAAAAGGAAGGGCTCCCAGCTATGACGAAAGCATCCAGGGACGCCCAAGGAAGAGGGTAAAGAGAGGAAAAAGAGAAGGAAAGAAAGAGAGAGGGAGAGAAAGGGAGAGGAGAGAAAGGAAGGTGTTCCCAGCTACGAACAATCGTCCAGGGACACACCAAAGGAGGAAAGGGGAGATCCTGAGTATTACATTCAGGAAAACCCCAGAAAGCAAGGAAAGAAAGGGGGGAGGGCAGGGGGAGAAGGGGGCTAAGTTCTCCACAGGTTCCAATGAACCTTGAACAAACTTCGGCCGCTGCGGCCACGTACGCCGTGCCGAAACGGCTGGCTGCTTTGACCGCTGCGGTCACGTGAAGGCATGGGCCAACTTGGAATTCCAAAGATGAGACAAAAATCATCGTACGTACGGCCTAGGCCACCTTCGCCCGCTCTGGGCATCTACATCTCCGGGCAGGGGAGATAACGACGTACACCCGTTCGACGGGTCCACGGGAGGCACTCTGCGGGCTCATCCCGGGTTGGCACAAGGCCAAACACACTTAGGATATTGTGTACTAGGGTTCCATTTCCTAAGAGTACATGTACGAACCACGGGAACCTGGAGGACTTTAAGAGGAAAGAAGGCCAAAAGCTCAAGGCGAAGAACGGACCGACGGGGTGACGGCGTAACGTGCAAGTCTGCGGAGCTCACTAGCACTTTACAAAGGGAAGAAGGGTGGCCACCAGCTGCGGCTTATAATGCGCCCAGGTGCACCAAGCAGGTACGTTTACACAAGCACTGCATGAGAGTCTTCGTTGGCTCTCGTCTCATGCAGGCTCCAAGAGCCCCCTGCTGTGAAACAAAACGGAAAGGCAAACCTGAAAAATCCAAAAGGATCCCTATGACTCCAAGGGTTACACACACACACATTGTGACATGAAGTAGTGGAACAGGCTGACACTTCTCTAAAAGCTGAATATGTATGAAGCCTACCCAGCAAGTCAGATGTTCCAGGCATGATTTGCAGACGTTGAAGACACGTGTTTGGTATTTATATATCCAGTTTCAGAAATCACTCAAACAGCCAGCGTTTGTCTCATGTTTCAACTCTGAGTGAGGCCTTGAAGCTTTTCAAGAGGCAGGTCTTTCAATCCGCGATGTCATTTATTCAGAGTCGGGGGATAGTTCATGTTCCTTGTTGCAATCTGACTTTTGCGGGACTTGGGTGTCCTCCTGGCATTCAGGTCCTATGTTTTTGATGTCACAGTAGCTCAGCAGCTTCTTGTAAGTAATTTGCAGGCAGAGCGAGCTTTCTTGCACAATGAACACATCAGTGAGAAATTGCGACTCACACATGTTGGAAGCTTAGCTTTGTTCTTGTTCACGCTCGAACAGATGCCGCATCAACCCAGGTGGTTGTTATTGGGGACATGCGTCGCAACAGTGGTGATATAGCCGGAGCCCAGCATGCCTACGAGATTGCACAGAAGGCATGCCTGCGAGATTTGTGATCTTTTGAGTTACTATTAGCGATGGCCTCCAACCTGCTCGCGATGGCCTCCAAGCACCAGATTCAACGAATGACTATGACCCCCTGGATTCAACGGGGTGTGACGTTGCACAGCCTTGCACAGGTGCACCAACGGAGTGGAACGCTCAACACGCCGCAGGGACGGCTTGTACAAAAGAATCTTAAGGTCGGGATGGTCTGGGTCTTTGTCGGGAGAAATGGTTTGCCTAGTTTTTGCTGGTTGCAATAATTATATACATTGCACTGTTTTTTTGCGGGTTCTTGCCACTTTGCAGGACATCAGAAGTACCCTCCAACAACTTCCGCAAAAGCAGCGCGCTTTGTTGGAGAGGCTGTGTGAGATGTGGGGAGTCGACAAGGGTGTTCTTTTCGGCCAAGCTTCGATGAAGGGTGGTTGGACCGAAGATCAGAAACAGCCATTGCAAGTCGTGACAGGGAATTAGAAGTACATCGTCGACCTGGACAGCCAGAAACCGCAGAAGAGGTGCAGGACACGCGATTTGGTGCCAGTTTGAAACCTTCTTGTCGCTATCGACGATATTGCTTTGCTTCTTGAGGATGGCCTGTACCTGCAGAGTGCTGGCAGGTAGCTATGAGCTGGATCGTCGCCCACAGCCTTTTGCTGCACGAGCTGGACATCATATTTGCGCCGAACAGCCTAGGACCGATCGGAGCACCCTCATGATCTTGAGCTCGCCGACGTGACCAGGGAAAAGAGAAGCAAATGGGTGGTGCATTGTACTGTTTGGGTGGGTTATGCAACAAGCAGGTTGAGTGAACGAGCCTTGTGGCTTGGTGCCTTGTGTTGTGCGCTTGGCTTACAGCAAACCGTGTCCGAGCTGGGCCACCGCTCTTGCTCGCCGCTGTGCGCCATTTGCCGCCTTGTCACTGGGATCCAATTTCGCTTATTTTCAAGCTCTGGGCCATACTGGTGTGGGTAGAGAATCCATTTTCACCTAGATGAGATCAGCCATATGCTGTATAAGTTCATGGGACATAGAGTTGATACACTTGAAGCGATCTTTACAGTCGGATTCCCTTGCGAATAGTTGAGATTTCTGTCTGGTTGGTAGAAATGGTCACAATTTCACCTGAGCCATTCGGAGAAACCCATTTGTGTAACCTCAGCGTGCTGAAGTCTTGAGCAAATGCGTTACATGAGCGTTGCTTGCACTGATTGCCAAGCTTTGCTTTGTACTGTAGCATTCAATGCTGAGGCAGTTCCACGAAATCATGTTCCAAGACTCAGCTAGTGCGGCATCGACAAAGGAACCTTTGCCAAAGACACCTTGATGTGGGACCACCACAATCTCGCTGCTACTAAGGCCTCCCACCATCACGCAGCATATGGACTACATCCAGGTTGCGAGAACTGCCCAAACTATCAACTGAAAGTGACACGGTCAGGGTGACCGGGAGAATCTGCATTGTCAAGAGATTTGGTGCATCGACTCTTTTTTGCTGAGTACCTCCCGATGCAAGGATTTGCTTTGAGCCTTCAACATGCCGCAGCTTTTTCAGTTTGGATGCCATGGTCACAAGCTTTAGATTGCTTCTTGCAAAGTGGCCGCAAGAAATCGCACGATGGACTTGACACTCCATGAAGCCTTTTTGATTCTTTTGACATTCCATGCCTCCATGCTGTCTATGGAAGTTGAGACTTGCTGCATAAAGCAAGCATAACTAATAACACAAACGATTAGACTTGGTGGTACTGCGTACTTCGGCTTGTTCAATGGACAGCTAGACTCAATTTGCTATGCGGCTGGAGACTTACAATTCAGTTCTATTGTCGTAAATGTACTTTTGAGCGCCTCCCAGGGACTCATGAGATGGGTTTGCTTGTCCAGACCTCATGCTTATTCGCCAGTTGTGTTCTGTCACAGCTGCACGTTTTTTGAGGTTTTGCCTCAATGCTCTTCTCAAGCCGGATGGGTTTGATCCTTGGACACTCCGTTTATGTTGGAACACACACCTTTTCTTAGCCAAGTCTGCAATGTGAGAATCGGAGGTGTCTGGCAATCTACGTGCAGCTGGGTGGTTCACTGTCAGCTTCCCCAAGCCCTGCTGCGGCCTCGTGTGTTGGGTTCAGAAGTGTGGGTTCAACACACCACGCTGGAGGCTGAACGTGCTTCTTTACAGGGCCTGCAGCTCCTGGCTGCCAAACTGCAAGAGTGCCTTGTCCATACCAATCAGGAATTGTTCGACAAGTGATTTAAGGAGTCAACCGGCAGTATCACGAACGAAGGTACACTCCATTCTATGGACCGTCGCAGCTGCCACTCAGACTTCGCCTGAAGATAGAGGCAGACTCGACACTTTTAGAGCAGACTGGGCACACCAAGATTGTCCTAGACACACACGATTCGTATCAAAGCTTGCGCCTGTCTTTGTTTTCACGAGACACTCACTCTCGCCTTGCTGAATTTGTGGCAACATGCCTGCAAGCAGGATGACGAAGGAGATCCCGCCCTCGTATTCTTCTTAGGTGTTGGTAGCTTCGCTGCACACGGTGCTTTTTTCGGTTCACATGCTCCGAATGAGGCTGGTGAGATCTATTCGAGAATGATTGAAAGTAGCGAGGCCAGGAGAGAAGTCGAGGAGAGTCAAGACGATGTTTCATGGGATGCCGTTCGGACTAGCAAGGTCAACTTCTTGGTCGGACTTCAAGATTCACCTATGCAGGAGGCCTTCCAAGCTGCAGCCCTTTGTAAAGCAGTGGGAAGCTTTGGAATTTGTGGATGGCAGGTCGCTACTGGCATTGCAAATTCTCGGGGTGTCTTGACCCTTTTGACTGGTTCAACCACGTGGCATCCTCATTTGGCATGTGTTTGGGACTTGGCGACAGAGCTGCGACTCAGGTCAACTCAACTTGGTCCATGGGCCTTTACACCTGATGTTCAGGCCAAGTCATTAGTAGAAAGAAAACAATGAGGAAAAACATAATGTAAGGATCCCCGTCGACAGTTCCTCTATGAAATGGGTGGGCGTACGCCCCGTATACGGGCGATTTTTTGCAGACAACCTATGTGGGTACTAAATTAGACACCCTGCATTTTGTAAAAATCACTATGGTTAAGGAGCTGCAAGGCAGTTGAGAGAACATGTATAGAGCCTGAGTGTCTTGACCCCGCCCTTTCTATAGACTCAAATTTTGTGCCCGCAGATTTATATCTACAAAATGTTTTGCACAAGGTCTCCTTGGAATGTTAACGGGGATATGTAAGGGCTCTTTTAATAGAGCACCCTTACAGTACATTCATTTTGTCAACTCTTATTCTTGCATATATATATATATATGTAAATATGTACTTCCCCGTATTGGCAGCAGCTTTTGCTTTTATGTTGTGAATTTTGGACCAGGTAAACGATGTGATGGCTGGCGCCATGGATGCTTGTCTTAAGGGCAGCCCATAAGAGTCAAACAGCGCATGTGTTTCAACTTAAGGAGTTGGCTGCAAGTCAGCAAACACCAGCGCAGTCAATTGCGACCATTTGGGATGTCCAGCACTCAGCAGCAGTGTACAGAGGAATCCCATCAACATCATTGCTATGAATGATGCCACTTTCCCCGTGCTTGAGTATCCATAAAGAGACGCTCTTGTGCCTTCTTGCATCTTTCAGGCTGGAAGTTCCTTTGCCGAGCGACTCTGTGCTGGAGCCACTGACCATGCTCGCCGCCACTCGGCCACAACCCGGAGAACAAATTTCGTGCTGAACAGCATTTTCAACATGGACACTTCTAGAAAGGAAGAAAGCAAGAAACAGAAAGAGAGAGAGAGAGAGAGATAGAGAGAGAGAGAGAGAGAGAGAAGGAGAGAGAGAGAGAGAGAGAGA
>CAXAMN010004446.1:136688-147342 GCA_963970005.1 Durusdinium trenchii
GAGCGAGAGAGAGAGAGAGAGAGAGAGAGAGAGAGAGAGAGAGAGAGAGAGAGAGAGAGAGAGAGAGAGAGGGGGAGAGAGGAAGGGAGAGGAAGGGAGAGAGAGGGAGAGAAAGGGAGAGCAAGGGAGAGAAAGGGAGAGAAAGGGAGAGAGAGAGAGGGAGAGATAGAGAGACAGAGAGAGATAGAGAGAGAGAGAGAGATAGATAGATAGATAGATAGATAGAGAGAGAGAGGGGGAGAGAGGAATGGAGATAGAGCGAGAGAAAGGGATAGAAAGGGAGAGCAAGGGAGAGAAAGGGAGAGAAAGGGAGGGACAGGGAAGGAGAGGGACAGGGAAGGAGAGGGACAGGGAGAGAGAGGGAGAGATAGAGAGATAGAGATAGATAGATAGATAGATAGATAGAGAGAGAGAGAGAGAGAGGGGAGAGAAAGGGAGAACAAGGGAGAGAAAGGGAGAGAAAGGGAGAGAAAGGGAGAGAAAGGGAGAGAAAGGGAGAGAAAGGGAGAGGGACAGGGAGAGAGAGGTAGAGATAGAGAGAGAGAGAGAGATAGAGAGAGAGGGATACAGAGAGAGAGAGACAGAGAGAGAGGGAGAGAGAGAGAGAGAGATAGAGAGAGAGAGGAGTTGTTTGAAGCAGGTTTTGCATGTCATCATTCAGGCTTTGGTATGAAGGTCGTGGATGCAACAGGGATCGCTGACCAGGTAGGGGATTCAGTGGGTTCAGGGAATCTTGATATTGGAGCTACCTGCTGTTCCCCACAAGCATTCTGCTCTTTTGATTCCTAAGCAACACCGTTCTTTTCGGTTGTGATCTCTATTGCTGAGGGGTGCGATTGAATTGCTGTGTCTTGGAACGCTATCCCAAAGCACAGGCAATGATGCCACATATGCGGCAGCTGAAAGCGATGGGCTCCAAACTTGTTGGAAGATGGTATTTGCAATGTCCTTGAATTCATGGACTTTGAACCCATTGGCCATTGTGTGACACTTTGTTTACCTGTTTCTTTGCAAGTGCTTGAGGTCCAGATTTGCTCGTCGGCTGTGGCAACCTCCGAAGTGCAGAGCAAATCCTCATCTCTGTCACTGGCTTGGTTACTCAGAAGGAAGCTGGCTTCTGCTGGAAATTGACTGCCAAGGCCAGCTCCCTGAGTCCTTACCTTGGAAGGAGCTTCAGACCTGACTGACTCATGCTGACTTGACGTTTGCCGGTTTGCACATCATCACTCTAGGTCCTAGGTCTACACCTGGAGTGATTCACTGAGGTTTTGTCCCTTTTGGACTCGTTCTGACCGCAGTGTCCAGCAGGCGATTGGCTGATTCCATGTCCGGCTGTGTCGGCAGTGGGGCTGGGTGTCATGTCTCCACATGCGTCTCCGTGCTCTTTGCGCAGGGATGCGGTGCGCTCTGTAGGCGCTCATCTCGCGCAGCACACTCAGCTCTTGGCTAGATGTACGTAGAAATTCTGACTCTTCAACAATGATGCATGTTGCTCTTCTTAATTTTGCCACTGTTGCAGGAACTACGTCATGAGTCCATTGGTTTGGGAGCCTTCTGACTCTGTGAAGTGCCCAGTGTTTGGCCAGCCACTGAGACGATTTTTGCTTGGGGCTGTGTTAAAGAAGATGGTGAGACCATAAAGTATTTGCGGAAGTAGTTGATTGAGGGTTGGAATGGAGGCTCTGAGGTCATTGCTCAATGAACAGAGACTTTTGAATCACCATTACTTTGCTTGAGATCCGTTTGGAGTTAGAAATCTGTTGAGAATACTTTCCCATCTTCCAACAAGGTTCAATTTTTTTTGAGCCCTTTAATCTGTATACCCGATTTGTGACTTGCAACCACGGAAACCCAGTCCGGCAAAGCCGCAGTGGGTCCATGAAGGGAACAGACTCTAGGCTCCGCACGCGACTTTGCTACAGCTTATCGTGCAAAGTTCAACGAGGAGAGTCACAGACGCAGTGTTTCCAGTCTCACTCTGCGGCCGCATGGCAATCATTATTGAATCTTGTTTGGCAGAGCTCACCATAAACTTGTTCAAAAAGTTGCTCAACCACGGAATGCATGGTCTTGAAAAGTGAAACATTGTCATCTTTGAGGAGCCCCTCCCAGAAAGTGCAGCGGCAGCTGCTGGAGGAATTGCATTGCTTGCAGCCATTCAAGCAGTGGACGTCTCAGCACCGTCACTTTTTGGTTATTTTGGTGCATTTGGGTTCGTGGGTGACCAGGTTCAGTTCAATAGTTTTCCCCTTAGTTGGTAGCTTTCTGATCCTGGTAACCGCATGCTAGCAATAGGTTTCTGTGGTGATACAGGAGGCTGCTAGGCTGCTAGCAGAATGGACACCCCAGCTGACAGATCAAATGTAGAAGAGTTCTCGTGGCATGAAGACATGCTTGTGTTCGAGAGACTGCAACAGTCATGCGTTAAGTTAACCTCACTGGCTGTTTCAGTCTGGTGCGTGGTAACGTATGTGCTTGCTGATTGAGGTGAGCAGCCTGGAGCAGAATGCAGTTCGACAGGTGTGGGCGAGCTCTAGTTTTTACATGTTTGAGTAGCTGGATTGATAGAAAGACGAGTGATTCCTGACATGTTCCGCCACTTCAGACTGTCGCCTGAAACACACCAGGCGTTGCTTTCCTTATCGTTGCAAACCTGCTATGGGCAGCTGTCCTTCGACAGCAATGGTCAGTGGCTCAGCCTGGCTCAGCCTCAGGCTGAACAGACTCACCGCGAAACTGCCACAAGATGGTCTTCATTTCTTGTTTCAGCGACAGAAGGGTAGCAACATGCTACCATGTCCTGCTTCTCAAGCGGACTTGAGTTGCTCAGGTACTCGGACAAGTGCTGAAACCTTGACTCAACAGGCGGGTTGCCGATGGCCAGCTGAGTGCAAGTATTCCCTTGGCAGCTTCAGGTTCAGCCTCTTGGAAAGGACCGCAATGCCTATTTTGTCTGGATTTCTGCAGTCCTGTGCACGGCAATGACAAGGATGTCCAAGCTGCTTTAAACAAAGAGTCCTTGCAAGGACAAAGGTACCATGGACCGTTGGACGACCGCAGACATCGTCACATTAGGTTGTCACCTCAGGCTTCCAAGGCCATCCGGCTCACTTTTGGAAGTCCATGCTTGCATCATCCCTCTTGGCATGCAAGTTCAGTCACCAATTGGACGTGTGGAAATCATGAAACACCTCAAGGTGGAACACATGCACTGAGTGGCTGGCCCTTGCCTACCTGGGTCCAGAAAGAGATTGACGTCTACCCCTGCATCCCGGGGGAGGCACCTCACCACGAAGAAGATATTTGGTGTACATTGAAAATGCAGAGAGTAGCACCTATAAACAGCTCCAAGCTGGCATAGCTCCTGGCATGGGTGTTTGAATGCGGGGGGGGCAGGACGTAGTGACGCAGTGCCTTGCAGGCTGTAGTGCTGGACAATAGCGGCAACGTATCGACCTGCAAGCGTGAGCCTGAGGAGAGTGGTTGACTCCCAACGCATCACGATGCATCACTCCTTAGTTGGACCAACCGCTCAGGCAGTGCCCACCGGGCCAGTACCGCACTCCGCGCTCCGTAGAATGCGAGGAGTGCGTTCCGGGTACGTTTTGGCCCAAGCAGTTAGCCAAAGGCCAAAGGCTTTTTGAGCATCGCAGTTTCATTTCGTGTTTGGGCAACCGCCCCATTGCACTGCTCTGGCTATGAGGTATGGCACTGCGTCGGGAATGAGCCAATGTGACATTTGCCCTTCTGGTGCAGACTGCCCAGGCAACACACAGTCAGTGCCTCAAAGCATTTTGGTGGGACAAAAGTTTTGTGGCGCAGTTGCACTGGCTCCAAGGGTTTTCGCAAAAGCGGGTCTGCATCTCAGTGAAGAGCTCACTATCGTGGCATTCGAGAGTGACTCGTGAGAGACTCTCGAGTAGATGACTCTCATCATGGTGAGGATTTTTTTACATCGCACCGGGCTGAAGCATGTAGCAGTTCCTGTCGTTCCGGTCCTCTCACTGTAGAGCTGCTCTAGGCTTTTACCGCCTCCCATCCGCTTCTCAATCCGGCACCTTCGTGGCTTGGCTTTTGCTCTGTAGCTCAATAGCCGTTGGGTGGTAAGAGAGGTACTTCTGTTGTGAGAGGAGCTGAGATTTCTGAGCTCTCTGGTTTCAAGCGAAGCAACCAACAAACAACCACACTGGGCCAAGACCAATGAACACTGCAAACCTTGGCCTCCTCTCACTGAGTTTCTTGGCCTTCAAGCTGCTAATCGTTTGAGGTTGAGTGCAATCCTCGGGAGCTTTGCCTTGGAAAGAACCAGTGCAACGAGGCACATCAAGGCATTTTGTGCTGGATCCTCAGATTACCGATCGTACTCGGTCCTTGGCATGCACCCACCGTCCACATTCGCTGTGCCTTCGCCAATCCAAGGTCAACATTGCGAGCCTGGCTACTCGCTACCGCTTTGGGGCCTGAAGCGTCTAGAGCTAAGCGATACCAAAACGTGAAGATATCTAGAGCTAAGGATGGCAGAATGAAATAGCACAATTGTACACGGATGTTTTCAAGAAGGGGGCATGCAGAGACACTCCGCACTGATCCATTCGTCTCAACATATGAAGCGTTTAGATGACCGCATACCTTAAAGGAAGCTGTCGATCATTGAAGGATGTTTCAGTTGAGTGAGCCGAGGCCACTTGTGTATGAAATGCCCAGATCAAAATGTGTGGGTCTCGAGCTATCACTTCGGTCACCCTACAAAGCAGAACATTTTTTATGACTTGGTGACTTGGTAGATTCTTCTTGACTGGAGGTCGCTGTTGGCAGCGTCGTTCTTACCGTCTTCCTGTACGCCAGGAGCATACCTTGTACCTTCTTGCATATTTTCTTCCATGTTCAATGTCTATGTCTAAGTCAAATCAGAGACACCAACTTCCTGGTCCTTTTGCTGGTCATCCAGGCCGTGAGGCCTTTCAGCGACTGAGGTTCTCTACATTTGGCTGATCGTGAAGGGCACGAGGTCTGCCTCGCAATCTGTGCGGGCGATCCATTCCGTGATCCTGAAGATTGGCCGGAAACCCTGGCAAAGAATGTGGGCGACTGGATTCGCGGGGTTTTTGGTTTGGAGCATCTCCTTTAAAGTATCAAAGTGAACTCTTTTTCAGGTGTCAACTACTTGCAATTCGCATCTGCCCCAGTTCCAAACATTGTATGTATTGCTCGTCGATGCTAGCTTGGCCAAGGCGGGAACCGCGTTCGAGGCCACCGAATTCAAAGTATCGTCCTCGAAGCCTGCATGGTACCATGAAATGGGCATGGTATCAGCCTCTTTTCAATCAGTTCCATGTGTATTTTGGACGTATCGTGCTTTACGAAGGTGATGGTGGTGACCATCTGCGGAGAAGGTGCAGCATATTTGCTTCCATTCATTGAGATGTCTGTCCCTGAGGTGATTGAATTTTATTCCAGCCAGCCACTAACTGGGGCTTCATCGGACATGGGCCATCACTCGTGAGGCCTGAGCGGCTGCAGTATCCCTTCACTGCATTGATGAGCCTGTTCCTTTGCAGTCGACGATCCTTCGCAGTCCAGTTCCTTTGCAGTTGCTTCAGACCTAATTACGCGATCTGAGGTCTGGACTGCATCCTTCCGGAGGGCAGTGGGATTCGTCCTTATCAAGTCCGGGCCTTTGCAATGTAGACGGGGTTCCGAAGACCTTGAAATGGACTTGGGCAGGTGGAAATCACGGTCGGCTGGGCACCCAGAGTGAGTGATGCGGCTGGGAGCCTTTGCTGGAACTGTCTTCTTGAGGCCTCATCTTGATGCCAGCAGCATTCTTTATCATGACGCTCTTCGCAGCAATCCGGAAGGAGATGAATCCTTGCTACTAGGTAAGAATGTGAGAGAGAAGTAGAGAAGCTTTCCGGCGTTCTAGCAAAGATGTTTTCGAAGGCAAAGAAAGGGTTTACTTATGTTTGAGTTTATCCAGAGAGGAGTCCAAGAGTTTCAAGTGAGTGCGAAGCACGGGAGAGGCACCAAATGCTTGAGAGCATTTGGTTGTGCAGGATTGCATTGGAGTGTTGGGCCCTTGGCTTCGGCAGAAATGGGCCTCCCGCTCAGAAAAGAGAATAGTTTTCAGACAGACAGTGGATGCAAGAATATTGAACCAGGTTGACTACAGGGTAGTGCTCTCAGCCACATCTCGCTTGGAGTCTTTTCACGACTCCATAATCCTACGATTGCCCAGGAGCAATGTAGAGCCCGCACTCTTGAGCCAGGACCTCGAAGCCACAGCTGCACATAACTAGGCATCAATGACTTCAATAACCTCTGAAGACGCGCTGCCTGGTGATTTGTCTTGGGTCTAAGAGGTGGCAGAGGCTGAGCATGCCGCTTTGCTTGTAAGGCAAGAAGCAGTTGAGGAGTCAACCCCGCAGGAGAGTTTGATGATTCGTGTGATTGTGGAACAACAGGTCACCAGTTGTATGGCACTTTTGTTGATTCCTTTTGCTTGGGAGGACCTCGACATTCTCAGCAGGGTGCCGCAGCGAATAGGGAACGGTTCCGTGGCTTCGCCGCACTCGGGCATGTCTCCGTGCTTCAAGGAAAGGGGCATACGTGGCAATGGTTTGAGCAGGTTGAACCAGTTGCTGAAAACCCTCATAATGCTAAGCATTCCCTCTAAAGACTCTGCCTTCACTGACAAACACCGGCAGCAACCGCAGAGCACTGCAAGTTGTCTCAAAATGAGTGTTGTAACGAAGTGGGCAGTTAAAAAACAACATGTGACAGGTTGTCATTTCTGACATGACAAGTAATTTACACAGTTCAGTTCAGTAGGTTTGTTTTTGCTCTTTATCATGATCATAATGGCAGCTCTTTGAGTGGCAGGACGGATCACCAACCTTTTCGCCACAACGACGCTTCACAGGTGGAGAGTGTTGCTGGTTATCGGTTCCACGTAGAACGTGTGACACCACATTTGGCACCAGACAGTTCACAGGTGGAGATTTTACACCAATGCGGGAAGCTCGAGATGGACCTCCATAGCTACTAGGAACAAGGACGCTACTAGAGGCTCCTGGCCTTACAACTAGGAGCAAGGACCCTACTAGGGGCTCCTGGCCTTACTACTAGGAGCAAGGACGCTACTAGGGGCTCCTGGCCTTACTACTAGGAGCAAGGACGCTACTCGGGGCTCCTGGCCTTACTACTAGGAGCAAGGACGCTACTAGGGGCTCCTGGGCTTACTACTAGGAGCAAGGACGCTAGGGGCTCCTGGCCTTACTACTAGGAGCAAGGACGCTACTAGGAACCCGCGCATCGCTACTAGAACTAGGTCCATAGCTTAGTGGCTGCATCTCCGAGATGGCTGAAATGTTCCGAGGTCGGCCTACGGATTGAGCTCTCCGTGGAACAAGCACCGTTCTGAAGAGGAGATGGACATCGGACAGTTAGTTATAACATGTTGTAAACATAGTTTAAGCAAGGAACGTGTTTGGGTTGTTTGAATGAGGCCCCCCCTTGAAGGGGCCTTATTCAACGGAGCCCAAACACCTTATGATTTCTCTTTACTAATTGCCCCTTAGGTGGAATCGTGGAATCTGTCGTTGTTGTTTCCACGAAAATACCGGTGATATCCACCAACACGCTCTCAGGACTCCCCATCTCCAACACGCTCTCAGCGTCACACGCAGGTTCCTTCCGGCTGACTTTGGCAGGCACCGCAGGTCATATTTGCCCTCGGCAGGTCTTTGTGAACAGCGTGGCTACTCGCTTCGTGAACTCGGTGATTGTGATGAGCTTCATTTTGCATCCTGTGGTGGTCAGGACCGACTCGTTTTTGAATGGTCAAGTTTGTCCAAGAGGCCAAGAGAAAAGGCAAGAAACACACCAACTTCAAGACCTATTCGCACTTTGAAAGCCATCATGGGCCATGAATGCGGCACAGATGAGCTTGCTGCAAGCTTGTGAAAGATTCTTCCAAAAGAATACTCATTGTGCTTTTAGCAATTATGTCTCTCAAGTTTGAAGCCTGAGCTCGAGTCGAAGGATCTTGGTCGTTGGCTTCGAGTGCGAGGAGCTTGATGTACTTCGTCACAGGTCCGAGTGCATTTTTCAGGATTTTCAGCTGGCAAGAGAACAACTCTACTCAGTATACTGTATACAAAATATAACAGCAAAGCTCGAGCATAATTCGAACTGGCAGACGGGACTTCAGCGTGGAGTGCAACTCTGATGGTCACAGGCATGTGAGCAGTGAGCAGTGCAGTCACAGAGACCAAGTGCAATGAATTTGAATAGGCCATGGCTCTGTCTCAGTACCGTCGGCCTGGTGATTTTTGGGCTCGGAGTACCTGTGCTTGACTCAGAGTTACCCTGCAAGAATCATGGTTTTGTGTGAAATATGGACCGAAAGTGGGGCCCGCATTTGCATGGTCATTTTCTACTGCAAAGTGGCAAATGGCTCTGTTCATTAGTTCCAAACCTTGTTAGAGGGTTTGTCGATCAAACATCAGCAACCTCTTTTGAACTACAGTAGCTAGAGTTTATTGATGCCTGGGTGTCACCAGTGACTTCCAGGTGTCCCTCTTCATTGCACTGTGCAGAGTACGGAAGCACCTCTACCGCCCGGACAGTGGGGGTGATTTGGCACGTTGACTTGACGTTTTCTTCTCCGTCTTTAAGGTCACTTGTGGGATCGTTTGGGGGTGAAGGAAATTCGGAAGCGCTACGGGTTTCTTTACAATGGGTTTGAGCCATGTGCTGAGTTTGGATGCTTCTTCTTTGTCCTTGCAAGGGTTCAGAGTCTACAAAACTTCATCAATTCCTTCAGGCTGAAGTATTACTACTTCGAGTCTGTTGCACCCTTATGATCCAGCCGGCTCTGAACAGATCCCAAGTGGGAGCAAGTTGAACCAAGGTCTACATGTTTCGGAAGGTGATGATTTTGCTTTTCTTCACCGCTCCCACAATGTATGTGCGGATGGTTGGACCCTCGAACCCTTGAAGACTGGAGATGGATCCCCGATTTCGGGCGCACTGCTGGTGATGGTCTAAGGTCTTGATGCTGTTCACATCCTTCGGCTTTATTTTGCTCCATGTCTATACTGGACCTTTCGACAACCGCAGCTACATGTGCTGGCACCTTATATCCATGCGTATTGGATGAATCCCGTGCTTGTTTGTCGTCCATTGGGACACCTGTTGGTTCCGGCCTTCAAGGTTTGGACCGGCTTGAAGCTCTGAGCTTGACTGCCTGGACCTTCAAATTTGACTTCTAGTGATTTGCTACTAGTAGCTTCTTGCTACTGTATTGTAGTAATGCCCTTGTTACTAGTAGCTATGCCCTTGTTACTACTAGCTTCTTACTACTACTAGTAGTAGTGCCCTTGTTACTAGTAGTAATGCCCTTGTTAGTAGTGGCGATGCCCTTGTTACTGGTATATAGCTTCTTGCTACTAGTAGTGGGCTTTGCCAACTGAACATCGTTTGTTTCTCTCAACGTACTGAGGCATTGACGGCAACAGTCTCTTCCCGTCTGATTTTTGACATTCGTCAGGCAGAGTGGGTGGGGCATTGAAAAGGTATTGGACACGATAGAGTTTGGTAGTCAAAGGATTGAGCCATGGCCCATCCTGAATAAATTTGCTACTTCAAACAGTTTGCGCAGAGGCACTGACTCCAACTTAAAGCATCGTTTTCCTTCCCATAGGAAAGCAGGTGAAGACACCTGTGCAAAGATGAACACAATAATTAAACATATAGAGAAACACAAAAAACAATCATGAGGCAAAGTAAACATGCTCTTCACTGTTGCAGAAACAGATGCTTGCAAAACACACGTTGCACACAGCACGCTTGAGGCTCAAGCCTCCCAGCACTACAATTTGCGTTCCCAGAAAGGGGACCTTGTCATTTGAGCCAATGATGTCTTATTTGCTTCTGCCGTATGCCACTTGGAAGTGCAAAGTCTATCCAGCGAGCAACAGCGGCACCTTTCTACCAAGAGGCCTCTCCGACCTGTTTCAGGCTACGAGTATTATCAAGGCATCAATTGCTGGCAAAGAAGCAGAGCTGGTCCTGGAGCTGTTGATTTGGGCTCTGGCATCCAAGCGTGTTCCCACAAGAGTGTGCAGATCGATGTGAGGTCACAGACGACTGCGAAGGCTTCGTGTTCATGCCTTCCCAAAAGACGTGTTGGATGAAAGCGTTTGTCGAGTTCCAACACTGCAACGTAGAAGCGAAGCAGTCTGACACGTATGTGGCAGACAAGCAGCCTTTGCAGCCAGCCAATACAGGACCTTTCAACTTGATGACAAACCCTGGGGGGGCAGGTGCCTGACTATAGCAGAAATGGAAGGCGATCTCGGTCGAGGATTTGGATTTTCGCTTTTTCAACCTACGTGCTTGTCATGATTTTGTAAAGTTGTGGTCAACACCCATGATCACTATACCAGAGCTTGCGCGCTTGCGTTCAGTGCATCTGGAAAATGGTGCTGCGTTGGCGGGTGTGAAAGTCATTGAGCCATGGAGGGGAAGGCTTTCGGAGGCCTCTGCATGGAACCACATTTTCTGCGGGATTTTTGCCAACGTGTTTTGGTAATTTTTCCAGGTTCTGTAGTCTTCCAGGAAGGAGGGAGAGGAGAGGAGAGGAGAGGAGAGG
>CAXAMN010004446.1:147742-159967 GCA_963970005.1 Durusdinium trenchii
AGGGTCAGTGCCGGGATGCTCACTATACTTTTTTTTGCGGGTGAGGCGCCGCGCCCTCCCCCGCACCCCTTCATGCTTTTTGAATTTAAGCAGATCACTCAAAGCAGAATCAGCAAACCAGTTTGCAAGCGACTGGCCTGCAAAACATTTGACCCTCAAACACTTTACAGAAAAATGGACCTGGGCACAAACAACTCTTGGTGATTGGTTTTTCAGCGCGGGGATGCTCAATATACATTGTTTCCTTGCACGGAAGGAGCTGCGACCCCCCCTCCTGCGTTTTTTTAATTGATGGTATTGCTACAGCGCATCACGACAGCCAAGGAAACAACCAAGCGCATACATACATACATACATGCATGCATGCATCCATCCATACATACATACATACATACATAGACAAACTTACATACATACACGTACATAGATATACACATGCATGCATGGACATACATTTATATATTTCAGACTTACCGGTAAGCACTACCATTCTCACATGGCTGGTGTGCACTGTGTTGTGACCTGCAAGGATGCAGTGGGAAGAACCTTCTCCTTCTCTTGTTCCTTCTCCTCTCTCCTCTGTCTTTCTGTTTCTCCTTCTCCTTCTCTTTCTCCTTCTCCTTCTCTTCCTCCCTCTTTTCCTCCTTTTCCTTTTTCTCCTTATCCTTCTACTCTTCCGTTCCTTGCCTCCTATGCTAGTTTTTTCTCCTTCTCCTTCTACTCTTCTGTCCCTTGCCTCCTGCTCTAGTTCTCTTTCTTTTTTTCTTTGTGGCGACCCCTGACCACAAACAATGCGGAAAAACATTCCCAAAACGCGTCGGAAAAAAAATCTCGAAAAAAAAGGTCGCCCCCTCTGCATTTGGAAGGAACCTGACAAAATTCTATTTCTGGCTGGAATGGAACAGTTTTCGCAGTTTGATCTAAAAACCAACGGCTCCTGCTTTTGCCAAGTGTCTTGTGTTGTTCAGGAACTGTCCGGAGAGTTCTTCGAGGAAAGCTGCTGAAACACACTTGGCCTTCTGGAAAAACCTTTGTGTTTTCCTTGCAGGAAATCGTCAATCATTGGACCATGGACATTCTACTTGTGTCGAGAACTGAAGTGGAGCAAGCAAAACCAAGGGTTGGAATGATTCGTTCAGTCTTGGACTTTCTAAGGGCTGGGCCTTTGCTAACCCATGCGGCCTTTTTGTGGTGCGCAATTTGGAGTTTGTTCAGGCAGGTTGTTCTTGGGTCCTGTTGTTGCCTTGCAAGTGAACGAATCTCTCTAGCAAAGCTGGAGGAGCGCAGGTTGAACAGTGAACTGTCATTGTTTCTTGCGTTCAAACAACTAGATTAGGGTGCATAAAATGAACTTAAAAGAAACGCAGGCCAAACATGTTACATGCATTTTACACTGACACTAGTTTGACATTGTTCTTTTTGATTCCCTAGGCCCTAGGCACACAACAAAGACCCTCTTGAACGACGGTCCTCGAAGGATCAACAATATACCACAAGGCTCCATCATTGTTGCTTTATGATGGTTCATGGTCTTGTTCTACATGAAGGTTTGCTTGGAATTGGAGACAGCAGGTACATGATATTATGTGACCTGTTCACAACTGCTTACAACATCACGACCATTGAATTGGTGGATGACCAGTTCATACTACAGATTCGTTGCTTATGAGATGTCCTTGTTCAAGTTGACGACCAAGCTGTTGCTAAAGAGCTCGAGCTATACAGCTGCGAAGCTTGAGAAGCAGTAAATCAAGTGAGCCCAAGTACTCAAATGAGTATATAACCAAAGGGTAACCAAAGGGTAATGAGTGTTTGCAGGGGTTCAATGAGAAGACAACACATGGTGAATGCCTATTTCCTTTTGATAGACATCGTTGCGTGAATGTGGTGCGAAGGTTGCTTTTTGTGTTTCATGCAATCCCCTATCAACCCATTTCAGCAAGAAACCATCACAGTATATAATATGGCACTGCGGCCAAGTACTATACTATGTGAGGGACTGCGTTATCGCCGTCAAAGGAACACGGTCCTGAAGCATCTGAATTTGAAAGCTGACATTTGGCCAGAGCGCATGCCGGATCCCAAGAAGAGCTATGGTTCCTTATATAGTATATAGTTCCTAAAAAATTGAAAGAGAATTGGCTCCAAGGTCACGGTTTCAGAAATGCCTGCTGGCGCTGGAGAGACACAAGCAAAAGGACAGACAGATTGGATGGCAGATTGCTTGCCCTTTTGCTGCCTTTGGCACCTTGATTCCAGGCCTTCTTCGATGAAGATCAGGACGGTCTTTGGCTGGACACTGGCAATCTTAGCAAGCAGGACGGACAGCCAACTGTAGCAGTAGCAGCGATCCGTGTATGTGCTTGGCTCCTAGCTGAAGCGAGATTGGGTTCAATTGTATGGAATGTGGTACACAGTGACGGGATGCATAATTATCAGGCATAGTACTCAAAAATGTGACTACTTGATGACATGACAAAAGCAACAAACACATGACCAAACATCAGTCTTTTTTAAGTATCTGACGCTACAGTGCACGCAAGAGGAGAAGGACTACCTCTTTGTTGCCATGTGCGACACGCCAGACACTCAGCGATAGACTCTGGGGCATTTCAGTCGCTCGACGTCGAGCGTGTCGCTTCCTCGAAGAACCGACTGGCGCTCCGACAGAGCCTGGTCTCCAGAGCATGGGACACACCAGCTTCTACTAGCGATGGCCTCCAACTTCATAGCGATGGCCTCCAACCTAATAGCGATGGCCTCCAGCTTCTAAGATCCCAAGGAATTATACTAGATCTTGCTACTTGCTAGATGTGGCTCGATGTTGCTAGCATGGTTGACACTGGTGTGACACACCAAAGCTATTACTTAACCACACAATCTGGAGGCTCTGATTGCGAATATTGGCTCCGTAGTTTTTGCTGGAAACAAGCTTTGCAGAGGCTCCACAGATACATGGACACCGACCAACGGATTCATCCTGGTGACATGGCAGCAGCTGTCAGGGAAGCCCTGAATCGGTGTCGTCCTGAGAGGCTTTGCAAGTCTCGATGTCGTTGGAGATGGAAGCCGAATCTTGGATGTCGCTGTTCAGCAAAGATCATTGCTGAGGTGCCGCTGTGCACGCCGGAAGCGGGCTGTTCGCTTGGAGCAATTGGATAGGCACCTGGATTGCAAAAGTGGTGGAGTGGACTGTAAAGTGTCTTGACTCAATGCAGACCTGAACGCGAGACTTGCAGGGAGAATCGAGAGCACAAAGCAATGGGAAGATACAGCTGCAGCCCCCTCGGCCCTTCAGCCCTTCAGAACCGCTTCAAACCTCTTTGATCACTGGCGAAGTGTCTTTTTGCGAGGCCTTTCACGCCTCATCCGTTGGCAACGTGTAGTCAGTGTGTCGCTATACGGTGCAGACAGGCAAAGCGAGTGGGCTTCCCAGCAAGTATGCTTGCCAAAGCCGTTTGAAGTGAAACTACTTGTTCCCCATGCGTTCTCGCATGACTTGACATCACATGGTACCTGCGCACGATTCCATCCCATCCATGGCATTACGCTGCCGTGCTGGCACGTTCTGCATACGAGCTTCTTTGATCCCACATGTTCACACATGAGACACTTTCTTGTGACAAATAGGCTTTCCAGCAAAGAACAATATGGTTCACCAAGATACAACCCAAGACAAATTGTAGGGCTCTGTTGTGATGCGTTTTTCAAAACGATGGGTACGCAAAGCCCTTCATGCGAGGTTGCAGCAAGAACATGAGGGCAGCTGCTGGTATCTCAGCAGAGGGGCAACACTAGCATGGCGAGATGTCAGTGTCCGTGACCTGGGCAGCTGCTTTGGCTCCATGGACGCAACCTCAGCCCCGCTGCGGGCCTTGCAGGGCCTTTACGTCAATCAGTTCTTGGAGTCCTGAAGTCATTCCATCAATTCATCCGACAGAGAGCTCCTCCTTGATGCGTATTGTGCCATGGTGCTTCGCAAATGTCTACCCAGTTTTGGATCTCAAGGCTTGGATGGCCAACACGGCTGCTGTGACAGGTTGTGCCAGATTTTACTCTTGTCTTTCACAGAGGTACCTGCTACTCCTTTGCTACCCAACCCAGGAGTGGACAACTCTGCTGGTGTAGTTTCTCAAGCTCTCAGTTCAATTTGCTTCATGATTTATGGCTTTCGCCACGACATTGCCACATATAGAAGAGATTCAGTGAGGAGTGGGAATTTCCATGACTGCTTGCATTGCTGGAATCGCAGCACAGTCCGTGGAGTCTTAGCTTCAAGGGATTAATGAGTGAATTGTCTTGTAGGGGAGAGACATTGAAATGCCAGACAAACGCGGCAAACTTGGAGGCAGGTACAGAGTTGTTGAGGTGTTCACAGCGAGACGGTGCAAGACAAACCGACGCCGGCTGGCAGCTTCCAAGCTGCGACCTTTGATTGGGGCTTCGGCGATATCTGGTGAGGCACAGAGAGAAAGCTCGTTGATACCAAAGAAGTATCTTTTGCTGGAGCAGCTAAGCCGCATGAAGGAACAAGGTCAAACAACAGTCATTGCCTTTTTTTCTCTTGTTTTTTTTTGTGGTGATTCTCTCCTTAGGACTGACTTGGGGAACGTGGCAATGCTCCTACGTCCCGACTCAGCTCCTTTGACGGTGGAGCATGTTTGTTGCATGCTCAGTTGCTGAATCCTTTCATGATGAGATGAGAGAAAGAGTCGTCTTTTTGTTCTTTTTTGGAAACACTCTGCGTGTAGATCTGAGAGTAAGGTCGTTTGGTGGATGAAGGGCTGTACAATGGCTGTTACTTTTATCGTTCAGACTTTGTATTGCAGTTCCGGCCCCAACTTTGGCAGCACCCGACAACTTTGCAATCAATTCGTGCAACAGCTTTGAACTGGACATATCAACATCAACAACAGCAGGATGTTCTTGCGATCTTTCCCAAGGTGGGGCCTTTGGCTGCCAAATGAGACGGAGGCCAGGCTGAACCGTCACAACCAACGATTGAAACATATGGCCTGTGTTCTTTCAGGTGAAGAATCCTTATCCAGACATTGCAGCAAATGACGCGTGGCAAAATATTCATCAGATTCTGACTACAGTTTCGTCAACATGGTTCCTCAGTTTCCTCTTGCAATCTTGGAAGGAAACTGACAGCGGGACATTCCTTTCCAATCGACCTGGAACAGTTGCTATTGCTCATGGAATTGGCGTCAATGGTAACTCTGACATTTTCATCAATCTGCAGGACGAAGTGTGTATATGTTATTGTGTATATGTTATGTGTTCTTGTAACATATATAGTAATATAGTCACAATCATGTATATATGAACTTACGTCCTCGTGGGTTAAGACGAATTAGGTGGAGTCCTTTCTCTCCCGAAGGGTTTGGGCTCTCAGCTTATGTCCTGTATCCTTTGCGGTACGGTGACTTCCGAGTTGGACGGCAAGTGTACGTTTTGCCGTGCCCGTGACCGGTTCTGGGTGGTGCTTGACGATCTTCCTCCGGAGCTTCGAGGTTGGGCCATTTCTAATCTTAGGATTTGGACTGGCATCATCCAGGAGGAGCACGAGAAGTTTGAGACCCTCCTGAGGCAGAAGGAGATCGTCAACAAGAGCGCAGCACCCAAGTCGGCAGGTCCGCGCCTACCTTCCAAATCTCCCAGTAAGGGGAGAGAGGTCAGCGGGAAAGAGAAGGCCATTGACTTGAAAGAGGAGGAGAGCCGAGTCAGCCCAGCATCGAAGAAGGCTGGGGTCAAGGAGCTTGATATCGAGGCAGAGGAGGAAGAAGGCAAATACTCGAGTTCATCAAAGGGCCCAAAGTCGAAAGCAGATACCCGATCGTCAAGACCCAGGTCCCGTAAGAGAAGCAGGAGTCGGAGACGCCGAGACAGATCTAAGAGTCGGGGATCGAAGACAAGGAAAGAACGCAGTCGATCCAGAAGAGGTCAACAGAAGGATAAAGAAGAAGCAGGGAAAGAAAAGAAGGCAAAGCCGTCAGTGAGGCCACCGAAGACACCTTCAAGATCGCCGCCAAGAGACAGGGGAGGACCGCCTCCTAAGCAGCCTCCGGTAGCGAGACGTTCAGGAGCACCACCGCCAGTAGCTCGTCCCACAGGTCGTTACTGGTCAGGTCAGCTCAAAGCGTGGCAGAGGGAACCCCAATACTGGGGGGCAAATAAGGGCAGAAAGAAGAAGGAAGACCAGTACTACTTTAGACGGTAGTGCAGGTCCGTGCCAAGCTCTTCAATGGCATTGAGGAGGCCGGCAGCAAGAGTGAGAGGGAGAAGAGAGGTAAGAGAGGAACCTCCCAGAGAGAGGGGAGGAGCAGTGAGGCGACGACCAGCAGGGGCCGAACCTGCAGGCCGTGAGGCATTGAGAGAGCGAGGAGGAGAAGAAGGACGCTTGTTCGAAGAAGGTCAAGCAGTACAATGTCCCTCAATCCCCTTGGAGCTGCTTCGAAGACGCCTTCCCATCACAGTCACAGGACGTTACTGGGGGGCTCCCGCCGAGATCGCGGGTTTGGTGAGGAGCGTTCAAATTCGGGAGCGAGAAGACATAGAGGTCGAAGTGGACCTGCAGGGCACTTCAACGGAAACAATCTTGCAGTGGGCAAGCGGCACAGCCGTCAAAGTGATGCGCATTCACCTGTGCGGGGCCCGTTGCGAGGCGATGTTGGATGCCGAGAACCTCCTACATGGGGAGGAGATCAAGAAGAGGACTGGGGAAGATCCCGCCTGGGCTATGAACCTGGTCGAAGAGAGACCGGCAGGAGAGAAGGCCGAGATCGAGGTGCCAAGAGCAAGGGAAGCTTTGAAGGAAGGAGAGGAGAAGCAAGGAGCAGAGAGAGGCAGAAGCAAAGAGCGAGACAAGAAGAAGAAGAAGCGGAAGAGGGGGAGATCCTCAGGAGAGGACAAGTCTCCCAAAGAAGAGGAGAGAAAGAAGGTGTCAGCGAGAGCAATGGCCCGCAAGAGCCTGAAGAGTGTCTTCGCTGGCACAGGGATGGACCCCGATCCCAAGGTAAGAAAGAAAATCGCAGCCAAGGCTTCGAGGAGGCTGAAGAAAAAGAGGAAGAGTTCGTCAGGGAGCTCATCAACAGGGAGCAGCAGTGGCTCGTCCGAGGAAGAGAGCAACGGAAATACGTCGCCCGTGGGCTGGGTCGTGCACTGCAAAGGCAACTCAATCTTGGAGCTTGCTTGAACTAAGATGGAGGAAACCCAAGGAAAAACATGATACAACTCTTCACCCCCACTCGGCGGCCTCATGCAAACTTTTTGCAAGGTTGAGACAGGCTCTAAGGCGTCAACTCTTGCATCCTCGGCCAGGGCAACCCCCTTTAAATGGCGCCTCTTGGCCTCTGTACCCAGGGTGGTCGAAGCTGACGAAGTTCCAACCACTCTGCCACTGGAAAAATCCGTTCGACTCTCCTCAAATGGCCGAACCATGTCGCACGTCGGGCTCTCCGCAGGATCCTCATATGGCCTCACGAATCCTGCTTCTTCTGTTCTTTGTCTTTGCCTTTTTTGCCCTTTCCTTTGCCCTCCTTGTGCTTTCCTTACTCTGGATGCCAAGGCGTGTCTCGCCAGCTGCTTGACCAGTCGCCTTTGTTCTTCCCCTTGCTTGCTTCCGCTCTGGTGCGGTTCTCCTCCTTGGATTCTTTGATGGCCTCTCGGGCCTCCGTGCGGCTTGAAATGATCGGCTTTTCCAAGGGGACTAGTTCGATCTTCTGCGACACTGACCAGCTGGCACCCTGCGAACACATCTCTATGGCCTTCAGCCGTTGCATTAGGCCATCTGCAGCCTCTGCTATCCGAGCTTGCATCAACAGGTCTAGACACCAGCTCAACGTCAATGCCTCGCGGGATTGGCCACCTGTCAACCGGGTGCTGAGAACCTGCCTGAAATACTGGCAGCAGATGGGCTGAAGCGGCCCTTCGGCCTGATCCCAGATCCCTCCTGTGGAACTGAGGAGGTTGTTCGCCATCTCCTTGCACCCTGCTGTAGTCAGAGCACCCGGGGCCATACGGCCTATCCTCCTACAGATCTCTGAAGAAGCCTCTATGGTGATGAGGGGCATGTGCATGTCGTTGAATAGCCTGTATGGGGTTGAACTGGAGAGCGCATTTCCCCCGATCCCTCTGCAGGTCGGGGTCCTGAGGTTCTTGGAAGGTCAGACGAGGGCAATTTTGGAATGGGAAGAAAGGTTTGAGGAGACAACATGGCATGATTTTCTCCAGGTAAAGACCATCGACTACTGTGGGGAGGAGGTCCTTTGCGCTCAGTATACCACCTGGGAAAACCTCGCACCCGCAATGCCCTCGGAGATTGCCTCGGTCCCCTTGGCTAAAGTGGTTGATCTGGGTTGCCGTCATTACGTGTTGAACTTCAAGTCCTATGTTCTTCCCGAGGAGTTGCAAAAGCCTATGAAGCCGCCGCGAATCATGATCAGTGATGAGGCTTGGCCGCGAGTCTGCGAGGGTTTGTTGGGGAAGGGAGTGTGCATCCCGTTGAAAGAGAAGGAACTCCATCACGTTGACGGACGCCCCCTCCTAAACGGACTATTTGGCGTGGCGAAAGGGGAGGTGCGTGAGGGTCATCAGGTTCACCGCCTGATCATGGATCTTCGGCCAGCCAACATGGTATGCCGTGGCATCGAAGGCGACGTAGCCACACTTCCCACTTGGGCTACTATGAGCCCTCTACAATTGATGCCCAGTGAAGATTTAGTGATATCCTCCGAAGACGTGCGCTGTTTCTTTTATATTTTCCAGGTTCCTCGTGAGTGGTCAGGTTTTCTTGGATTCAACAAACCCATCCCACGTGAAATGTGGCCGGACGATGATGGCCCCTACTATTTAGCTTCGCAAGTGCTACCGATGGGCTTTAAGAACAGCGTGAGCTTGGCCCAACATGTTCACAGGGCCATGGTGAGACGAGCTGGGGAGCAAATTGGGGGGGGGCTCAAGCCAGAACAAGAGGTGCGAAAGGATCGACCTTTTTCTTCTGCTACCACACTGCATAGGGTATACTTGGACAATTTCGACTCACTGGAGAAGATGGACAAGCGCACCGCCGAACTCCTAAGAGGGGAGCCGAGTGTTTGTCCCTCGCCATCCAAAGAAAGGCGTTGCACGATCGTTGAAGGCCGAGGTACAGGGTGCTATTATTGATGGAGTGAGGGGGATTGCCTATCCCAAACCTCTCAAGGTGCTCAAGTACGCTCAGCTCGCCAGTCTCCTTTTGGGGGAGAAGAGGTGCAGTCAAAAGCAGGTCCAAGTGGTTGCCGGAGGCCTTGTATACATGAGCATGTTCCGAAGGCCTCTCTTGGGTTCCCTGAACGCGGTGTGGCGATTCATCGAGGAGTTCAAGCACTACCCGCCGGTGATCAAGCTAGAAATACCCCAGGAGGTGAAGCTGGAGATTGCGAGGTTTGTTGCCTTGGTTCCGCTGGCGCAGATGGACTTCAGGTTGGAGGTGAGCTCAGAGGTCACAGCCAGTGATGCTTCTACCACAGGCGGGGGCTTGACTCGAAGTGTTGGTCTGACAGGATTCGGAGAGGCGGCATCACGGGCAAGCGTTCGAGGGGATGTCGCAGAGCCATCTGATGTGTGTTCGGTCCTCACGATTGGTCTGTTTGATGGGATCGGAGCATTGCGAGTTGCAGCGGATGCTTGCGGATTCCCCGTCCTGGGTCACATCAGTGTCGAGGTAAAGAAGGAGGCAAGCCGCGTTCTCGAGAGCAAGTTCCCGGCGACAGAGTTCATTGAAGGAGGAGTGGAGGCAGTTGACGAAGAGATGGTCAGGCGCTGGGCGGCGAAGTTCTCACAAGCATCGCTCGTTTTACTGGGAGCTGGACCTCCTTGTCAAGGTGTGAGTGGTTTGAACAGTGAGCGACGTGGTGCCTTGCGAGATCACCGGAGCTGTCTGTTCAGCCACGTCCGACGCATCAAAGAGCTGCTTAGGATACATTTTCCTTGGGCGCAGGTCAGGTACCTAGCAGAGAGTGTGGCCTCAATGGACCGAAAGGACCGTGAAGTCATGTCGCAGGATTTCGGTGACACTCCAGTGAAGATTGAGGCCAGTGGTGTTTCACTAGCCCGTCGACCCCGACTGTACTGGTTGGATTGGGAATTGAGGCCGGGACCTGGGGTTCGCATGCATCCTAAAGTTGATCAGGGGATGGCGGCCTTTCAGGAAGTTGAACTCGCAGCGGAGGTTGACCCAAAGGACTTCCTGTCAGCAGGTTGCGTGAAAGTCTCTGAGGAGCCGTTTCCTACTTTTACAACAGCAAGGCCAAGGACTCATCCCGGTCGTCGACCAGCTGGTTTGGAGAAGCTCAGCCCAGAAGAGAAGGAATCATGGGAGGCAGACAAATTCCGCTTTCCCCCATACCAATATGCTCATCGCTTGCTGGTGAAGGAAGGCAATGGCAGATGCCGAATTCCGTCAGTTCGTGAGAGAGAAGCAATCATGGGGTTTCCTCGGGATTATACTGTACAATGTATGTCGAAGCAACATCATGGAAGTGAGGCACATGAGGATGAGAGGAAGAGCTTGATTGGCAACAGTTGGAATGTGACAGTCGTGGTTTGGTTGCTCGCCCAACTAGGCCAGCAACTCGGCCTATGCCCCTCCAAAAGCCCACAAGAAGCGGTCGAGGCCACAAAACCTGGTGCCGCAACCACCTTAGGAGGGATGTTGCAACGTCAGGCCATGAAGCGAATCAAGAAGGCAGGTACAGAAGGGGAGTACGAGCTGGTCTCAAAACTCCTGAACCTGGTCAGCCTGAAGGGCGAAGACATCATGATTCAAGCGCCGAGTGAAGAGACTCTCCGTTACCATAGGTTGCGAGCGAGCTTACCATCCAGCTTGTGGCAGTGGAAGACGGTTATGGGGTGGACATGGAAAGGCTCTCCGGAACACATCAATGTCTTGGAGATGCGGGCCGTTCTTACTTCGCTTCGCTGGAGGATCGTGAAGAAGAAGTCTCTACGCACAAAATTCGTGCATATGGTGGATAGTTTGGTGTGCCTCCACTCCTTGTCGAGAGGCCGCAGCAGCAGCCGCAAACTTCGTCGCACTATGAGTCGGATAAATGCTTTGCTCCTTGCCAGTGGCTCACACGGCGTGTGGGCGTATGTTCACACGAAGGAAAACCCGGCCGATGGGCCGTCGAGGCACCCAGTTAAGAAGAAATGGTGAGCCACAGCAAAGTACACATACATACGGCAGCAGCAGCGACGAGCATTGGGGCCGCTACGCAATTTGGCTGTCCAGCCAGCCACCAGAGCACGATATGACAAAGCGCTTGAGAAATTCCGTACCTACCTCCGTGAAGAAAGTCGTAGATTCCCAGATGACCCTCCCACGCTTGACTTCTGGCTTAGTCACTACATAGAATTCCTTTGGGAAAGTGGAGAAGGCCGTGCCCTTGCTTGTGACTCCATAGCAGCAGTTCAAGACTACAAACCCTCAGTCAAGGGGAGGTTGCCATCCTCCTGGAGGTTGATGAAGACCTGGTCCTCCACCGAGATTCCAAGTCGAGCTCCACCCCTGCCCACAGAAGCCTTAGATATCCTGGTCGGCTACAGCCTGTTCAAGAAGGACGACTTGTTTGCTCTTTCTCTGTTACTTGGTTTCCATGGACTCCTGCGGACAGGGGAGTTGTTGGGAGTTAAAAAGAGCCACATAGAGCAGAGAGGCCCGAGGAGTGTCGCGGTCATTTCCCTGGGAATGACGAAAGGTGGTCGTCGTCAAGGCGCTGCTGAAAGCGTGACCATTCGGGAAGAGGATACCCTGCGACGACTCTGGCAGTGGAAGAATACCCCTAGTTCTCGACCTTCACTATGCGAGGCGGCTCATGTCTGGAGAAAGAAATTTACTGAATACCTAGAGGCCACTGGGCTCAGTGAACACTCTTTCAGGCCCTACAGCTTGCGAAGGGGAGGCGCCACCTCCTATTTTGCAAAACACGGGTCCCTAGACAAACTGCTCATAGCAGGTAGGTGGCAGGCGGCAAAGACCGCAAGAATCTACATTAATGAGGGTCTTGCTGTACTGGCTGAATTTCAATTGGCAACTAACGCCAAAGCCAAGGCTTTTCGACGACAATATGAGAGATCTAAATCTTTGGAGCTCCAACCCCTTGAGCATGCCCGCATGGGCAGGGCTGGGGGAACTGGAAGGAAGCGCAAGAAACCCAAGAAATGACTATATTTTTGAATTCG
>CAXAMN010004446.1:159977-173790 GCA_963970005.1 Durusdinium trenchii
AAGTGAAAAGGAGTAACCGGGGTGAGTCTTTATATATATACATTATACATATGTATATACAATACACATACATATATATACATACATACATACATACATACATACATACATACATACATACATACATACATACATACATACATATGAATAACTAATAATAATGAAGGAAGCACGAAGGTATTTTGGCCCCTGTAGGCCTCCTTTGAGGGGGCCTTATTATATAAAGGGGCCCTTATCTTCTGATTTTCTGTCAGCTGTATTTTGTGTTGTATTGCTTTCTGACTGATTCGAATATGTCGGAGCTTGTTTTCGAGCCCACGGGTGTGAGGACAATGACTACTTGGACACCATGTCTTTGGGTTTTTGTGTTTGCTGGCTGCAGAATGGCATGTGAACTGCCATGAGAAGTTGCTCTCGCTATTTGTTTTCGCTGTTGAGTTCTTGTGTCAGGTCTTTGCAGAGCTTGACGCGAAGAGCCGTCGAGTTGTCAAGGATCTGGCAGAAGCAGTTGTGAATGGCCTGAAACCAGCCTCTCGGGCTCAAGCTTAGCTCAGGAATGCTTGCTTTAATGAATTGTAAACAACTATGTAAAAATGGTTTGGTGCTTTTGTTGATGTCTTGTTTGGTTATTTTGGGAAAGTGCCACACCTTTGGTCGCGATCATGACCTCAGGTCATTTGGCAGGTCTGATCCTCAGTTTCATGGCTCAATCGGAGAATCGCAAGTGTTTTTGCTCCCTTTTTTGAGGCTTCTATTGAGAGCCAACTCCAGAAGAAAGAGAAGCTTCTTGAAGCGCCAGTGTACTGGTGCTTTCTCCATTTGTCTCCCCCTTGTATCCATCAAAGTTGTGTTCCCAGCGTCTTACATCCAAGGTTTCCACTCGCAGTGTCCATGCAGAGAAGCTACGACAGTTTCTGCAGCCAATGGGAAGACTTTAAGTCTGTTTTGGTTGTGAAACCAAAGGATGAGAACGGATGAACTTCTCCATCCAATTTTATTGGAGTCTCCTGTGTTTCTTGCTTACCTTGCCAAAGCTGCGAGGGATTTTGAGTGAATTTGCTAGGTTGCGGAAAACCAGGTATGCCAAAGATGCAGACCTCGATTTCTTGAGACTCAATGGCTAATAGGTCGACAGAAAAATCGAATCAAGGCACTGCATGTGACAGATGTGGTTCATTACCCAACAAGATCCCTGAGCTTGTAGAAACAAGTGCCACGCTACTAGTAACAGGTGCCTTACTAGTAGTAACAAGAAGCTACTAGGAACAAGTGCCTTACTAGTAGTAGCAAGGACGCTAGTAGAAACAAGTGCCACTCTGTAAAGCTCCGCTGCGGCGCTGCGATCCTTGAGGTCTTGGAAGCTTCTTGTCGTGCCTTCGAGGAGTCGGTGATCGACGGGAGCGCCGAGTCCGTGGATTGCCCAAAAAGGCCAGAGACACCGAAGTCCCTTGGCCGAGCGCTCTTCTGTCTATCTCTGGAACCAAATGAATAGTGCCAGCGCTTCTTCAAGGAAGCTGGGGGAGCTTCCTTGAAGAAGCATGAGCTAATCCTGTGTCCTGTAGCTATATAGTAGCTTGTTTGGCCCTTACTTGATTAAGTATGCGCCTACTTGATGAAGTAAGGGCGGCTCAAACAAGAAAGACAAGGACATGGTGCTTCAGTGCATGATGGAAGCTTGTGGACCTCCTGGACCCTAGAAGACACCCGCAAAAACTCCAGTACTCGGGGTTTTACTGGTCTCATCCATCGCTTCACAGGAATTTGACCCGCTGTCTGTCCGATCTCTGGACAGGCGCTGCATATGGAACTGGAGAAAACGCAGGAGTTTCTACCGGAAGAGTTTTTCGACGCGTGTGACACTGAAATTTGTGAGTGGAATTCAGTGCAAACGCGCTGAGTCAGAAAGCACTGAGGCTCATGCCGGTTTGGCAGGCTGGAACACATCGATATGCAGCACTGTCCTCTCTTTGGCACATCATTGTTGCAGATGCTCAGGAGATCACAGAAGGTCAAGGGCCACGATATTCTCCGCCTGAGTGCCAGTGCAATGCAACATCTTTGGCACAGCAGATGCTTGGGACCTAGTTGCCTTGTGAAACGAAATCTGCAAGGCAACCTTTTGATCGTTCTCGATTTCTGGTCGCGGAAGCGAGTAGATGTCACTTTTTTCACCATGTTCTTTGTGAATTGTTTCGCTCCCAGGATGTACGCTCCAGTAAGACCTCGTTTGCGTGTACGACTGCAAGGGGTGAAGGCTTGGAAACAGATGTTATTTTTGGTTCGTGCTTACAATTCCTTTCAGTCAGTACTGTATTTCATGCGCTGGGCAATGATGCATTAATCCTGAGAGACCCTACTTGGACAACACTACGTGTGTTCTTGGGATTGGAGACTCATGATGTCATGTCTCTTAAGATGGGTCTCCCGGTCTCCATGGCTTTGGTTTGGCTTTGCCGCTTTGCACTGAGCCTGTACCATTTGTCGGGAGTCCGCTGTTGGGGTGAATGAAGACGGTGAAGACATTCGAAGCGCACTGGCAGATCTCAGTGGAAGATAGTCGTAGTATACTTCTGCACAATTGTTTTGGCATCCTGAATTCCATCCATTTGTTTCTTTCTCTTGGTGTGTCTTTCGTTCATTCTAGTTCTTTTTGTGTTGTGCGTCTGCTGCATCCCTTTTGTCTTGCATGGTGCTGTGCTGTTGCGGGTGCAATCCGGCCAGCCCAGAACCCGTAGCGTGTCCTCCCGAAGGGTTCTCTCCTCTCCGAAGGAGAGAGGCGCTGCATTTTGTGCCGCCGACCCAGGGGATACTACGCAAGACCCCAGGGGGCCGGACCTACAACCCCGTGTTTCACAGTGTTTTTTGCGCGCGTTGTTCATCGCTTTTTTACAGTGTTTCGTGCGCTTGGCTGGGGTCTGGTTTTCGTTTGGCCATGTTCAAGAACCGTGTTTTTTATGTGGCTTGGGCCTCGGAGAGGGGGTCCGGGAGGGAAAATGTCGCATCTTAAGAGTATGTCAAATGGCACAAAATACCACCAACATAGCTCCAACACAGGCCCAACACGGGCGCAACATAGCCCCAAGATGGGCCAACATAGCCCCAAGATGGGACAACATAGGCCCAAGACGGGCTCAACATGATAGGCTCAACCTGGGCCCAAGATGGCCCAACATAGGCCCCCCATGGGCCAACATAGGTCCAAGATGGCTGTAGCATGGGTCCAAGATGGGCCAACATAGGCCCCAGAGCTGGTAACATAGATCCAAGATCGGTTCAACATGACCCCAAGACCCCACAACCTAGCCTAAGATGGGCCAACATAGGTCCAAGACGGGCTCGAGCCTGTAACATAGATCCAAGATAACCCCAACCACCACCACGACAGCAACGACAACAACAACAACAACAGCAATAAGAATAGTAGTAGTAATAAAACAATAGTAATAACAACAATAGTAAAAAACAGTAACAACAACAATATAGCAACGATAATAAAAATAATGATAATTGTGACAGTACTAAAAATCCCTCCTTCCACTTTCTTTGCTCTTCCCCCTTCCCCTGTTTTGGGCCCCTGGCCGGCTATCGGGCGTAAGCCCTTAAGCAGTTTGTGTATGCATGTATGTATGTATGTATGTATGTATGTATGCCGTATGAGAAGGCCATTTGACTATGTACTACGTTTGTGTGACAGGTCAAATTTGTTCTTTCGCCGATTGCACTCTGGTGTGGGGATTGCAATCTTTTCTCTGGCTGGCCAGAGTAGTTTTCATTCTTCACTTTGAGGATGAGGAAGAGGAAGACGATTTGGAAAGAGCTGAGGACTGCACCATTCGCCGTCTTGAAAGCACTTCAACAGTTCCCATTTCTTTAGCGCGAGGGTGGCAGCTTGCATGGGAGTCGCAGCCCCAGAAGAGCTTGCGTCATCAGAGTTCCGAAGAGGGTGCATCAACGGCTAAGGCAGCCTTCGCCTAGAGGCTTTGCTCGGCAGGGGACAACTGCCAGCGGCTCGTGCGGAGTCTGGACCGTGTGAGCCTTGGAAGGTCAGGGCGACAAAAAGCATCTTCCTAGTAGCGTCGTTGCTCCTAGTAGTAAGGCCAGGAGCCCCTAATAGCTTCTTGTTCCTAGTAGCGATGCCCTTTGGCAGGATTGGCACTGGAATGGTGTTGAAGGGATGCGAATTGAGGCTTGAGGTCTTCTTATCGCGCGCTCAGTCTGGATGTAGGCCGGAGGGGTTGTTGTACTCCTTGCTCTGAATCGGGCTGACTGTAAAAGACTGACAGGGTGGATCTTCCTGATCTGATTCAAGCCCATGATGAGCTGTTGGCCGAAAATCTCGAGCTTCGCAAAGAGAACGAGGCCGCAGCAGTGGAAAACACATTGAACCCTAGTGAGTGCACATGCCTATGATTCAATCTAGTCTTCGGTGATGACTGCAACCGGCGCAACTGCACCCCTGTGTTGCCATGCACATGTTGCCGCAAGGTGCTCCGCTGTCAAGTGGAATCTCCGAGCAAGAGGCCACCAAGTGGGTTCGCATTGGGCTCAGAGGCTCTGCTCAGTCTGTCTGTTCGTTGAGCGAACGTGTGGATGGGTCTTTGCCCACCAAGGCCAGTCCAAAGTCGTGCAGACAGGCAGAACTGCTAGGGATCAGCTCTTGCAGTTTTCTTCATGGGCCAATGCATTCTTTGAGAGCTTGACAGAACTCTCCTGCTCCGGGATCAAGTATGTCTCCCTCAAAGCAGGTCCGTGCCTTTGTTTCAGCAATAGTGCGCCTTCTAAGACCCTAAATTAAGTTCATGGCAAATCAAGCTATTTTGCTGAAGATTATCCTGAACTCCACACATGGCTCAAGAGGCATGAAAAAGATGTTCAGACTTGAGATGCTCAGTGAACAACAACAGAATTGGACCTGACGGCTTTTTGAAGCCAAGGTGAGGTCACCACTGCCAGAGGGGGAACCAGTGCCAGAGGCCAGGAAGGATCCGCAGCCTTTAATTCAGATCACCTGACTTTTGAAACACTGGATGAGATGTATATAAGTTTTTTTTCTTTACAGGCAGCAGCAGCAGAGGCTGTGGTTGCGGAATTTGCAGATGAGTTGGCACAGGCAGGCAGAGTGAGATTGTGCAGATAGCACAAAAGGATGCAAAAGTGGCCACTCTGCATAAACTGTGAAGCAGGAAATTGAAGCACGCTCCACTTGGAGAGATGTGTTGGGCTAAGACTTCACAGAACCAATTCTACCACGCGCAAAGCAACAGTGGCAGTCGAGGTATCCCCCATAAGCCCGACGAGCATCCTCAATGTGGCCACAGCGGCATTTTCTGCGGTGAGGGGCAGCTTAAGCCCCTCAAATAGCCCGGCAAGGCCACCGAAGCTTTGGTGCCGATCATTGAAGTAGCGGACGCGTGCGTCCTTGTAGTACAAGACCTGTTTGTTGTTGAATTTGTGTCTTTATTTATTAATGCACACATAGAATTGGTGGAGACCTTGAGCATCACATTGAAGGTCTGGCAGATCAGAGCGCGGTACAAGCCCAGAGCGCAAAGCCGGACTGTCCTTGCCTCCTGGTGCCAAGGTGGGATTTTGGAAAAGGAAGAGCATGGACCGTTTGTGAGAACTTGCCCTATTTGCTTGCGCTTATGCTGGGCAGGCTCCATCAAGAAGCTCGTCTCCACAACGAAAGCCTCAGGTGGCTTTTTGGAATTGAACGGCTCCACAGCCTGCTTTTTTTGTTGGCTAGGGCCGCCTTCTGCTCCCAATACCTTCTGCTGCTGAACGAGCGCAGACAGTGAGCAAGGAGGCATTGATCGAACTCTGAATCTCTTTGAAGATCTTCGAAGCGAACGTGTCTCAGGGCCGCAGCCCTTGCATTTCTCCTGCTGGATCATCGCCCTGGTCGGAGCCTCAACACTTTGCAACCTTGAAATACTGTAAAACAGGCGGCACAGAGTAGGCAATTGCCTCAAACTCAAGAGCAAACTCTTTCTCATTCTATAAGCGATTGAGCCAACTGATCGTTCCCTGTCAATGTCCCTACTTCTTCACCCTTTACCTGCCCCGTCCGCCCAATCCACCAGCAAGCACAAAGTCACAGGGACTCCACCAAATCCCACCGCACTTCGCAATCAAGATGTTCACACAGTCTCGATCAGCAGACCTTGTTGAGGCGCAAGGCCATGCGACCGGTGCAAAAGAAAGCAAGGGGCCCTAGACTGCAGATGAAGGCTTCAAGCCATGCAAAGATCCTGACGCATCTTGTGCTGAAACACCAGGAATGGGAATCAGCGCCACCTGGCACTCCGGTGCCTTTTGAGTTCTCTGGTCTGAGCCACAGCAGTTTTTTGAAAACCATTTGATTGACGTGTCACGTCAGGTGCGGTGCGTCCCACTGATCCCGGAGCATGGCCTCAGGTTGAGTGAGTTGGGTCTAGTTCTTCCAGAGACCGAGCTGCTCGGTCTGTGACGAGTGCCATCAGGTGGAATGTAGTTTGGTGTCGAACCCTTTCTGGTGCATTTCTTCCCGACACTGACTCTGTCTCTCCTTTAGATCCCTGACACTCCATGCTTGCATTGTTTGTGCTTTGATCAAAATGGTCAAGGTAGCAGAGCCCATTTTGAAGGTTCGACCAAGTTGCAGAAGTCTGCAGCGGAAGGGCCATTGTAAAGAAGGAATTTGGGGCCTGCAAAGCTCACGGCCCACGGCGCCAAGCTGACAGAGTTCAGCCAAAGTGGCACAAATGCGGTAGAATTTGTGGCCTGCTTAAAGCAGGGCATGTCCGCGCAACCCTTGCACGGACTTTGTTGACGCATTGAGACACTAGGGCTTCAGGTTTTGGATGGCCAAAGTCAAAAAGGCACTTGTTGCTAGACTTTGCTGGAAATTCTTGAACAGTCTTGCCTGCGCAGGAAAAGATGAATCCTATCATGGAGGTGGGTTTTGCATTCCACACCAGAGTCTTGCAAGTCCAGCTAGCAAAGAGTTGAATCCGCACTAGGCGCTGGTCACAGCTGTGCTCATCAAATGCCCAGACGACCCTGCAGAGTTCATGATGAAGGCCGTCAAAAAGAATAGTTGATTCGAAAGCATCGCTTCCAGTTTGGGTTAGATTGTGGATACCTGATCAACGTGTGTGATGTGTGCAATTCTGCCAGTGGCTCCTGGACCAAACAAAATATGATCGTGGAGAATTTGGACAGCCGGTGGACGAGGCAGAACTGGCAAAGCTTAGGACAGGGCTGAACAAATCTGATCATTCCAAGAAAATGTGGCTTCTACAAAATAGAATAAATCATTCAACCTCAAACCGTCCAGGGGGTTTTACAGGTTTCTTGCTTTGCCTTTCCAGGACTGAGGTAGAGAAACTCAAGGCCGATAAGGCTGGACGGCGGTGCTTTGGATCCGGGTCTCACAGCGGTGCTTTGGATCCCAGCTTCTCCTTTTCAGGCCAAACTTGAGGAAGCAGTCAAAGCAGCTTCTTGACTGTCTTACATGTGAGACTCGGCCAGAACGCATACAACATGAGTCACATGATGTTAGCAACGCCATGCCATTTTGAGCTCAGTTGAATTCTCAAACAGTCACACTGAATCCCCGCGTTTCTTGCTGCAAGCGTTGAAGATTGCACAGAGTGTGCATGATGAAAGTCTCACTCAGTGGTCGCACTGCACCTGGTGTGGCGGGCCACACGGTCACTCGCTTCCGATGGCTCTTGACAAGACAAGCAGTCCAGGTTTGCACTAGCCGCAGTCAATGAATTGGCCATCGAGAGTCGGGTGTCATGAAGGGGGGGGCACTAAGAATCCAGCCACTTCGCACGCAATCGAAAACGACTTCAGTCAAACGATTTGAACTGTCATGTTCGATGTTCTCAAAGCTTTCTTTTCATACTGTTGCTTGCGAATAGTACAGCCGCTGCCGATGTATTGGTACCGGTTCTTGCAAAACGTGCAAGCTGAGCCGAAGAAAGGCCCCCGTGTATGTCTCACCAATTCGGGCACCACTGCTGCCATACTCAAATTTGTTGGCATGCTTTGTGTGACTGTTCTCCTTGCAACGCAGAAGCGCAAGCGGAAATGAGTCCTGCGTCACAGTGAATGAATCGCAAGTTTCGAGTCGTAAGCAAGTCCTTTGACGTCCAATGACTTGTGATGCAAACCTTTTGGATTTGCTGTCATTTCGGCTGCTTCATTTGTTTTGCATGTTTCTTTTTTTAATGCCTTGCTTCAACCTCTTGCTTTGATTCTTGCTGCCTTTTTCACCACGTTCAAATCCCGCTTTCCGAATTATGTTGGAACGAACACCCAGAAACTACTGGAATGACATGGAATGATCCTTGGACTGTGGGTGCCTAAGCGATGCAAGATGAAAACAGTAGCAGAACTGACATTGTGCCAACACCACCAATCCAATGATTGTGATCCACTCGAAGTTCAATGTTTACTATAGCAGGGGATTATTTCATGTCATAATGCACTGCACTATGGTGGAGACTACAAGGAAAGTTGACTTCAGCATGCTCAAGATGCTCCGAACCCCCAAAGACGCTTATTGACTTATATACGCAAGCTCTTACAGTCAAACGCATTTGCGTAAATGACAAAGGATTGCAACACCACCAATTGAAGATTTTCACCGCTATCCTGGTGGCCTGTAATGTTCTAGAGACTGCAGGATACTTTGGGATCCAAGGATGGTCTCAAAATCTACTGTAGTTGGAACCCAGGATTCATCGAATTGTATGAAGTTGGCCAGGCTCGGAGGTCAAAGATCACCAGAATTGATAAGAGTAAGAGTCGCCTTTTCTTTTGGTTCAAGCTTTGGGCATGTTTGGGCTTGTACGTCATGGTGGGAGCCTGAGATTTGTTGCATGCCTGTAGGTAACAAATCCAGTGTTGGTAGGTCGTTCTGGACTTTCAAGCAGCTTGATCAGGCAAGACCACCAGACAAGTACCAAAAGCTCGACACGATTGGCAAGGGATCCTGTGGAGTAGTTTCTCGATACCGGATGGAGCCTGAGACAGACATGAACTCACCCACTTGCCCAGCTTGTGTAAGTCTTGCACTTTTGCTCCTTGACATCTGAGCAAGGTGCATGCAGACTGGAAACATTGTTGCGATCAAGAAGGTAAGATTTTCCTACTTGAATGATGGAGGCGCAGACACATTCTTGAGGAAGTTTAAGGAAACTTTGCTATAACTAGTTCAGAGTGAAGTTGCTCATTGCTTGTATGAAACCACTAACAAGGGACCAAGATATATAGATATAATATATATATATATCTATATTTAAGTATAATTATAACTTGAAGAGAGCGGACTGGCAGGGGAAGAACCAGCTGATCCCGCTCTACAAGAACAGCGGATGTGTATGTTTGGTGCAAGTTCCCAGGCGTTGCGGGAAGTTTCTCTCTTGAGGCAACTAGGTGATCATCCCGCCATTGTACCTCTTTTGGATGTTTTTACTGAGCGTGGGTTGGTCTACATGGTATTCACGCAAATGGATCGCGATCTGGGCAATCATCTGCAAGAGGTTGGGAGGTTACCTCTTTCAAGTCTGAGACGATATGCATTTCAACTGTTGAGTGGCCTGGCACACTGCCATTCACGGTGCATATCACATCGGGATGTTAAGCCTCAAAACATCTTGATCAAACTCAAGACAGATGAAGTCAAGCTTTGTGATTTCAGCTTGAGTAGACTGGAAGCTACGTATTCACGAGAGAAGCAGACCCAACGGGTTGCATCGCTTTGGTATCGCAGCCCCGAGATCTTCTTAGGCGCAGAAACAAAAGGCACGCCAGTTGATCTTTGGTCAGCTGGCTGCGTCATTGCAGAGATGGCAACATCCAAGCCAATTTTTCCTGCGAGGTGTGAGATTGGCATGCTTTTTTGTCAGTTCGACTTGCTTGGAACACCCACAGAGGCCTCTTGGCCTGGGGTGACAGGATTGCCCTACTGGTCCGAGAAATTTCCAAACTGCTCAGGACAGGACCTGTCAATGGTACTGATCTTAGACACAGTTACATTGAACTTGCTGGCAGGCATGCTTTGTTGCAATCCTTCGCACCGACATGCTGCAGGGGTCTTGCTTGGCCATCCGTGCTTTCTTGCTCTTGACAAAACGCCACCACCAAGCAGCATGGCTCATGAAAGAGCGGCCAAAGATGTACAAGACATCCAAGATGTGCAAGATGTGCGAGTGAAGTTGCCAAATCTCAGGATGCAGGACAGCACGACGGGTACTGGGATGGGCCAGATGGGTACTCAAGTGGGTGCTCAATTGCAAGTTGACGAGAGTCCAAGAAGGTCGCATCGGTCACCATCTGTACAAGAGGAGCTATCCTTCAGTCGATTCTTTGGTCAAAATGACCCGAGCCAGACCCAAAAGCGTCTCAAAGCACAGACAAGCGTTGAAAGAGGTGTGCAGAATCACTCTGGGCTCCTTGCTGAAGAGTGGAATCACAACACTCAGGCGCGTTCTGTGCTATGGTAAGGAAGTGGAGGCCGCGTCCTTCCATGGTATTTACAAGAAAGCAGCTTGGTCAAGTGGTCTTTGACTTCGTTGACTGGCCGCCAATCTTGTGGTCGTCCAAGTCTGAGAAGAGGCTGCCTTCTGGGGTGCTGGGTCTGAGCAGAGATTAATTCTGATCATTCCCAATGATGGCATGTCCTCATCTCAGTGCCGGCGTACTTTGCATGTTTCAAGCGCCAGTTGGTGTTTTTGGAGCTTGATCTAATTGCTCGACATGGTGAAGCCCCTGCAGAGACTTGCCGCCTTCGTTGTCTTGTTTTGGGGAGAAAAAAATCAATTACAAGTCCTTGACCAGTTCAGAGGCACTCCACAGTGTGCATGCGGGACATGATATCTTTTGTAGATAGTCATTTTGATCTATCCTGTCGTTCTTGCAACATTTGAAGCACACAATGGCAGACGCCGGACTCGACAAAGCAGAGAGAGGGCACATGAGTGTCAAGCTTGCCATGGGCGATCCTGCTACCTCTTTTGAGGCCTGGCGAGACATTTACATCAAACATATCAATATTGGCAGCCACAGTTTGGAATAAAACACAGTTGCCCAGGAAGGTGACGATGAGAGGCCTGGCCGTCATGTTATCCAATGAACACATTAGATTCGCTTTGCTGATAGTCCAAGAAGATATGGTGCAATGCACAGTTGATGGCTCAAGCAGTGTGATGTTTTCCGGAAAAGCATGAACACCTCACACAGGCAAATCAGCATTTTTTTCCTCCAAGACTTCTCATTCCAACCTTGCCAACAAACATGCAGGGCATTTGGATGGTCGCTGTGAGCCTTCTGTGGGGCTCACCCTCTACAGCTCACCTTCCAGGGGAGGTTCAGCAGCGTGAGTGGCTGAAGGATTTGCCAAATGCGACTAAGGCCGGTGAAGATCAACTTCCCCGCTCCTTCGGATGTGGAACATCCAGGAAGAGTTGGGCAGACTTGGGAGGCAAAAACACAAATGTAGAAGGTGAGGATTTTGAAGGTTGGGTTCCTTTGACGCTAATGGATTTCATGCCAGTGAATCGCTCCTTCTACATCCAAGTGCCCAAAGGTGTCGGCAAGAGCTGGCCTGTGCCACTGCTCATTGCTCTTCATTCACAGGGAGACCAAGCTGATGATTTTGCTGCCTCTCGCTATTTTGGAACCTTTGGAAAGACCTTAGGTTTTGTCAGTGTCTACCCACAAGGATTAGATGATGCTGTTCCTGGAGGTGGTGACTTGGGAACGGGCTGGAATGTCGGGACGGCAGGTGATGAGCAGACCTGCATCAAGGATGAAGTCACCACAGATTGCTATGCCTCTTGTTGGGAGCAAGGCAAATGTGGAAGTTGCAATTGGTCTGGCTGCTACGATGAGCGACTTTTCGTGTACTCAGTGATCGAAGCTGTGAGCTCAGTCCTTTGCATTGATCCTTCTCGTGTTTATGTGATGGGTGAAAGCAATGGTGGCATGTTGGCACACTATTTGGTTCAGTCACTCCCTGGCACATTCGCGGCAGTGGTGCCTTGGTATGGCCTTCCTTTGCTGGGTTATGGTTTGGGTGCAGAGTTCGAGCTAGTGCGGGACACAAAAAAGCTGCCGACAAACGGCCATGCTGCAGCTGCATGGAAGACAAGATGACATCATGCCGCCTCAAGGTGGTGTTTCTGGAGGCTTTATGCCTGGATGGATCTACGAGCCATTGAACAAAGTGCAGCAAGGCTGGGCCGCGGTGCACGAGTGTGACACGGTCGCGTCCGAAGCCAAAAGCTACTGGGATGGCGGCCAGCAGAACTTCCGATGTTTTGACTACAAAGGTTGCTCCAGCGGTCGGCGCATCATGCGCTGCTTCTATGATGGTGGTCATGGTGATGTTCCAGGTGATGGTGTGGCGGACCAGATTACAGTTTGGTTCCTTTTGCAATATCATTTGGACACAGTGTCGCTAGAAAAGAATGAGCCGCTCTTTAGGAAGCCCCATGGAGCTCCTCGAACCTTTGTTTGAGAGACCGGGTGGAGCGTTGTACAAATTCTGATAGGCTGTTTGAACTGCTGTCGCAAGTACAACAACTTTAGTTGCAAGCTTTTTGCGGGTTGGGTACCAACTGCCGGAGGAAATGCGGTTGACTGTGTTTGCCAGTGACGGCGTTAAGGCAGTTCAGCTTTCAAAGGTGATCACGAGTGTCGCCAGACCAATCGTCCCAGGCTGAATCTCAAGAAAATCAGCTACAAAGGGGTGGGAACGTGGGGCCTCGGTCGCAACCTCCAAGCATGTTAACCGGAGCGCAGGTCCAGGATTTGTCCACTTCCAGGCACGGTTCAGATCTGCCTCGAGGCAGTGCTCCGTCCACCAGCAGCGTGGTATCCTACGCCTCTTTCAGGAATCCGTTTCAAGCCGAACCATTGTGGATCGTTGGTCGGCATGCAGTTTGACAGATCCATGTGGCAGATGTGCTGGCAGATCCCTGTGCTAGGATTTACATCCAGGACCAGTTAATGCTTTTTGTTCAGGCCCTAGCAAATGCCTCGGAACTTTGAGGGTACATGCATGTTTGAGAGATGATCAGAGAGACCCTCACTTCCGGATGGTTTTCCAAACTGCAAATCACAAAGGAGCCTGGGAGACTTTTCTACTCTGTGGCTCCGCGTGGGATGGATTCAAAAATCCACAAGATGCTGCAGCCTGTTTTTTCGGTGCTCCGTCCGTCAATTCTTTTGCAATTCTCATGTGTAGACTGTGTAGACAGCTGTTCATTTGTTGCAGTGTAGTTTAAACAGTTTGAATGTATGGTTTGAGTGCTTGGTTTGCGTGTGATGACCGCTGCCATCGCCAGCACATCCATCGAGAAGATCATTCAGAGCGTTATTTTGCTTAGTTCTACATCAGATCATTTGGCACAAATCTGTGTGTCTTGAGCCTTGAGCCTTAGCGTTCGGAGTTGTCTGAGGCTCTG
Organism: Durusdinium trenchii; assembly: GCA_963970005.1. Taxonomy (NCBI): domain Eukaryota; class Dinophyceae; order Suessiales; family Symbiodiniaceae; genus Durusdinium; species Durusdinium trenchii. Next base: position 173,441 of record CAXAMN010004446.1, read on the forward strand.
CTTTGCTACACATAGCGCGGACCGTTCTGAAACGGTGTGGCTCGCAGGCAACTTCCTGCTACTACATGCTGTTGGGGTAGAGTCCACGGCAGAGTCAACCTTTTCTAAGACAATTTGTACTCTAAGACAACTTTTGATGACCACTATCCCATAGCTTTTTCCCGTTGGCCTCTTGCAGATTACTTGTTTGCAGTTATGATGTGCAGTTATTCCCCAAACAGTTTACTGTTAGGGGTTCTCAATTCTTTCTTGAGATGTGTCCGCCCTTGTGTCACTGCTGGTGTCCGCCCTTTTCCGCTGGCTATGTAGCATTTCTATTCATTTGTCTCCCAGGTCTGTCACTGCTGGTG
>CAXAMN010004446.1:173800-191155 GCA_963970005.1 Durusdinium trenchii
ATGTAGCATTTCTATTCATTTGTCTCCCAGGTCCGCCCTTTTCCGCTGGCCATGTAGCATGTCTATTCATTTGTCTCCCAGGTCTGTCACTCCCAGGTCTGTCGCTGCTGGTGTCCGCCCTTTTCCGCTGGCCACGCAGCATTTCTATTCATATGCCTCCCAGGCCTGTCACTGCTGGTTTTTGCACTTTTCCGCTGGCCATGTAGCATTTCTATTCATTTGTTTCCCAGGTCTGTCCCTGCTGGCGTCCGCCCTTTTCCGCTGGCGATGCAACGTTTCTATTCACTTGTTCCCAGGTCTGTCACTGCTGGTGTCCGCCCTTTTTCCGCTGGCCATGTAGCATTTCTATTCACTTGTCTCCCAGGTCTGTCACTGCTGGTGTCCGCCCTTTTCCGCTGGGCATGTCTATTCATTTGTCTCCCAGGTCTGTCACTGCTGGTGTCCGCCCTTTTCCGCTGGCTATGTAGCATTTCTATTCATTTGTCTCCCAGGTCTGTCACTGCTGGCGTCCGCCCTTTTCCGCTGGCCATGTTTCCTTTTGTTTCCGTTCTTGTTTCCCTTTTTGTTGGTCATTGTGTCCGCCTTGCGTTCGCTGCAGGCTTGTCTCCCAAGCTTGTCTCCCTTCATGATTCGCTCTTGGCTGCCGCTGCCGTCTTGTTTCTCAAGCTTGTCTCCCTTCATGACTTCGCTCTTGGCTGCCGCTGCCACCTGGTCTCCCAAACTTTTTCTTTCATGATTTCGCTCTTGGCTGCCGCTGCCGGCTTGTCTCCCCAAGCTTGTCTCCCTTCATAACTTCGCTCTTGGCTGCCGCTGCCGCCTTGTTTCCCAAGCTTGTCTCCCTTCATGATTTCGGTCTTGGCTGTCGCTGCCAGCTTGTCTCCCAAGCTTGTCTCCCTTCCTGACTTCGCTCTTGGCTGCCGCTGCCGCCTTGTCTCCCAAGCTTGTCTCCCTTCTTGATTTCGCTCTTGGCTGCCGCTGCCGCCGTGCTTGCCAAGCTTGTCTCCCTTCTTGATTTCGCTCTTGGCTGCCGCTGCCGCCTTGTCATTTTCTTGCCTGCCTTTGACGCGGATGCTGTTATAAGATGATTTAGGTCTTGTTTACCTTTCCATCCTTTCCCCGGCTTTGAGTGGGATGTCTCCCAAGCTTGTCTCCCGCTCTTGCCATGGTGTCCAACTTTTCCTGAAGTGCTATCTGGGGTCTATGCCGGTATAATGTTTCCCTTCTTGTCTCCGTTCTTGTTTGTCATTGTGTCCGTCTTGTCTCCCTTCTGTTTCCTTTTTACTCCCTTCTTGTCTCCTTTCTTGTTGGCCATTGTGTCCGTCTTGTCTCTCTTCTGTTTCCTTGTGTCTCCCTTCTTGTTGATGTTCAATAAGTGAACTTGGGAATGCTTCGTTGTTGTCCTACCTGTTTGGGGTCTACGGTGGTGTAATTTGTTTCGAGGCAAGCGATGATTGCAGTGGATGGCTGCGGCTTTATGTCTCACATTTTCCGTCGCTCTCTTAGATCAATTTGAACGGCTTTCATGCACTCGCAAAATCCGTCATATCAGGTGTATTTCCTGCGTGGCAGTGATATGCCAGGCCGAAGCAAACACATGGAAACACATGTGTTTCACCCGAAGCGAGCTCCGGGGCCTGACGCAGTTCATTCGCTTCTTCCCGGCGATTCGTTTGGAGCTGGACTTCGACAACATGTGGAAGACTCGCTTCGAAGAGATGGCTGGAGCCATGCGCTTTGAAAGAGAGGCAAGTCTGAAGTCACATGTATCTTTTGAAAAAGCATTCTTGCTCTGCAGCCTACTTTTTGCCCCCTTACTTGCCTTATACATACGCTGCTCCCTGCAAGAATGCTCAATCAGAATGCTTAATAGCCTAAGCAAACAAGAAGGCTTTTGATTGCATCCGCTGGCACCAGCTTGCAGAATCCTTGTCGCCAGGGGGGGGCTTGCGGGGGCGCCGCCAAAGTGAGCGGCTTTGATTCGAGATGGAAAAGCAACGCGTTACTGAGTTATACTGAGTTACTGAACACAGATGATTAATGGACTTTTTGGGTGCCTTGGGACCACGGGCCCTTGTTATTACGTAGCCCAAAAGGATTGTTATTGAAGTCATGAACCACTGCGGCCTTTTCCTTTATGAACCACACAGTGTGAGTTCTGTTGCTGATTTGGCTTCACAGCTGAGACACCGCCGTGCGGACATCTCAGAACAAAACTCCAGCACCGAGGAGCCCACTATCCTCCACTAAATTCATCCTTTTGTCAAGATCGTTAAACTCGATTTTGCCAACGCATGCAATCTGTGCAGCTTTGGCATGGTATCAGCCAGATGCCTTCGTAGGGCTCCCGGAGCATACTGCAAAGGGCTTTGATGCATTTTGCGGGTTCATGTGTCCCAACACGGCTTTAGCGTGCAGGCAAATGCATGGCCGCTCCTTTGAGTGTGCGATTTCTTCTTGTCATGCCCTCCCTCGCACTTGCACAGGGAGGGGAAGCAGTGGAGCCTTTTGGATGCATTTGAGCTTCAGACTATTTAGCGCGACATGGAGCACCTGTTGACATCGTTTCGCTTGCAAGGATATGGGTGCCTGTGGTGAGTGTCATCATGGGCTTCATCTTCGCAGCCCTTCTCGTTGTGTACGCAGCAGCTTGACCAAACAATACAGGACTCAGCGAGTGAGTGTTTGTTTTTCACCGCAGCCAAGGTACGTTGTACCCAGCGCTGCTGTGCCAAAGGGTCTACGAAGGCTTTGAAGAACAAGCTTTTTAACCTTTTGGGTACACTTGTGTGTAGAATGAAGGATCAGTGTGATTCTTGGAGGTATCTTTCCCACGGCATGTATTTTCATGTTGCCTTGTCACTCATTACACTTGAAGCAATTCCAATCCCTCTTTTACTTTTGCCTGATAGGAAGGTCAAGTCTACCCCAAATCTAGGAACCAAATTAGTCATGCGAAGAACCTGTGCCCTTCTGCGTCCAAGACCTAGCGGCTTTCTTGCTACTATATACATCTATATACTATGTTCTCTTCTTTCCTTCCACTGGCCGACCTCCCCCCAAACACGGCATGTCACAAAGCCGCAACTTCAGTCTAACGAGGTGTGCTGAAATCCCACTTTGGATATTGATTGACATTGAATGTGCATCCATTTGCGATACGAAGACAGAACACACCTGGCTTGAGGGTACTCGTGCTGTGCATTGGGGTCAGGCCAAGCAATGCATGGCTTGCGATGGCAATGGGTGTAGTTTATGTGTGTCCAAGGAGCCACATCTTGCGCACTATTAGTCACAAGAGCGGATCGAACTACTCTACCACTGCAAACATGATGGACTTCGTTTTGTAGCTTTGCTCTTCATTGTCTCCATTTTGATCGCAGGAGGCCGCAGCTGCCAACGCCGCTTGGTATTTCAATGCATATATTTTATATATTCCAAAGAAGAACTGGGACAGCTTGGATCACCCACAAGAATTTGACTGATCTTGCTCAGGCAGAGCCAGCACCGTCCTGCGTTGCTTGTGGGAATAGCGGATGCTCGCTTTGCGGTATGCAGGCAAAGCGTATGCCGTATGCCAGCTAAATACATCTAAATTTGCTGCAACTGTAGGGTAAATGGAATCGATTGGAAGCGAGGTCCCGGAGATTGAGCAGCAAGCAAAGACCTCTGCTGCTTTTGAGGCAGGCTGTTTGGGGTCATGGGTTGCAAGGCCAGGTCAACAGTCAAGGAACTCTTCGGAGCCTTGCTTGGAGCTCTTAGAGTTTCTTCTATACTCCAGGATCCTGCGAAGCTTCCTGTTGAAATCGGACTCGTCGAAGAAGCACGTTTGTGAAAGCCTCAGACGCTTCTTGCAGTTTTTGCTGCTATGACTTCTCCGCAGCGGAAAAAGGGAGAGTGATTTCTGTTTGCAGGTCAAGGGAGTGTTCTTTCATCAATCTGGAGAAGAAGTCGAGCAAAGTCAGCGTGCGATTCTCAGCCAGTCAGAGCTGTCACGATGCGTAGATTAAACAGATAGATGCATGGCCTCCAACCTAATAGCGATGGCCTCCAACTGATTCTCATAGCTGCCACGATGCGTAGTTCTTTTAGTTTAACACCATCTTTTGGCAGAGGTTTTTGCAACTCCCTCGCGGATGTGCTCAGGCGAGAGCATACGGCAGGGTTGACACATTCGAAGCAAGCAACAAACCGCGCCGCACCAGGAAGAGTAGAACGCCTCTGACGCATCTGAGAGACACAGCTCCTTCCTCCTTGTCGCTGATTTTTTCAAGCGTTTCACTTGGAATCTTTTCAACATGAGATTCAATCTTTTAGCAATTTCGGCCGATCTCGGCCGATCTCGGCAGGATCTGCAGGCTGATTGGTTCTAATCCTTAATCGTTGTGTTTGCTCTTAAGAGTCTGCACGCATGACCTTCCGAAGCCTTCCTTCCGCCTTCAAGACGAAAGTTGAATTTTTTGGGCTGTGACAAAGTCAAATGCCCGAAAAGAGAGGGATTGCCCGTGACCATTTTCCATCCTCTCTTTCAACTGGATTCCAGAACTTAAAAGGTTGGAGCGTGTGAAGTGACAGTGAAGTGAGCCACATTGCGACCGTCGCCTCCATTGGTGAGACGATTGTCCCTGCAGACATTTTGAACCAAGTCATTGCCCGATGGAACAATTGTTGACTCAGGCCCGGTTTCCGCTTCTGTAAAGACTTTTGGCTCCTCTTGGCTCACCGCAGGCTATGGGAGAGAACGCGGCACCACAGCCACCGAACATGGAGGCCTGTGGAGTATCAGTGCCTCCTGAAACCATTCTGAGTCCTTTTCTCTTTTTCCACAGTTCAATGTTCCTTGACCATGGCGAGGCCAAGTCCAGTGATGCAAAGAGCAAGAAGAAGGCCTTTTGTGTTTACCAAATCTCAAAAGTGCGGTTGCAGTCAGAATAGCAGGGTCCGATGTGCACATAGTATTTGACCGGTGTCCACATGTGTCCACTGGCCGCCGCCTCTCAACCGGGGAGAAGCGGTCACAAGAAACAGCAAAGAGATGCAACAGTGAGGGCGAACAATGACAGAACCAGAGAAAGCTAAGCAAGAACAACCAATGCCTCTAAAACAGCGAAGACTTTTTTGCAAAGAAAAACAAAAGTATGACAACAAAATACAACACAAGTGCTTCTTGCAGAGACCTCGGTCTTTGCCTCACTGCAAAGCGCTGTTGTAGCAAGCTGCAACGAAAGCCAGAACATTCGCCATGCTTTACATGGCTTCAGTTTCATCAAAATATAATGACCAAGACAACTTCACACGAACCATAAAATCGATCCTGCAACTTTATCACTCCGCTGCCAGAGGCAAAGAACCTTCACACGCTTGGACACGAAAACACACGACTGATGCGCAGAAAGGAAGCAGCACTGTAATTAGCGGGTGGGGACCGTGCAGTGAACATGATATTTTTTGCATGACAAGCCCAAAAATAAAGCATACTATATGCATATGAAGTATTTTTTCGACCGTTCCAAAGCCAAAAGCAAGATGTGATGCTTTTGAGCAACATCGAAGTTTGAAGTGGAACACTTTTTGAAAAGAAAACCACACTTTTTTCTCGAAGAGCTAAAAAGGGACACATTTCGGATCTATTTGGCGTACTGCTCTTCGCAGTGCAAAGTGGTTGGTGTTTATTCAAGAACATCCTCAGGAGAAAGTCACTCCTTTGTGCCAATGTGTTGGAACAGCTCACCTTCACTCGCATATTTTTCGGAGGCTCAAAGTTCAAAGCTGCGCAAACGAGAGGTTAAAACCGCGATCCAATTGACCTATAAATTTTCCATGGCTTTAACTCACCGACGATGTTGTGGGACAACCGACTTTGGCGCTCTTGGAAGCATCGAGCTCAGTTTTCTCCCTTTGAGCTGTCCATTCGTGGACAGTGAGAGAAATGGGATGACCATGGGTGACCTTTTTGTCTTGCGAGGTGGACCCTCTCTTGGCACTGCTTGTCCGGGCTGCCACTTGATGGGTACGAGATGTAGTAAGACTCGAGAAACATCCTTTGGGTTGCTGGGTAAATAAACATACCTTCGGTCTGGATCCAAATCCCTATATCGGATTGCTACGACCTTTTTTCATGATCAAACGCCACCTTCTCAGCCCTTCACTTGCGGATCTGTGCCTTCATCTGCTTAATTATTTGCTGCCTGGCTTTTTTGCAGGGCCTCGAAGGGAGTGTGAGCAAGAAAAGACTTTGCTGCTGCTGCTGCTGTTTTTATTTTACTTCTTCCAAAGCTGACACATCAGCCTTTTTGTCTAAATGTGAGAGTTTCTCAAAAAGCTAAGCATGCATTATATACTTTTGACCTTTTGCAGTATGTCTTTGCTACCTGCCCAACCTTGTCATGGCCAGTGAAAAGCAAATCTCTTCTCGAACACTAGAAAAGCAAAAGCCAGTTGTTTTTTGTTGCAAACGTTATTTCTTCCTGGAAGTATCGAACATGAGCGAAAACATACTTTTGACTCTTTGCGAACAGGTCCCTGGTTTTCACACAAATCGTGGGCTTTGGAATTGCCGCGTTAGCATATCCACACACATTGTATACTTAGTTCATCATTTGGCTTATTCATAGGCGCTCACAGACTCCGGAGCAAGGTTAAGTGACATGGAGAAAGATTCTTCCAAGCGTGCAGCGGCAGGCCGGCGGGAAAGCCCATGCGAAGACAGCAGGACAGGAACCAACAGCTGTTTCGGCCAGTGACAAGTTGGACTTCCAGGGATTCAAGGCTTTTGTTTGAAAGGATGGAAGTCACATGCTTTTGTTTGAAAGGATGGAAGTCAACAAGTCAGAAGGCAGCCTTGCTTTTGCAGGAGCTGGAGCTTACTTTCTGCCCCCACAGGCAGGCTCTAAAGACCGTGGCACATGGCAGTGTCAGATGCAATCGGCACCGAGGCGCAAGTGTTGCAGACAGTTCAGGCTTGAGCCCTGGGGGACAGACATCACCGAAAATCACTGGCTAAGCCTGGCATCTGGCAGCATTGGCCCCTTTTTTCAGGTCCCTCGCCGTTTTCCTGGCCACTTCATGCCTCACAGGATCTGGCCTGAGTCAAATCTTGATGAGAAGAGGATCCTAAATATCAATGTTTCGACATCACATGTTTCGACAGCGACATGCTGATTCAGGGATGATTGCTTGTATTGTGTTGCACTTATTGATTTGGAACTGGATCTGTGCATTCATCCATCCACTGGCATGATAGAAATCTAAGTCCGCCCACAAGCTTGCTCAGGGTATCGTTAGAGGGTATCATAACGAGAACGAAACGAGAACAACAACGATAACTATAACGCTATTTAACAAATCCTCTCAGATAAAGGACGCCCTCAAAAAGATGTGTTACTTATTCTTTCTGTTTCGTGTGGTATGCACCCATGCCTCTGGAACGAAAGCACTGCCCAGTGCCCAGTCCCCAAAACTGCAAGCATTCCTTCTACATCAGCCTCTCCGAGATTCGTGAGCAGACTGCCGAAACTTCGAACAACAGTTGGATACTGTGCTGAGCCATGCAAATGTCAGCACAATAGGGGCCCAAACCATTGAAAAACCATAAAGAGGAATGTGATACAATATAGATTCGATACAAAGCCCTTGAAAAACGATGAGAGGAAAAGAACTGACAACGCTGTTTTGGTAATAGCAAAGTGTATGGAGGTTTCTTAACAACCCCATTTGCTTTCTGCTTTTCATATTGCACGCTCCTTCTCGAATCCGCTAATTGAGGTTGTGCAACCACTGGAACCTTCAAGGATGGTGCAAGAAGGCAGAGGCTGGAGCTGAGGGCAAAACAGTAGAGCCCTTGGGCAATTGGGGTGTATCAGCGCTGCATCTATTGTGTGCTGCAGGACACTGTTTGAGCTAGGCTATATCCATTCGACATCATTTGACCCTGCCGTTTCCTGTATGGCGCTATCTTGGTATCGCCATTCGTCATCAGTGCTCTGTACCTGTTCGGCAGACCTGCACCTTTGCCCACGGAATCGAAGAGCTGCATCCGGATGCCCGACGCAGAGATTTACAGCTCGATCCTTCAGCCGAGTGTCACCGCATCGCGCTTAGGTTCAGGCGCAGCTTTTGCAGCAGAAGCCCCCGACCTCGGCAAACGGGTCGCAAACGGCAAACTTGCTTTGGGTTGAAAGAGATCGTGCCGGGGTAGCGAGCTTGGGCATAGCGTTTGTGTCTCTGAGGCCTGGAATGCCACCGCCGACTGTGACAAAAGATGGCTGGCGCCTTGTACAAAGCACTCAGTCCAGTACCTGAAGAACCTTCAACTTGCCTTTAACGCCTCATATCGCGTGGTTCAGCACGTCACGGGTCAATCAATTCGAGGGTCAAAACGACTGAGACAGGCATGCAATCTGAGCAGCGTTGCGATGGATTGTGTTTCTCCAAACGTTGCTTCTTTGAGGTCGGCTGGTGGCCGACAGCTCAATGCCGTGTGCAGAAAGCCTTTCTATTGTGGTTCTGAAGATATAATATGACTGTTTGATACTGTTTGTATAGTGCATTTCTCTTGTGACTTTGTTAGCATTTTTGAGACTTCACAACACATATTGACGACTGTACTTGTACCATCTTGTACCTTAGCATATGGGCACCACTGGTGTCAGATCACTGTCCTGCAGTCCGAATGGGTCACACCGATGCAACTAGAGCCATGGTGGATGCAAACCAAGGTTCATGGTGTCACGAAGCCAGCAGGGAAGGCCGGTTGAATCGTGGGGGGGGGACATCTTGCGGACACTGACATGCTGCGCAGGTTGAATCAGTTGGCCAGCTCCTGAGCATTCTTGAGATGGCTTTTGTGTTTGGCAAGTGCTCGCAGTGAACATTTTCTGGAGGGTTGGCACAGGTTATCCCATGCCAATGTCCGACGTGTACGGCAGCACGAACCTCTTGGGCTCAGGTCAGCTGCTTTTTTGACTGAGAGAACTGTGAGACCTGTGAAGCCTTCTGAACACCGTGCGAAGACCACGCCATGTGCCCGTGCGGTGCGTAGGCCTTCTCAACACAAACTTCGGCTTCAACCTTACAGGTGGGAGTGTGATGCCGACTGGCCATAGACTGGACCGTGTTTCCCAACGTTGGGAGGTCCGCACATTCCGCCCCCAACGACGTCCATGGAGCTGAAGGAGCTGCAGGAACTGAAGGAGCCTTCAGTGACACATCCATCAGCTGAGGTTGAAATTGTGTCAAGCCGTGTGGCGCTGCAGTAGGAATACTGGAGGAACCTGTTTAAACATTCTGATCGGCTTGTTGTTTACCTGGCTTGGTGCAGGAGACTGAAGAAGACATCCAGGCTTGCTTTTTGTGCATGTCAATGCAATGCATAGATCAAACAGAATAATCGACTATTAGATCCACTAGATCACACCCAAGGCGATCACAACTCACTTAGAAGGTCATCGACATTATGCCCTGCCAGCCAACTAAGTTAAACAAGTCGCTTGTTTTCCTTTCTATCCTTCCTTCTTTTGCTGCAGGAGCAAGCACGCGCACGTTCCACATCTCCAGGCAGGCACCTTCGGCAGTGTTCAATTGCTGTCAGCTGTTGGAGAGGCACCCCCAGCAAGCGTCGACCAGCACCAGCGCCCCTGTCGCTGTATCCCCAGCATGCCAAAGAGCCATGGTCAAAACTGTCAAGACCTAGGGAGCGCAAGAAGCATCACACAATAGGTTTGGGGCGAAATCTCTGAGGTTGGATGATATATCTCCAGAGAAGGGCAAGAGTTCAGTGCTATTCTCGCAGAGCGCCTGCCTCCTCAGTGCTATTCAGCGCTTCGCTGGCTTTCACCGGGCTATGCCAGCATGCGTCCGAGGTGTGCTATGCCGGCATGCGCCCCTTGGCCTCGCTGGTTGCTCAGAAAAGACCGGTTCCGCTGCCCCAAATGGCCAGAGTTTTGGAGGCCACAGTGTTGAGACATGTTTAATTGCATGCAGGAGGACTTGAAATATCTTGAAATGCTTTCTTTGCACACCTAACAGCAATTGAATACCTGAAAACGAGGAGTGCCTTGAAGCTTTTTTGAATGCTGTTGACAGATCAAGATAGGCGATTGAAAAGCTTTAGAGACTTTGCCGTTTTTGAGCTTTTCAAGAAGAGTTGAAGGCCAATTCTTTGAGTCGCCCAGTGGACAGCTGAATGTCTCGATCTGTCTTCGCTGCTTGCAACGAGGCCTATGCGGGTCTCGTTGGTCTCCAGGCGAAGTCGGCGGTGTGAAACGCTCTTTATCAACGCGACACAATGCAGGGCATTTCTGAACAGTTCTTCTTGACAGGCCACAAAAAGGCAAGGCCCTTTATGGCCACCATTTCTTCAGAATGAAACCAATGACACCTCTGAAATCTCACTGCTCATTGCGGCCATGGTCCCATTATCAGACAAGTATGCCGAAAGCAGTTGCTGCCCAAAGGAATTCCGAAGCTGATGTTTGTACAGATCCCACCTCCAACCCTGTATAAATAAAAGCTATCAAAGCCAGCCTTGGAAGAAGCTGTGGCCTGCCTGGAGCACACGGTCTGTTCTTTTTTGACCCAATCGAAGGACTTAGTAAACATGCCTTTGCAGAAAGAGCGGCAAGCCAAGTGAAGGCCTTTGCCCTCGCCAATCTCTACAGGATTTACGCCAACGGGGTCTGTGGCCCAAGCGTTTCCTGTCCGCTCAATCCTCATAGGTCCATCGTAGAGCTCCTCAACCTCCAACAATGATTCCAGGGCGACCTCTGTGGCGACCTCTGTGGCTATGGCAGCCATCTCGACTCCCAAGACAGGAGCAGCCTGGGCTCCTGGCCGCAGCTCTGCATTTTTGGGCTCTGAACAGAGTTTGGAAGGTGTGCATTCGGCTGCCATCGGCTCTGAGGTTCCATCGTTGGCTAGCCCAGCAAGGGTGCGCTTTCTTCTTCACTTGCACACTTGTTCTAATCGTATTTTAACTCGGTTTCTTTGCTTTGTCAGGTGACCACACACTTCACCCGTAGTCCCACAGGTGGCTTGATTTGGCCTGGAACTTGTGACTCACAGTGGCCTTTTTCGCTCTTTGTGGATCGTAGGGAGTGTTGAGACATGCTGAGACAGTTGGTGGGCTGAGACAGTTGTTATTTCCTTTTCAGGCCTGGCTCTCCCACTATGTTGGGCTCCCAGTCCAGATGTGTCCAGATGACCTCAAGTAGCTTGCTCAGATGACTTGATGCATGAAACATCAAGGCTGTCACCCGCCGGGCAACCATCTACGCCAGTGCTGACCCCGATGCAACAGACAGGGAAAGAACTTTGAGATTGAGCATGTGCTGTATGAGACATTCAGTGTGTTCAAAGCTTTGCACTGCAAACATGTTTGAAGCATAAGATGGAACCACCATTTGCCCCCATGTCTTTAGCCCCCATTACTTTGGATTTTAAAACACGTTTGGACAGGGATTCTTGTCATATTGCCTGAAACCCCTGTGCTGAGGTACCCATCGACCGATCGACCCTGCTGCAGGCCAGGCAGGTGGCCGTCCGCATGGACCAGGGCCCACCCGGCTTGGCCATGTCCGAAGCCCAGGGACCAGAGCTGTACCAAACGACCAGGTGTCCGACCAGGTGTCCTGATCATTTGAACCCCCGCACCTGATTACCTTTGGTAGGTTTTCTATTGCCATCCATCCTTCTGAGAACACTGTGGCTGTGAGGTGGGCACCAACACCGACCACGAAGGCAGACCATTGCAGATGCTAATGCTATGTGCGATGGGAGAAAATCAGCATACTCCTTGTATTCACAGATCGGACCAAGATTTGTGACCTGCAGGCGAACCTCTTGGGTTTCCGCTATCCTGAGCCAGGCGATCTTGGAATTCGCACAACGAAGGGAGCAGAGTGTCTGACACTTTCTTTTTCCGCTGACGAACGCCCAGGATACATGTCAGTTGCACCGCGAACGCCGGGAGCAGCATGAGGGATTTGTACAGGATTCTATTGTGCATGAGCAGGCTATGAAGCCCCATGTGTTGAAATCCAGCACAGGATCTGCCCCAGAAGCTGCGGCGAACCCTTTTGCTGAATCTTTGCAGCTTTTGCCTGGAAGGGTCACCTAAGGACCAAAAGATGTGAAAATGAGACCTTGTTGTCATTTCCAATTCTTTTCCAGAAGGCATCAAGTTGTTTTGCCTTCCAAGTATTGCATGGACGGGGTGTAAATTGCACCCTCGCTATACACTTGCCGTGTTTCGCCGTGCCTCTCAGAAATGCCCCAATTGCATGGCAACACACGATCTGGGCACTCGAAATGAACGAGAGGCACGACACTGCTGCAAATTCAAGATGGCCAGACGCAACTGCGTGGACTGGATAGCGCAGTCCCAAGTTTTGTTTGGGCCGTTGCGCCGAGGCCATTTAGGCCAATTGCGGCCTTGAAAGCGTGAAAAGAAGTTGTTTTCAACTGAAAACCCGTCACATGGTCTGAAGTCTCAGACGGCTGCTTGTCCGGGGCCAATTGCGCTCGAGGGCCAAGAGGGCCGTTGGGTCCAAGAGGGCCACGGCACGGCGAACGGCTGCGTAACTTTGGCCAGATGATGCCAGATGCATGCCATGCACGCCTTATTCATAATAGTAGTTATCACTGTGATGCAACGTCTGCTACCCTCCCACATACACATGTGGGCAATCAAGGAAAGACAGACTGGTCCACGGGAAAAGGGGGAAGCGCGCTTCGGCTGAAAGTTTCAGGATCTTGGGATAGCTTAGAACTATTCAGGACCTTAGGATCTAAGCATACTAGACGGTGCTTGCACTTGACAAATTTGGTGGCCAGTTCTTTGGATGGAGAGAAGGCAGGGCTCTCGTACTTCAGGTTTATGACTTCCTCAAGACTCTAGATGTGTGCAGTTTCACATTTCACTCAAAACTGTTGTCACAATGACATCATGAAAGCCGAGTCTGAAGTTTGCTTCTTGACTGCAAGGATTTTGGGGCAAGGGTAACGGGTCACCAAGAAAGCAATTGTGGCAGACATTGACTTGGTAGAGGTTGGATATGAGAAGGTGCCTTTCAGGCTTTGGTTTGTGCCGCATTGTGGGCAGCTCGAGACGGAGATCAATTTCTTGAGTTTGCCGTTGACCCCAATGTGTTTGATCAGGTTTTGGGGAGGATTGAGGCCATGTTGGACCATTGGAAAACTTCTTTGCAGGTGGATTTTGAGCCATATTGAAGAGTGTGGGGTACTTTCAAGGGTTTTTTTGGGTGCTGCCACAGGCGATTGCCAGGTGCTTTGGGAACCAGTCCAATCTAGATGTGACTAGGGGACCACGTTTGGCCACCCAGGCTTAGACCATTTTACACCTTCCAGCAACTCCTCTGTGTCGAAGAAGGCAGAGGGAGGTAGTTATGGTGTAACATTTGCGGAACTGACAGATAACAGCGCTCAACACGCAGCAACATTTCATAAAACAGATCCCAACTTCATCCCAACACTCGTTGAAGGTAATTTTCCTCGCAAGACTTTTAACCTAAAAGACCTGACAGGGCTGCATTGTGCAATTAGTCGTATGTATAGAATTGCACTCAACGAACAGACGATGGTCTACCCAGGAATGTTCCAGGCTCCTTTTGTTTCGCTACACTAGACACGAGATTTTTTGCTGTGGGACGGGGACACGCGGAGGTTCGTTTAAACAATGCTGTGGCAACAGCTTTCTCTCTCAGCATGTGCCAAGGCAATGAGCAAAGACCTTAGCCAGGCCGACCTGGCTCGACGCATGTCACTGTCGAGTGTGTTCCACCTGCAGATATAATTGTTGGAGTCATATCTTCATGTTTGTCCAACCCAGGATTGGAGCATAGTCATAGTCGGTGCAAGGCTGCGCCCAGTATCCCGCAACTAGCCCACCGTAACATCCCACCGCTGTCACAACAGTGCAACAACACTTTCAAGCGACAATGACAGCAACAGTCTATGTGACAGCACCACCGACAAGCCACATGACAGCTGCAGTTGGCAGATACTGTACGTATGTCATAGCAGTACGAGGCAAGAGAAATGATGAGCCAGCAGCAACAGCAGCAATGATAAAGCAAACATCAAGGGCAATGCCATGTCACAATGACAACAGAAATCAATGCCCAATGCCAAGCCATAAAGTGATAACATTGAATGGGAATGCGCAATACCAATACCCCTCAAGATCCTTTTCGAACTTGACAGTCTGGGCTAGCTTGAATTTAAGTATTTCGATGACACTGGAAGAAATGCCGCTGCTTTGCCCAGCAAAGCAACTGCCAAGCACATTCGTTCTCACTTGGGAGTTGCGGCAGGAGGTTCTACAGCAACGCTTCAAGATCTCCAGAGATCAAGTTTTGGGTGAAGGCCATGCGACGCGAATTGTGGCAGCACAGGGAAAACTCCGCCACCTGTGGCAGCTTGAGGTTCTGGACACTGGTTAGTGTGTGGAAACCATGGTGTTACCGCATTTCCTGAATTTGCAAAGATATACCATCACGGCAGGAAGCTTTGCAGTGGTATACAGAGGGCTGGATACGGAGGCCACCATCGCCTGCGGACATGTCTGACAAACTGCAGCTGGACTTCTTAACTGCAGCTGGCAAGATGGTGAGGCCTTGAAAAATGTGGCAGTGAAAGTGTACAAAGACGTGGCCGGAGACCGAGACGATGCCTGGATACTAGCCTTAGAACGACTGCACCAAGAACTGGCCCGAGGATGAGGAAACACTTGCCAGTTACAAGAAGAGCTGCTTTCTCAGGATGCAAGAGCTGAGAGTGTGAGACTTTTTCAAAACGAGCCTCAGGCATCAACGTTTTGCTTGCCATTCAGAATGGGACGAAGATCGTGGATGATGAGAATCCCAAGTCTGAAGTATCTGGAGTCAAATGACCGACTTGACAAGCCACTTTGAAAGAGTTGCATTTGGACCCTGTTTGTGGAGAATGGAAGCTACTAGTAACAAGTGCATCGCTACTAGTAACAAGTGCCTTACTAGTAGTAACAAGAAGCTACATGTGTTGAATTCGAGGTAGTGAGCGAAGTCGGTGATGCCGAAGAGGGAGCTCTTGAAGCAGCACAGGACAGGCAGAAAGAATTCATTCTGAACAAGTCCTTGGTCCTTTGCAAGGTCCAGATTCAGACAGTCGGTGATATGTGATAATTTTGCATGGATTGTCCCTGTAAAGATCGATTGACTGATTGACCGATACTTCTGGAATACCAGGACAATGAATGGGCGGAGAGGTCAACCGACTGGGCAGAATTTGCCACACGCTCCTTCGATCCGCGCATGGTTGAACTGCCCACTGCTGTGTCCGACACTTAGTGGCTGGAGAGTCTCCGAGTGTCCCAGAAAACCGATGCAAAACTCTTCGGGTATGGGGGGGTCTATTAATCAAGAGAAAACATTGGACTCCTGCCTCCTTTTGCCGTGGATCTCTTTCCATAGGCGGCGCCGCTCCTCCAGAGGTGAACTGTGTCTCGACCGAATTGGAGAACAACCCAGCCGCTCTTGTACTTAGTCATGCTTCGACTTGAACGGTCCAAGTTCTGTGCCAAGCTAAGGATGAGGAAGATAGACTTTTCTTCTTGTTTTGTCGGTTGCTTAGTTCGGCAAGAGGCTCACGAACGATTTTTCTCCGTGTCGCCCGTTCACAGAGATTCTGCACCCGCTTTCGCCGACGACGATCGACTCACAGATGCTGTTGAGGTCTCTGTGATCAGCTACTCGAAAGATTCCAACGGCAAGCCTGGGCTTGATATCGAATCAGAGCTACTTAGCAGAAATCACCAATCGATCGGCAATGTTTTGCAACGCTGTTCCACAAAGAGGACAGATGTTTTAGGGAGTTGCCAGAAACAAAGAGGCTTCCTGCTCAGACGATCCAAAAGAGCCTCAACATCTTGAAAGACCTTCTAGGTGTTCGTGGGTTGTCCCCCACCCACTCAGTTTCAATCCAAGCATCCACAACTTGGACCAAGTCTTCAAACAAAAGCGGCCAATTTAGGGGCAGATTCCCACATTAAAACAATTGGAAGGACAACTGTGAACGACTCTATTTACGTGAGCAGTGAAGTAATGGAAGGTTCCTTCTCCGGACACCAGAGAATCGTCTTGGACTTCCAGGGGTATGTGCTTCCTCCCTTGCATCCTCCACGTGACGCGCCCGCGGCGCGCGTGCGGCCAAAAACGCGTCACGCGTCGGTATGAATTGACATGGACCTTCCCACGGGATTAGGATTTGATTGATGTGCTTGTGGTTTCCAGCTGGCCCAGCTGGCCGAAGGTCGTTATTCATTGTGTTTGAGCTTGGCATGGAATCACTAGAGGACACGCATCCCCCTCTCAGTGTTAGACAGGTTTTTCACTTGAGAAAGCCACAGAATTCCTTTTGGTTTCCTTGCAGTGCAAGACGCCCCTGGCAGGATCGGCTGATCCGATATGGGGACAAGGGTCGACAGCTAACTGCCGACGAACACCGCTCACTACAGTGGCTTGGACCATGGTTTCTACTTGGAATTGTGTTTGTTGTTTTTGTTCAGATGAGAAACCATGGGGATGATTGGACTCGAGATCAGCAAACGCAAGCTGATGGCTTCAGGTGGGCCTTAGTTTCAATTGCAACTTGGCTATTTGGTATATTTTGACGCTCCGAGAGGCGTTCAGTTTGAGATTTACTGAGGTTTTTGGTTTGCATACGATGGGGTGACTTGAATGCAATAGAGATGTGTACCACTCAGCAACTATAATGGAACACCTGCAAGCGGATTTGGGAAGAAAAGGTATGTGCACTTGGACATCAAGCCGGCCAACATTGTTTGCTTCGAGCTTGAGCACAAGAAGGAGAGTTTGCTGAGTTTTCTTGTCAGTTTTGCTGAAAAAACCTTTAACCGGTGTGGCGCGATCCTTTTGTCACGCTAGTGAGTGTTGGCAGCCTGAGGAGCAATGGAAGCTTATAGATTTGGATGGTGCATTGTGCACTGGAACCGAAGTGCGTTTAAGCGCAACTTGCTGAAATAGTTGCCACGTTTGCTTTCAGCTTGATCTCATTTGGATTTGACCCCTTCTCTTCGTGGCCAAAGTCTGCCGTTCGCTCTGAGCCCTCGACTCACGTTCTGCCCAGGAAGTCGTTGCAACGTTGCAATATTTGTCGCTCTCTGAGACTGAGACGAGACTGCTATTGCTATTAGGTCGGAGGCCATCGCTGTTAGGTTGGAGGATGTTGGAGGCTATTGCTATCAGGTTGCTTGGAGGCCAGTGCTATTAGGTTGGAGGCTATTGCTACTAGGTCAGACGCTATCGCTATTAGGCTGGAGGCTGTTGCTATTAGGTCGCGCTA